>CM039735.1:63173733-63383394 GCA_022539455.1 Dendrobium nobile
CCATCAAACCTCTCAATAAATGTTATAGCTTCCATAGTAGACCTATCCGATGTGATTCCAAATGATTTTGAGAGAGAATTACTATCACGCCGCTACCTATGCTCTATTAACTCTTTCCAATAGTTATAAAGTTACGACACATTAAACATAATTCCTCTATATTTTGTGCAATCTTGTACATCAACTTTATTCTTAACAAAAAGTTAATCATCACACTCATTCTCTATCTATTTGACATCTTTTTATTATTCAAAATAATATTAAAAGTTTAGTTAGGTCAAGAAAATCCTTCATCTCCTATACATTTCACACCTCTATTTGTGCAACGTGATAGTTAAATTCTATAGCTAATTAAAGCTAACACTGGAGTCTTGACTGCCTAAAATCCCAAAGAAGTCCCTATTGTTGCGTCACATCCACATTAAATGCCGAAAACGGTGATAATCTCACATTAGCTAACTATAATCATTAAAAAAATTAGTTTACACACCTGGTGAAAATCTGCCATAATGTTTCAATTAGGCAATTCTTTATTTGGCCAGCGTTTTAATATATTGATATAGTTTGTTAATTTGCTTTGTTATTGCATGCTTGGTTTTTTTTTTTTTAACTTTGATGCGTCGTATTGATTCAATTTTAGTTTATTAATTCATATTTGAGGGCATTGAAAACTTAATTTTTTTGTTTTAACTTGCTTCCTGTCAAAGATGATTATTTACCATTGGCAGGCGTTTGTTGAATGTTTATTTTGCTGGAAATTTTCGTTATTCTTTTTACTGTTGGGTTTTATCCTTAGAAAGTTTTGTTGCAACGATTTCATTTTCAATTAGAGGGAAATTATTATTAAAAGCAATTGACAAGAAGTAAATCGCACTTCAAAGTCTTTTACCCGAAGAAACTCTTCTGGTATTGAATTTTTATATGTAGGCACGGATTGGCTGTTTTTACCGATATTTCTCTTCCAATTAACTTGTCTTCTTTCATTTGAGACTATAATAGTTCTATTACATGTTTCTATCTGCATTTGAGACTATCACATACTTTGGTTTTGAACTCTATTTAAAGGCGCATACTTTTAAGAGGACCTTTCATACAAGTTAGTGCCTTGTTTTATTTTTATTTTTTCGTGATTTTGTTGAGGAATTCACCACGCTGTTAGGACAAAACTTTTTTCATCCATCAAGGACACCAGAACAACTTTTTCAGATAAAAGCTGAACAGTTCAATTTCTACATGTGTAACTATTATTCGAGCAAACACTGGAATTCTATGCCCTCCTCGCACAGATAAAAATTTATGTTCCTTTTTACTTGTCTGATGCATCTAAAACAAATAGTTAGACTACCATTTTGACACTGTTCCCTAGCAATTTTTGATATATTTTCATCAGTTTTCTCTGTTTTGCTGTGAATTTAAGGGGAATAAACACAATTTTTTATGTCATCCTTGGTCATCCTATCTCGCAATAACAACAAACAATGACAAGCCTTTATCCAGCTCCATGGGTTGGCTACATGATTTTTTTTCTCCATGATGTGTCCTATTAAGGAGTCAATTCTTATTTAAAATTATTGGTTACTATTACACAATGCAGGAATTGTTTAGTGAATAAACTTTGGTTAAACTATGACCTTGCTTCCGTCATTTTTTTAAATATATTTCGACTTTTGTCTTCCTCTTTAAAAGTTATGGCATTTGTTCTGTAATGTCAACCAGTTTTTAGTGCTTTTTTACTGCCGCATATTGTATTCCTGTCTAGATGAGCTAGTAAAGTTGGTTTTTTGGGGCAAATGCTCTTCGTTTGGTCTACAGATTCGCCTCCAGCACCTACAACTGCACAAACGAAGGGAGAAGGAAAGTTTTTAGTTTCGGCAACAGAATGTACTTGTTATGTTCAGGATTCAACTAATGTTACATAGCTTCCTTCAATACACGGGGATGGTTAAAAACCTTCATTGACCTGTAGGTTGAATGTCAGAATTTTAAATGCCTGTCAATAGAATCAGTCTTTAAAATAGTTGTTGGAGTGGTTGTTAAAATCTATAGATTCTTCATCCGACTTCTCACTTTTGAAACCTAATGAATGAGATATGTCCAGAGTGCTGCTGATTTGGCTGCTGAGTCAGGTGTTTGCCGCTCGATGATGTTGTAAATTGTCTCCTCTGAAGAATGTTGAAAGTTCCGAGTCACGTGGTATTCATCGTTAGGAATGACCAGGAGGTCTTTCAATGGTTCAACCAAATTTGGTTTCATTGGAAATCGAGGGAAGAGATGAAATGGTCTACAACAAGCCTACATATTGATGGTCAGAGTAATGGTTATACATAAAAAACTATGCGCCACAGTCCTCAAGACCATGATGTTTTACAGTGTTCGGCTATTCATGCTCTGCATGAGTTTGCTATTATTGCCATCCTTGCACCAACATATTGAACATGAACATAGCAAAAGGTGGAAGAAAGAATAATAAGTTCAGTCATTAATGAATTTCAATCGTGAGAGAAGATCCCCCTTACTTTCGTTACATACCTGTAATGTTGTTTATCCAATGCTCATGTGAATTTTTCCCTCTGCTCCAATTTTGAGTGAGGATGTTCTGTTTTGTATAAACTGTTTTGGCAAATTGATTGAGTTGTCTCTATCCACATGTGGCATGCACAAGAGAAACAAGGTGGTGAATTTGTCTACACATAGGATGGTTTGTTGAAAAAGGATTTTCTGAATGAATGCATTTTCCTCATGAACAGCTATATGGGAATAAACGGACATTGTCTACTGTATGAATTGCCCTATAGAGTAGGTTTAAGGGGTGAGAATATGTTGATTCATGCTAAGGGACATGTCGTTAGAAATTTATCAAAGAATTTGGAGCAAGTGTGGGTAGCAACACGTATGTGGAATCGCGTGTTGTGCAGCGTGGTATAACATGTATAATTGGAAGAGTGTTATTATTATCACTCCTTCTTTTATTGATTTTCTATGGTTTCTTCAAATTGTTTAGATTTTATATGTTAATATAGGTTTTTCTCACTGTCACTTTCTGCGTTCTAAAAGTGTTGTATGCTTCAGGTGTTTTATACTGCTGATGGTAAAAGGATGGGGGCTTTCGAAACCTGAAAGAATTACCTAGGGAGCATTTGTTTGTGAATATGTTGGAGAAATTTTAACGAGCAAGAAACTTTATGATCGAACTGTTGCAAGGGTCTTGTAGATGCAAGCATTCCTACACCATTGTATTGGATGCTGATTGGGTTTCAGAAAGAGGGATTGAGGTGTATGAAGAAGCTCTTTGTTTAGATGCTACTTTCTATGGAAATGTTGGGAGTATTTGTTATCATTAGGTATTGTGTTTTTGATTGTTTTGTTTAGTTTAGTTGGCATTACTTTCATTTGTAAGATTTGTTTTTCCACTTCTTTTGCATTCATTGAAGTCTTAGTGTCTGCTATGAAAGAAGGAATGTGTATTATTGGGAGAAGTATGTCCCTTGCATAGCAAGTTGTTTCTATATAAACTTGTATATCAGTTTGAAAAATATTAGAATAGGATGCTGTCCTAGTAGGGGAAGCTAGTCTACATTTGTGGAGTGGATAGTTTTCTAGTTGTCTTTGTGGAGTGAGGTTTAAAACCTGTCAATTCTTTTATGCACTGGAATTTAAGATCTAATTATTTGTTGTTTTGTTTCCAAATTTCTTAGCAACTCTCTTTTTGCTTTTTGCTTTTTTTTTCTTTCAAAATTTATCATTACTTTTTATTTCAGTATTACCTTAAAACCATGTGGTCTGAATAATTAATTAAAATTTAGGTTGGCTGCTATGCTGCTTGTTTTTTTGCGAGCTGCAAACATAGGATTTTTCTATTCTTTAACATAATTTGTAATTTCCCATCGTTTTGATCCTGAGTGTTAGAGTATTGGCTGAAAATTGACATATACTACTAAGTGTACTATCTTCCGTTTGGCCCCGCTTTTTATTAAGTAACATGCGAGTCTGATAATGATTATTATAACAAATTTATATAATATTGTCGCCCTCGTTTTTGAAAAGGTTCGAGAGGTTGTGAGACTCAATCCCGAGAGACCGTCCAAGAGGGAGGGTGTGAATGATAATTAAAAGTCAAGTTCTAAACAAAAATACTAAATTTTTTGCTAAAAAATATTTGTATAAACTATTCCCAATGTAGTTAACTTAAATTGTGCGGATGGAATTAATAACTTTTAAAAGAGATTATTATATATATATATATATATATATATTTTATATATTTATATATATATATATATATGTTCTTGTAATAAATGCACTATTTTCTTATTGCTAAGCCACAATATCTACCTAAGTGCAGTTTAATGTAGTAAATATTAAAATCAGTAAATTCAACTCGCAAATATATAATAAAAATTGCATAAAGAAAATAAATGCAAAAAGGAAAAAACACACTAGAAGATTTTATTAGTGGTTCGGTCAACTATAACCTACGTCCTCTCCCAGAGTCATCTACTCCCTGAATATTGCACTATCATTATAATGTCTCTTCTTTTGCCCCCACAGTAAAGCGGTTTGAAACCCTTACAAAATCCGCCACCCAAAACCGGTGGGGCCACGACAGGACGGAAGTTTGAAGCTTGTAATCACTCTCCAGGCAACGACAGTGGACTTCAATCTTTCTCTCTCTCCTGTGAGAAGGTAGAGTACGTTAACTATTTATCACCCTCTTGGTGGTGGCAGAAAACCACATCCATGAGTGAAGGAATTTCCCCAGAGCCATTCTCTAGGAACCTAGACAGGCCACTTGTAGACAATGAAAGACACTTGCTTGGATCAACCATGTGGATCCCCTCACATTTCTCCTCCTCACACACAAGCATACTCCCTTTCTTCTCAAAGCATCCTCTCAAGAAGACTCAGCAGCCAAAGACTTTGAAACAGAAGTATGAGAGATATAAATACAAGCATCACAATAAGCCTCCTAAATTTCAATTATGGCGACTCTGATCGTACCGTTACGATTATGGATCGTCTGGTACGATTAGTGCAAAGTTACTCATGTTTGTATGTACGATTTGAGAAGGTGATGTAGATTTAGTTCATGGAATTGAGGTTGATCGTCTTTGGACGATTTAGATCAAACAACTTGTTATCGTCTAGGTACGATATGAATGGATCAATTAATCCAAAATTTGTTCCCTACTCACAGGATTAATTTTAGGTAAAGGATTTAATTACATTGTACAATTACGATACCTCTCATACCTATCGTCTAAACACGATAGTACAAGAAATTTGAATTTCAAAATTTTGCCTAAATTTTGAATGTGGCTGGCTGGGATTTTGATTTTTAACTGATTCATTCTGTATGGATATACATCGCGTTAAGCTACGATTAATTCATCTTACATTAATTATCATAATTAGTCATTTTAATCATTTTTTGATTAGCTGATCGTACAGATACGATTAGTTCAGAAAATTAAACTTCTGTATTGTTACTAATAACTCCTTGTGTGTGTATGTGTATGATTACTAAGCCATAGCTATCCGCAAATGAATGATTTGACTCAAGGGTAGATTAAAATACTTAAGAATGGAAAATTACAGACTCTTCCACGACTATACTTTAAACTCCTTGTATTACCTAATCTTGAGCTTGATGTCATGACTAGCAAGTGTACGGTGTGGACCTGAAATATTAGTGCATAGGAAAGAAAAGACATATTTGCAATAATAGGAACTTTAATAGGAGTTAGCACATATAAGAAATCCAATAGATGTATGTTATCATCCAAACCACAGGACTTGGGTCCAGATTTGCAACTGTTTGTAGTTCAATATTGTCTCTCTTGTCATGATAAAACTATGGAATCCTAGAGTTACGTTGATTTTTTAAAGGGTTGCTATCCTTAACCTGGAAAGTTTCTTCCTTTAGCTGCCCTTTTTTATTGTAATTAGTGCATGTGAAAGAGAAGTTCTGCATTTTGGTTAACTAGAAGTTGAATGCAATGTGAGATGTCTTCTCTCATTTATCAAAATTTAAATCTATGTTTATTAGTGTAGTTATGTTGATGAGGCAGGCTTTGATGTGGTTGGTATAGCACATGTTTTCATTTTCTATTTGCTTGACATTATTTTATGTTCATTGGGGTTGGAAGTCTTTGAAATTATGTCCATCATATTAAATAGTGGGTCTTGATTTATAATTGAAGATTGTTGATGTGGGAATAAGAAATCCCTTCATTTGCATTTTCTCTAGAATTATTCATTCACATTTTCTTGTATCCCGAGGTTGTTAATTTCACTCCTGTTACCCTTCTTCCTCTTCTATTTGTTCTTAATATATTTTTTCGCTTTTGATATCTTGATTCTTTCTCTGCATTTGGTTCTTTTCTTATGAAGAGTTAAGATTGTTTCAACTTCCATATTTAGGGTCAATCATGTTGGTGGTCGGTATATTTTGATGCCAGACTCAAAGTTGTTTCGACTTCCTGTAAAACATGTTTGATCCAACTCAAAACACGGCTATCGTTTATTATATGGTCAAAATTTGTTTGATCCAAACCAATCTCGGACTCAGCATACATTTATTATTATGAATCTTGCAAATTCTTTTGGTAAATTCATCATGACTCGGTTCACCACGAATTCACATTATTTAACCCCAAAATGAAATGGTAGTGGTTTCAATTTTGGAGTCAAATTTATATTTTCCTGGTTTAATTGACCCATCTTGAAATTTAATTGGGTCATAGATTTTAGACCTAAAATCGACGCTAAATTTAAACGGGGTTAACTTTACTTCGTATTTTTCAAGTTGGTCCGTGTTGGGTTGTTTGTAATTCGGGTCATTTATTGGAACACTCCTTAATCATTCATAGAAATTTTTTTTAGCTGTACTTGCTATTCATTTAATTTGTGTACTTAGAGCAAAATGGCTTCTACCATTTTAGGAAAGAATTGTTGATGTTAATTTCTTTATTCTTTTTTTTCCATAAGTGATGAAGTACTTATCCCATTCTTCCTGTTCTTGATGTTTTTTTATTTTTTCATTTCTACGTAGAAACGAGAATTTTTGTTCCATAAAGTTCACAGTAATAATTTTACCATTCTATGAATATTGTTGTTACAAAATTGATCTTTTCATTTATTAACCTCACACCTACATTGTTTCGGCAATTAGATGGTTGTATGCTTTGCAAGGTTTTTGCAAGATAGTTGGATTTATTTGTTAAAATATATGTTGTTTAGGTCTAATTTTGTTTTTTTGCTTTTTGTTTTTTTTTAGGACTTACTAGACTTTGAATTTGTATTTGGGATGCCTTGATCATTCTACTTCATAATTGTTTGCTATAATATTCATTGTTATAATTTAATATTTTAGGAATGAAATGGACGACATTAATGAATGAAAATAATTATTTCACAATTGTTAGTTGCCTAATCTTCTTTCTGCGGATTGTAGCTGGTTCCCTCTTCCTTCCCCTTATCTCTCACCCTTTTATCGCCTTCTATATCTATTGGTGTCCAAGATCAGCATTCCTTCTTCCCTCTAGCCCATTACGCACTTCAAACTATTTTTTTAAGTGATTATGAATCTCTTATGATAGTGAAAACTTGATTCTTTGAGGGTTATCGTTTCCAACGAGAATAAGAATTACCTAAGTTCACTTTAGTGTTGTTATATGAATTACCAAAGTTATCTTATCTATAGAAAGTCAAATGGTGTAATATTGCAAAAATTATTAACCTGTCTTAAAAATTGAATAATTCTGTTTTAAGTGTTATATACCTATGATAGAGAAAAATCAAGTGTGGCCAAAGTTAGGTATCTTCTCAATGTTGTGTATCAGAGCATAAATATTGAATCGTTCATTGTCGAGACTTGTTGGAGTTGTCTAACTATGACTTCTCTTAAATTACAGTGATTTTTTCTCTTAAAATTTCAAGACTATACACCATATGTCTATGTGTTGGTAGATTCTCATTTTAATTCCCTAATTATTCCACTATTTCTTTGTTGAAGGACTATACATCATATCAAGTTTTTAGTTTATGCAAGGCCCATACATAAAGCAAATTATGCACGAAGAAGTTTAAAAAGCAATATTTAAAGATTCATTAAATTAGAAGCTAATTTTTTTTTTTTTTTTTTTCAAAGCAAAACATGATTTTTCACCTTCATAAGACCCCAAAGAAATATTTTAGCAATCATGAAAATTAAAATAACAAAGCATGGTTTATTTCTAAACTAAACAAAGGTACACGTGGGTAAGTGATGATATAGTCATCAGGAATCTCTTACAATACGGATTTACAAAACTTTCTTCACTAGAATTGACTTCCTTGGCTTGCTCTCTCCCTTCTCCTTATAGACCTATTTACAAATGAACATTTTGGGCATCCCCCTCCCTAAAAAACAATAGTCCTTTCCCAACAGCAGCTATTTCCCTAGCAGCAATTCCTACGAAATAAGTTTTTATTTACAATTTTTACAAATAATTAAACTGGTGCAATCACTTATTGACTTGGGTAGCGCTGGACGTCTATTGAATATTGTCGGAGAGTTCATCAGTCGTCCCATCAGCTTTTGTCGCGGTTAATGTTAGTCAATCGTCACTGACAGTGGTACTGTGGTGATCTGGTGCTAAGAACACTGTGTCATGCATTAGTGGGCATCCTTCCTTGGCGCTTCAGCCTGCTCTGTCTATTTGGATTTATCCCTTTTACTGTTGTAGTGCTGCCTTATAGTGTCGTGCACTATGGGTGAGTATAACTCTGTGGTTGCGCTTTATCTGTGGCGCCATGGAGCTTCTTCAATTATGATTGATTTTTGCTTCTTTTCCTCTCAAAATGATAGCTTTAGATAGCATTTTTAGAAAATATGTATGATTTAATTATACTTTTTTTCTTATCAGCTCTTCAAACATTTCTCTACCCTCCATTACATCGCGTGAAAGTAGCCTGTTGTTGCCACTGAGTCACCATGTGTAAATTGTTTAAGTGATTATGGAATAAATACATCGTTAGACTATAACGTGTGCAATTCATGTTGATGCTTCGTATCTTCCATTTGTTTGTCAAAAGGCTTTCTTGCTATTATGTCTTCATTTCCTCTTAAGCTGTTATTAATGAAGTCTTTTTTTTTTTTTTTCACACTTGCCCATCAGATGCGTTTTTTTTAAAATTATATGAATTAATTGTGATTGTCACTGGGCTTGGATCATAGAAGGGAAGCATCTCTAAATTTTAATTATTTATCAAATCTTAGTGTTTTTCCATTAAAACATCCAATTACTTTTACCTACCTAACTTTATCCTAAGTAGCTATGAACAAATTAGAAGAACAAATGAAAGAAAAAATCAGTTTTTTGTTCAAAGATTGTGAATATTAAATCGAAGATAGAACTGGAAGATGATGAGAGAGAGAGAGGAGAGAGGAGAGAGAGAGAGAGGACGAGAGGAGAGAGAGAGAGGAGAGAGAGAGAGAGAGGTTTAATGTTCAATGGTTCGGACTGGATTGAACCGGAATACTCATAGAACAAACAACTAATAATAACATCAATGCCTTTGTCCCATTATGTGGTCGGCTACATGAAATCCAATTTTCTCCATTGTTTCTATTAAATAGTCAAATTCTCGTTTTAAATCTAATAGAAAGAAAATGTCATTCATAATTTTCTAACACTAACTTTTGGTCTACTCTACCTTTCTTAAAACCACAAGTCAAATCTAATCTCACTCTCTAACGGCAGTCATCGGTACAGGGCACGCTTTCTAATGTGACACCATTATAGGCGACACTCTCTTTAATTTATCTTCACTGAAGCTTCTCCATCGCTTTTATGTATACTGCTACATTCTTTGTTCTATCTCTAAGGGCTTATAAGCCACTCATCCACTATGAGCATTCCCGATCTCTAAAGACACTTAACTTGTGTATTATGCTTTCTTTTAATGGGCCATAATCAGACACACTTAGATTGAAACGGATGATATAATAAATTATTAAATCATTTAAATAAATATATAATGAGAAGATAACATTGTAATAATTATGAAATAATATTAAAAATGCTTCTATAAATAATAAAATTCATGCACAAATAATATATTTTATAATTTTTATATTTTATATCTCAATCATTAGAATTTCGATTCAAATTTAATATAAATTTAATTCACATATAAATTTTAAATTTAAATTTAAATAAGTACTAATTTATGTTTTATATTAGATAGTAATTTATACCTATAGATTTTTATACAAAATTACATTTATAAATATATTGACTCTCTTTTATAATTAAAATAGATTAAAAATTAGTTTTTATTATTATATGATTAAACTAGATAAATAGATAAAAATTACATATTACTAAAAAATAAATAAATATTTACATGATAAATATATAATAAAACAATAATATATTAAAAAATATGTTATATGTGTTGTGAACTTGAGAACTTCACTTTAGTTATTTAATCCCACATCGTAGTGGACACTTTGCCTTTAGTATTGTTATATGTTTTTTTTGGTGGTTAGAGTAAACAAGTTGATTTTATGCTATTTTTATCATACTAATCAAGTATGTCTTTGGCCTTGTTTGGCCTATTTAAGTTAATCAGGGTTAAAATAATTTCATTTTGGAAATGCTTATCATTATTTAATGTTGGTATCCGTTAAATGCTCTTGAATTTTTGTTACTAGTATCAATCAATAGATTTTAAAATTAAGTAAAGATGGCTGATGATGGGACTAAGGATATGTTTCTTCCTTTTTTCATCTTCTCGGAGATTAATTCCTCTCACTTCTTCTTTGCATGAGGTTCTTTTTTTATTTATCATTTACCCTTGCCTCCCTGTAGAGGCCATTGTTGTATCATTCTTCTCTATCTCTTCCTTCTATTTACCTTCTTCCTTCGATTTACCTTATTTCTCAGTATTATACACTAATGTTTTACTTTTCAATAGTCGGTGGCCTTCCAATGGCCCGATTGGATAGTAGATGTATAAGATTTGGCTTATGTTAAGAAAGGTTGAGGCAAACCTATAAAAGATTTGGTTAGGAAAATATTAGAAATGATCTTTCTATATTAGATTTAAATGGAATTTGACTCCTTAACAGAACACATTCGAGAAGATGGGTTCATTATTGCCACCTCACATAGTGGGATAAAGGCATTGATGTTGTTGTTGTTGCAACAATCAAGGTATCATAAACTACACCCAAATCTTCACTTGTTGGACAGTCACAGATGTCACTCGAATTTAGTATTTTAATTGAAAATGAGAAGTTATTTTTTGTGCTTATGCTATGATTCTTTCCGCCTTACATGTGAAATGTCTAAGCTGTGGGGAAACTGTGTTGTGGATTTAAAAAAATGTCTGCACTTTGTTATCACATGATGGCTTAAGGCATTTGGGTAAAAATTCAGATGGCACATTAAGCATGTCAATTGCCAAGATTTAGCGAGGTAAAGAAATGAGCATTTGATGTTGCTATCAATATTTTCTGTTGCTTTCTTGCTTGCTGCATATATTTAGAAAATTTCTCCCCTTTATTCTTATTTTTTCTTGTTATTGTTCTTCGTGGCATTATATAGTTGTTCATTTTATACACTAAAGCTTATCTTCATTGTCTAGATGATTTGATGCTATGTTGGTTGAGGTGCCTGTGAGTGGGAGACACCAGATCATCATGATTATCATGTATGTGCATCCAAAATTTCAAGAATCTTTGTGGTTTTGTCGTAAATGTTTCTAAATCCTTGTAAATGATATTTCAAAAAACCTTGTTTAATAGTACAACGATTTTTATCTTCATCCATCTAAAATATGCAGCTTGGCCTATTTCTACTACAAGAAAGGTAGTAGCTTTGGAGGGTACTTAAACTAGGTGAGTTGCTACAATGTGGAATCTTTTTAATTTCATTTTTCCATGTTGCTGTTTTATATTTGTTGCACAAGCAAGTGTAAGCCCATATTTTGTCCTGTTCCTGAGTTTTGAGCTAATTGGTTAAACTGATCTACAAACATGTTTTTGATAGGAAACACTTGAAGATCTCAAGAATTTCCTATCAATCTCTCTGGGAAAACACAGCATAAATTCTCCGCAAGGATCCACATAAAACCAGGAAACAGTAGATAATTTGTATTATTTGCGTGAATAGAAACGGAAAATACCCATGATCAATTGATCATCTATTTGAGAGAGGAGGATTTATTCTATCCCAAATTTCTAGACGCCGCCAGAGACCAAAAATCTAAGAGAATTCAAATTTTAGCCAAATTCAAGAGGCCCATAACCTAGGAAAAACAAACTTTGAATGCATAACAATCCAATAAGTAAATCTCTAAAACAGTTCTACATTCAATTTACGCCTAATCTTCTCACTAAAACCTTCATAATCTTCTCTTTTGGAAAGGGTGGCTTGTTGGGGTATAGGAGGTGGAACTTCCGCCTCTGTTCCGCAACAGCCGGACCCATGTGGACCGGTGGTGGACCGGTTTGACAGTTTTTTTGTATTTTCATGATTGATCATGGTTCTTTTAATCAAGTAAATTGGTTGTGTTGTAAATAGAAGATGCAACAATTTTGTTGCTAGGGTTACTTGAATTTTATTGTTAAAGAGATCATAATAAATTTTTAGGATGGCATGTGAGTAGAACGGGTGGTGGATTGAAACGTAAGGGTCTTGAAGAGCAAATCGTCCAAAAATCTGAAACATTCCTTTTCAGGAATATAAAATATTTCAGATTTTTCTCACAAAATCTGAGAGCAAGTTCTGAGGTGTGAGGAGAATTGGGTGAGATGAGAGAGAGGAGAAGGGGCGGCGGGATCCAAGGGATGTGCTGAGGGAATTCTACTCCTTGGAATCCTGTGATTTAATTTTCTTGCAAGGGGAAAAGAAAAGATTCCCAAATACTCTTCCAGAATCTGAAAATATAGTTTCAGAGTTTAACAAAATCTGAGAGAAATTCAGATTCAAAGACTAGGAGAAAAACAGGTTTGAAGGGGGAACATTTGAGGCTTCACGTCTTGGTGAAGGATGGCTGGAGGGAGAGCGGTGGAAACCAGGGAGATATCTGTGGTTTGGAAGTGGGGAATAAGGATGATTTGTTTCCAAAGTAGGGCTTTTCCTTTGAAATAAAATCAATAGAAAAAGAATTAGGCATGAGGGATTTCGGCTAGAGGGGTTTTGAGATGATTGGATTTATTGCCTATAAGCCAGATTTAAGATTTTTGGAAATAAGAGTTGGTGTTAGTTCGGCCAGCACAGGATTGTGATGGATGCTTTAGTCCCCAAACGTGAAAGGAGGGGTTTGGAAAGCATTTGGGGGGGTGGTGGGGGGGATTACAGCCAGAGGATTTTTGTGAATTGGAGAGAGATTGGGGGGGGTGGATGACGAGAGATAACAGGGAAATAAGGAATTGATTTCCTAAATGGACTGAATTTGATATAAGAAATAATTGGATGACGTTGTTAGGGGTTTTTTGGGTGAGATTCGGCCAGGGAATATTCTAGATTTGGAATTATTTCCAAAGCGCTTTTGAGTGAATGAGGGAGTTGTTTAGGAGCATTAATGGCTCTTATTAGGCAAAGGAAAGAGGAAGAGGGGGCCGGACCTAGGAGAGAGGAGGGAGAGGGGTTGATTTCAAATAAGTGCGGCCCAATTACTTAAGTGATTATCCTTTAAATCTGAAATTAAATTTCAGATTTAAAGCTGAAATTAATTCTTTTATTAAAGGCGAGGAAATTGAGGGGGCTCATTTAACTTCTAATGCAAAATTTAATTTTGGATTTGAAGAGTTAAAACCTCCCAACTTATGGATCAAACCAATTAAGGGGGAGAGGATTTCAAATTTGAATTTGAATCCAAAATTGTTCATGGATTTACTTTTCTAAAATTAAGCAAAAAGGAAAGATTTGAAATCTTTGATCATCCCAATTAAATCCTCAACCAATTAGGAAATTTCAAGGAGACGTAGACAGTGGGGATGTGGTCGGCGGCTAGGGAGCCATGGCCGGCGGTTTTTAGAGGATTTTCTGGTGAGTGGCGAGCGGCTTATGGTGGAAATGGAGACGACGATGGGTGGACGGGAGGTTAGAGGAAGAAGATAAAAACAACTAGAAATACAACAAAAAAAGAATTAAAAAACAAGCAGATAAAACAAAAGATAGAAGATTATAATCGCGAAAGCGTGAACTCTTCCGAAGACGACGGGTGATGCTTGCCCTTCTCCAAGGGACTTCAAAAGTCACAAGCCGGACCCATCATGCGGGCTGGTGAAAACATCCGATTCCTTTTCCATAGAATCTCACTATTTCTTCCTCTCAATAAAGTAACAAGTGTTGAACAAAATTTGTTAATATAATAATCCATCCTCTATTACATTAGCTTAAGGCCCTATATATAGGGACCACACATAAGAAAACTCAAAACTACAAAATTGCCCCTTGGGCCACAAACACTCACCCTAGGGGTTTGTTAAAACCGGAAATACATCAAATAAGAACTAAAATTCAGAAAAAAACTCATAATTAAGATTTAAATTTATAGCCGTGCAGATTTTGCGACGCCTCCTGTGATAGATGCGTCAAATTTGGTACGATGTCCCGCATCAGCATGTCTGCTTGTCATAATGATGAGGGCAGCAAATGCTATTATGCGTGAAAAGTGCAGTAGTGGGATGTATCGAACTGTCCCATAGTAATTGTCTGGCAGTTCACATACTCTCTGTAAATCCTATTTTTGTCTTTTTTGGATAATTTATATATTCTTAATGATGCAAGTTTTGGTGCTACTTTGTGTATAGCTGGTTAGCTTATTGTGGTTTTTTTTGTCTTTTTATATTTTCTGAAGTTTTGTGGCACAGATTTAAGATGATCTCTGTACAAAACTAATCCTTCTTTTAAGTTGAAGACAATTATGCCATTAACTGCATAAATACTAGGTTTGACTAATTAATGGTGCTTTGGCCATAACTTTTTATAGTGAATTGGTATCCATGCATACTTCAATGCTAGTTTTTATGTGCTTCGCCAGTGATTCAGATAGCTTGCCATTCTGATAATGGGAATAAAGAGATGCCTATTTTTTGTATTTTTGATAAAAGATAAGAACACTCACTTTTCCAATATGAAAATACATTTACATATGATTTAGCTATGTTTAATGAGCCCACAACTGAGTGACAAATTAATTGCTTGCGAATTGGGTGTATTCACCTTTCAGAGGCGATCAGTGTTTATGTTGTAATTTTTGGCAGGATTCCATATGTTTTATATATATGCATTATTGTGTGCATGATGCAGTGTGTTTACATTCAAACATTTTGATTGCATGATTCTTTATTGGTAAATTCGTTCCTTTGTGGCTTCTGTCATGTTTACAATGATTACATTTTTTGTCTTTGATGAGTGAAAGCTCTTCGCTTAATTGTACACTATTTGCAGATTATGGATTGACTTTTAAAGGACCATGCACATCTCAATCAAGGCCTTTAGTATGTCTCTGTGGAAGTTAGTATCTGCCGAGACTGGCTGCCGTTCAAGTTGTACACCTTGCCTTTTGTTTCTTGTGAGAGTTTCCAACTTATGTAGGGACCAATCTCATCATATGCAGATAGAAGGAATAAATTATTTTATCGAAAAAATAAACACAATTTGCTAAAAAATTATGTTTGAAATGACTTATATTATAAATATCAAAAAATTTAAAAAGCGAGATTGAAAATATCCCCTAAAAATTATACCTTATATTTTGTTATTGATCTTAAAATTATCATAAATATTTTAGAATTGTTATTTGTTATTTTGATCTTTTTTTATATCTAGATATTGATAAGATAATATCATTTTATTAATGTATTTAATTAAATGTGTGTGTTAAACTCCAAGAATCTTGATATAATTTTGTCGATTGAATCAGGAAAGATTAGTTTACCTTTTGATTAGGTGGGGACTCTTAGTAGAGGACAGAATGAAGAGGAAAAGAAGAGAGAGGGGAGAGGAAGTAATAGAAGTTTAATTTCCTAAGCAACAAATTCCACAATGGTCTTATTTATAGTTTTGTACAAGTGTTTAAAAGGGATTGATGTCTAAATAAATAAATGAATTCGGTTACAGTAATACAAGCAATTGCTATAGGTTCATTTCTTAGAAAAAACACATTGGATTGTTTAGTCCTTAGGACGATTTTTTGTGACTGATCGCTTATTTTGTAGTTATTTGTTAGACCCGGGTCCAAGGCGGGGGACCGGATCAGAACGAACTGGGCGGAAAAACTTCGCCCGCTGGGATTGCCCGAGCGAGCCGCACGGTGTGCGGGAGCCAAATAGGAAAGAAATTTTGGGGAAAGTTAAGAGGGAAATTTGAATGTAGGGACTGTTTATGGAATTCCTTTTGATTTGTTATGCATTAAATAGTTGATTTTCCTAGGGTTTGAGTATCTAGAATTTGGCTGAAAGTGAGTTCTTAGTTTTGAGTCGGTTCTTTGGGCTTTTGCGGCGTTCTAGGAGATTGGGGAGAGAGGATCGATCCCCTCTCGAATTGAGATCTATTGTTATCTTTGCTGTTTATTCATCTACTAGTGGAATACACGAGTTTTTCTTCGCTTTCTCTAATTTCTACGCGTATATCTCCTGTTTTCCTCTGTTTTTGGGTTATTTTCCTGCTGGCTGAGGGCAGCAATAAAACTGCAGCAGTTTTACTGATTTGGTAGGAACACTTGTTAAATTGGTATCTGAGCGTTGTTTTTGGGACGTTGGCGGCTGGAAAATCGGAAAATTTCAGCAGTTTCTTCGTTCCCGGAATAAGGTCCTTTGAGATTCTTGGGGAGTGAACGATGCCGAGAAGAAGGTAAGAAGTCATTGGAAGGCGAATCAGACAATTGAAATTGTGATTTGGAGGGAAGATTTCGATTTCCAAATCAAGATCACTCCAAGAATGAAAGGTCGAGAGGAAGTTCACGTGTTGGAAGAAATGATGAA
Organism: Dendrobium nobile; assembly: GCA_022539455.1. Lineage (NCBI taxonomy): Eukaryota > Viridiplantae > Streptophyta > Magnoliopsida > Asparagales > Orchidaceae > Dendrobium > Dendrobium nobile. Next base: position 63,190,718 of record CM039735.1, read on the forward strand.
GAAGAATTACTTGAAATTGAAGACCATCCGGCAATCGGAAGTAAGAGAGACCATCGACGGCCATGGCATGGGTGAGGAAATCCGAACCGTTGGGGGGAGGAGGAATTCAAGGGGTGGAGAATCCTGGAGGAGGAGAACCCCTCTGGGAACCGCTTGCTAGAGAAGAGATGAGTAGGGGACACGACAAACGGGGAGGCTGGATTTGGTCGGAAGGAGGATGAATTTCAATCGTCTCGAGGTGCTGAATTGAAAGAGTCCAGCGTCGAGGTGCTGAATTTGAAGGAGGGAAGGGAAGAAAATTCATCGCCGAGGTGCTGATTGTCGAAAGGACTTCAGCGTCGAGGGGCTGTTTATTGAGGGTAAGAAGGGGGAACGTCATCGTCGAGGTTGCTAATATTTGAAGAAATTCAACGTCGAGGTGATGATTTGGAAGGAAGAGATGTGGTATGAAGAGGGATTCGAATATAATCGTGGGAGGGCATGATCAGGGACAATTGGGGGACTCTTTCCCTTCGAGGAATGGGACGGTTATGAGAGGTACGGGGAAACGGAGGGGATCCAAAGGTGAGGAAGTGAAGGTGCCCATTCTTTGAGGGTGAGAGGGCCTCAATTTGTGTTGGATTTATAAAGGTGGAGAATATTTTTGCTATCAATGGGCTGATGGAGGAGGAGAAATTGACAGCGGCGGGAATGTGCTTGGAGGGAAAAGCCATAGCACTGGTATCAGTGGCCGTGACAGACGGGAGCCTATCGGAGCTGGCTAGGAGTTCTTAGAAGCCTCTATTAGATGCGTTTTCGAGAGATGAACGGAGGAGGACTTTTCGATAGGAAACACTTGGATTCCCGCTTGTGTTTCCTCACCAAAAAACTGGAGTAGATCCACGGGAAAGCTGCTGTCCACAACAGAAAAAAACAGTACCCAAAACACCAATAAAAAAGGACAAAAGAAAATGATTGCAAACATTTTTATTTTTTGTCGATATATAGGGATGAAAAGCACTTGACCAAGAGGGGGGGGGGGGGGGGGGGGGAGATACAAACTTTCCTTCAATTCGAGAGGAAGGAAAATACTCTCCAACGATCTCGGCACGCCAAAGAGCCCAATGAACAACATACCCTTGATCTCATAACTAAGTCAAATTCAAGATGAGCCTAATTCTCACCAAACTATCTAATGAAAGACAAAAGAGACAATTACAAACTTCCTAATACAGCCCCCAAACCCCAAATTCAAAATTTCCCTCCAAGAGCGCACCAAACCACGTGGCTTCTCCTCTGGTTTCTGGCTCAGGACCCTGCGCTCCCCCTCTATTTTTCCGCCTGGCTGTAACAGTGGACCGGTCAGCCGGCCCTCTGGGCCGGCGTTAACATCTCCGCCCTCCTAAAGGAATCACCTTGTCGCCTCATGGTGAAAATAGGAACTGATGTTTTTGTCTCTCGTTCATGACTCCACACGTAGCTTCGTAGTCAGTGAAGGTTCTTCACTGGATCAACACTTCTTTAGTTTCATCTTTCTTTCTGGCGAACACCTCAGCTCAAGGGTTTCCATATCATCTCTAACTTCCTCCGTGTCGCGGTAGCTCAGGAATGGTGATGTGGATCCCCATGACCTTACTCAACTGTGTGACGTGGAAAAAACGGGGGTGTATCGTTGCCGATGGGGGCATTTTCAAATCGATTTGCTACTGCCCCAATCTTTTCATAACTTCGTAAGGACCGAAAATTCCTTGGAGCCAGCTTTGCATTCCTCCAATTGCTACTGTTTCTGTCTGTATGGACGAACGCTTCAGACACCTTCTCCCCGTACTCAAACTGGATTTCTTTTCTATGCCCCTTTGCTTGTTTTTTTTTTTTTTCTTCTTCATGATTTGCTGCGCCCTCAGGCAAATGTCTTTTAACCCTCTAACACTCGGTCCCTCTCCTCAAGTTATCTCTACTGGACGACCACAGGAGTACTTGCTGCTCCAAAGTGACCAAGTGTGGGGGTATCCCAGTCCGTTATAACACTTTGATGGGGGTCATCTGTGAAGCGGTTGAAATGGTGTTGTACCAGTACTCAGCACAGGATAGCCATTTGCTCATAGCTTTGTGTCTTCTGGAAAACAATGAATCGGTAGGTACGTCTCCAAGCTCCTGTTGACTTTTCGTCTGGCATCGTCTGTGGGTTGGTAGGCTGTGTTCTCTGAGAACTGTCCCGCAATCTGAATAAACTCCCTCAGAAATGGCTGAGGAAACACCTTGTGTAATATCGTTTTTGCTTCTAGGTGTTCGTCAGGTACGAGGGGATCGTCCGGGACGATCGGTGCTGGTTGTGTAGAAAAAATCATGTTTTGGCTGTTATGGTCGTCTGGGACGGAAATAGGATTGTCTGGACGAAAATAAGTCAGAGAACCCTTCGACAGGGACGATATGTAATTTTTCGTCTGGACGAAATTCTTCTCTTCATGGATCGTACGGTACGAAGCTCGATCGTCCAGGACGATCAGTCTGGATATATATTGAAATGAGATATTTTGAAGAGAGAGAAATATCTGAGGAGAGAAAAGTGATAGGAAAAAGTGATAAGCTGGTTTTCGGAGAACGCGGAGCGCTCTTTTCGCGACGCTGCTGTTGGGAAAAGTGAGATCTAGTCAGGTAGGACTCCGAACCTGTTTCTGTTTTCAAAGATGTTGTGTTTTGACGAGTTGAGATCTGTTTTGTGTTTTCGTAGTCGTACTTTTGACGTGATTGATATTGACACAAACTTTTCACCGCCACAACTTCTGATATGTTATAGATATGATTATTACACACGTTTTGAGTGTTTTCGGCGATGATTTTACCGGTCGGAATTGATTCTACGCGATTTTAATGAATAGAAATGTTCAGGATTTGATTTGATTTGGATCTATAGAATGATGTCTTTGTTTTGATGCCTGGATTCTTCGTCTGTAATTTGGAAAGATTTGGAAATTTGTGTCTTTTGCGGGATGTTTTGTGTAAATTGATAGACTGCCGTTACTCTGCGATTTTCGTATGATTTCTGAATGTCTGGAAGTGATAGATTGAATCGATATGAATATGATTATTGATATGATTGCTTTAATTATTGACTATGAAATTGCTTATTGATTGAATTTGACTATTGATACTGATCGCTAGTGGAACCTGGTTTGAACATTTGTTGGAGTTTGAATATTGTACCTGTTCAGGATGGTTGGGCGAACGGGCTTTCCTTTAAACATTGATTATGATAATTGATGGGAGACATAAGAGTTTATTGATATGGCCGTCGGCTAGCGCGAAAAGAGTGAATGACTCAAATTGTTAGAACAATGAAGAATTACAACAGCAATATATAAACTGACAACAGACACAACATAGACAGTAGTTTGTACTTGTTCAGTATATAGTATTGAAATGCAATGTTTACTGTATTGACTCACGGAACTATTGCTTTATCAATTTCTACTTTATTGATTTGATCAGATTTATGCATGTACGATTTCATTAATTTCATCGATTAACATATGAGCATTGATATAGACATTGTTGATATAGATACTGCCATTGCTAGCGTGGATTTGGATACTGCCTACCGATTCATTGATATTGCCTTGCCTATAGATTTTATAGCACACGCCACATTGATAGACAGACAGAGAGATAGCGAAGAGTGAGACTCTCACACCCGCGCTCAGAGCGCTACTGTCTATAGATTTCTTGTAGAATGGATTTGAAATTTATCGTTATTGATTTCATCGATTGATTATTAAATAGGATCGTTATTGATTTGACCGTATTGATTTGAAATTGACGGATATTGATTGATTGCGTTGATTTATCGAAATGCCTGCCGCTGCATTGATGGTTTTTTTGACTATGGATTTCCGCTGCAATAAACTCATTGACCTTGATTGATTCGGATTGATATAGATTGACTTGCATATTGATGCTTCGCGTGCTTTGATTTCAGTTAAGGTATTAGGTGACCTGCTGGGCTTTGTAAGCTCATTATATGTGGTGTTATTTTCAGGTCAGGGCTCGGGAGCAGGGAGAGGGAGATAGGAATTGATCAGATCTTTCAGGTTTTTTTTTGTCTTTTGATCGATAGATGATTATTTTGTACTCAGGACAGGATAGTTTCTTTACTTGTAATTGGTGTGTTTGTTCCTGAGTATTGTATATGATGTTTTGATGATGTGAATCGGTCTTGTATATTGATGTGTTAAAAATTTTTTTAGATGTGTGATAGATTGCTTACTGAAGGTTTCTAAGATAACTCTGGTTAAATTGGTTGTTATATGATTGATTGACTATTCTTTCCAAGTTAGATCGTGGGGCATGACTCCTTGTCCCTATCTGATACGATCGCCTCTGGCACTCCGTGTTGTCTGATCATTCTCTGATGAAGGATGATGAATATGTGTTATTGCACGGTGTAGGGCGATGTCGGAGGGGGGATGGATGAATTGGGCATACTTGTCAATCCTGTTCTACCACCACTAAGTTCAATGTGAACCCATCTGAGCGAGGCAGCACCCCATATATGAAATCCATAGATATCTTAGTCCCATACTCTTACGGCAATAGCTAGCGACAGTGGAATCTCCGGGTGACAGCATAGATACTTACTTCTTTGGCAGACCTCATATACTGGCTACCATCTCTTAAACATCTTTTATGCCATCCCTTTCCGTACAGCTCCCCAGTCTAACCTCCTGTAAGTCTTCTGTACGCCTGAATGCCCCCCACTACACTCCCATGAAACTCACTGGAGTAGGTTTGGGATGTGGATCGATGTTCGGGGCATCACAAATCTCCCCTGATTCAATAGTTTGTCTACCTTCAGTGAGTACCCCGGGAGGAGAGCCTTGGTTCCTTTCAGTACTTTGTTCCTACTGATCTTTCCAAACTCTCATCTCTAGCGCTTTCCTCTCTGATGGCCTCCCAATCTAGCATCAAAGGAACGGATAGAGCTAATTGATCTGTAGTTCCTCCCATACATCTGGACAAAGGCATCTGCGCCTTGTTCTCCACGCCTGGCTTATACTGAATCTCAAAAATCGTACCAAGTAACTTGACAAATTCACCTCTGATGCTCTTCCCGTCACATGCGTTGTTCCAATAAGTACTTCAGGCCTTCTTTGATCTGTCCTGACAATGAAAAGCTTCCCCAATAGGTAGGGTCGCCTCGCCACTTCTGGATTGTCAAGACGATGACCACATTAATTATCTTTCATTATACTGTTTTCAGCCTGGGCTTCTGGCGTCAAACACCTGGCTAAAATAGGCGATGGGCCTACGACTTGCATAAGATTTGCTCCCAGCCATAGCCTTGATGCATATGTCTTCCACAATGAAGCTCTGGTGAAGTTGGCAAAGACTAGACCGGCACCGTCGTTATCGCCTTCTTTCAATTACTCAACGCTGATGTGGCCATTTCCCCCATAAGAAAAACCAGCCTTCTTCAAGCTGTTCCGTGAGTGGCAGGCTCTAGTGTCTGTATCACTTTCACAAACCTTATGTAGTGATTGTTAGTCCTTGGAATCCCCTCAACTCCTTCAGGTTCTTTGGCAATGGCCAATTGGCATCGCCTCAATTTTGGACTGATCTGACTGCTACCCCGTCTTTTGATATCACGTGGCCTAAATAGTTACACTCGAGTTTGTGCAAAGCTACATTTCTTTTATAATTAGCCTTAGCTGATGCTCTTGTAGTACCTAGACCAGAGTGTTCTTCCTATGTCTTGCTATAGGACCAGGATAGTCGTCAAAAAATACCAGCACAAATCGCCGTAGGGAAAGGTTTGAAAACCTCATTCTATCAAGCCTGGAAGTTGCGGGGGCAATTGGTAAGAACAAAAGTGCATCACCAAGGAACTATAAATGGCCTTCATGACGTTCTAAAAAGCCGTCTTGGGGACATTTCCTTTTCATTCGAATCTGGTGGTGCCTGATTTCAAATCTATTTTGCTGAAGATCACAGTCCGCTAAATTCAGCCAACAGCCTCGTCGATATTTTGGTTATAGGAAAAATTGTCAGGTACGTCTCCTTGTTGAGTGCTCGTGGTAATCTGCACAAAAATCGCCAGCTATGGCCTTCTTTTTCACCAAACAGAACGGGACTAGTGAAAGGGCGATGCTGGGTCTGATGATCTCTGCTTCAGATCTTCTCTATAAATGTTCAATTGTCATCTTTTGGAACTAGGGTATCGGTAAGGACGTTACACTGATGGGTGGAATCCCAGTCACCTCAACACAATTGCATGCTCTCGCTCCCTCTTGCGGAGGTAATCACTGATGTGGCGTGGGCTCTCGAAGGATTCCGCTCCGTGTGGTTCGAATTGCATAGGGTACGATTCACACTAATCCCGTAGGACAAAATGGTCGTAGGCCTTTACAATCGACACAAGCAGGACGATGGAAGAGCAGATGGAGTTATAGATTACGATTAGCCATGGAGGATAGCGGGTTTTCACCATACGCACCTCGATGGTTAATAATAATCTATAACCCTAAATCACGAGAATTTCCCCCTTCGTTAATCAGCTCGCAATGAGGTTTATTTGTTTGTGGGGGGATTCGGTTTACTAGGCGCAAAGCCCCGTAGTTTAATTACATCTTTAGGACCTTGGTCTGTGAAAACTCTCGTTAAGATGTTAGATTATCTCCTCTAAAGTGGGTTTAGTGAAGGGATTTCTAGGCTTTCCTAATCAAAGGGAATGTCCCCCAACTTGGGGCTTGTCAATACACATGGTTCAGTCAACATCCGGCCGGCTTTTAAAGAAGAGATAATGGAGAAAAAGAGAGAGACAACGCCATTCATACATGCACGTGAGGAAAGAGGGACGTGGCTACTGTGTGACGCGGATGAGTACGATTTATAGTTCCGGAAGAAAGGAGGAAACTTACCCACCATTTAGGTGTGTCTGTGGCACACCGTGTACCATCACCTTTAGACCCTAAATCTATGAAAGATGTTGTATCGTTCACACGATACTAACATCTAAGACCTAACTAGTGCAATCTGGACTTATTCCTTGCTGACAAAGGAAGCCAGCTAGAAACTTCTAATCGTGTAAAATCCATGCTATCGTGTCAGTATGAGAGATGGACGTGGGTAGTTTAGACACTGAAATTGGGATCGACAAACTAAAGAAATCCTAAATTGATCCCACACTTATGAGTGGTATAATGCTTCCTAAAACTAAGCCAATTAAATCTTAATTTTTAATTAGTTACAATGCAATTTATGCTGGTTAAAAGTCTCAAATCGATATTTATGAATTTGAACATTGGCTTTATAAAATAATTTTTTTGAATAAACTAAATTTCACAGGTCCGGCACTGTCATCCTCATAGGCCAGAATTATCCGGACTCTACCGCAGGCGGGGAAATTTGTCTATAGGTGAGAAAGGCATGATTTGCCACCCGGACTGATTCCGGGCTATTTCCTAGAATCGGTTAGTTTCTATGTGAGTTAATCTTAATTTTTTATTTAATAATTTACGGAGTATAAAATTTTTATCCCTAAAGAGCCTGCGGTCAGACACAATGCACTTGCAATAAAGTAAACCTATGAAAAGCATGAGCGGTTCTTATGCGCAAACATACAGTAAGTAAATCACAACACAGAAACAAATTCACGAATGAAGAGTGTCCCATGAGCAAGTGCCTTTACTTTTTATTACATCACGAGTACAGTAAGTTAAGGTGGCCGGGCTACACCGAAAACAACCCGGAAACGACGCAAATTTTTAAATAAGGCATTTTTCGTTTTTATATGTATTCGTCTTTTCTCTTCCTTGATTCGTCTTTGGATCGTCTTCGTTCTCTCGGGCTCCTCGTAGTGACTCTCCCCAAAAGATATCCAAATGGGGAAAAGGAAACCCCCTGTAGGGGTTTACTTTTCCCCTTTGGACTCTCGTGAGTTGAGTGCTCCAAAGGATCCCAAATGAAAAGAAACCCCCTGTAGGGGTTTACTTTTCCCTTGGGACTCCTATCTCTTTATAATTGCCTTATTTTAAATTTCACAACATTTTACTATCAAATACATTACATTATAAAATATAAAAAAGCTAGTCTCTCCTTGCAGGGTTTTATCCTATTGCAGTAGTTTATATCAAAAACTCATCCAAAGCACAGTTATATATGTAAATTAAAATGCACACAACAGAATCACTTGGCCGTGCTCTGATTATTGAGGGCCTAAGCAGAGAACCGCGTGGTACCTAAAAGCAGTTATAAAGTGACAATTATTATATTATTAGCCCCTTTAGCAGCATTTGATGAACGCACGGCACCTGCAGGAAGACAGCTTTAGTATCAAAGAACGTGCCTAAACCTATGGGTATTCTAACGTCACAGCACCTGGCAGAAAAGAAAGACAGTACAAAAAATAACACAGCAGTAAGTACAACTGGTAGCAAAAATAACAACCAGCACAGGGTTCACTGCAAGGCGTCACAACATAGTACAGAAGTGGATAAAGCAGAACAACTCTCTCCTATACCTAAGGATAAAAGTCGTCGCTGTGGCAGTGATTTGGCTTCGGGAGGGCCAAACACACAAAGGTTGATGGTCAGTCAACACACGAAACCACACACTCATCCACCTCCACAACCCAACACCACCCCATCACGTCCAGAGCCCCCTAGCTCATGAGCCCGCTTGTTCACTCGGCGTACACCCCACTCCATATCCTGTCCACCCCACGCACGTTCTTCTGTTGGTTTAAATCCCATTAAAATCAATTAATAATATACACATCAACTACCTCTCAAGACTCATTAATAAAAAGATTACCATCAACAAAATGCATACACCATGCTATCTTCTTTAAAAATGTCTACCAAAAACATCCATGATAAAAGGAAAAAAAAACATACGGTGTATTTTTGAAATATAAGGAGGCAAACATTCACAACGGTTGTGGAGAACTTTTCCAAAGATGGCAGTGAACATGGGTAAGGTTGATGACAAATGTCGGCAACAGATCAATCTCGATGGCGATGGTGTTCGGCATAGGTATTTGACGTGAGTGGAGCAAACCAAAATGAGCAGGAAAGAAAATGAGAAGAAATATAAAGGAGTGGATGAAATAGGGCTTTCTCCATCATAATTTTTAGAGGAGTTTCTAATTGAAATATTAATGATATAAAAAACACCGAAAAATTTTTATCGTGTTTAAGTAAACCAACACAATTTACGCCTAACATTTTTTCATTGGTTTCTGATAGAAAATGCATCAGAATATTATAAAAACCATTGAATTATTTGATAGAATATATGAATGTAAATTAGCGGTGAAAAATAGGCCAAAAATTTTACTGTAAACTACAGTTACATTTAAATCCATTAGAAAATTTTACAATAATAGAAGATTTTCCTATAGCTCTTTGTGTCTGTTTCAATCAATTTGTTAGATTAATAATGGAAATTAACTTTGTTGATCTTATAATTCAAAATGATTTGTACACGTCAAAGAAGTTAGTATCAAAATTATGCTTGACTACTAAAAAATTGATTATTGCATTAATGGCTACATGTCATATTACAAAAATGAATTAGCAGAAACTACATACCATCATTAAGCATACCATTATTCAACCTAAAATATGGGAAGTAATGAAAATAAAATGAACTTCCTTTTAGCTAATTGTTTTACTTGCCTATCATTATCGATCTTTAAAGACTTACCCTATAATAGGATATATTGTTTATATGTGATGGAACTATGAATAAGTCTCCAAATTTGTGGAGTTTTGATTCAACCATCAAATGTAGATTCATGAAAGAACTTTAACCTTATAAATCTAGAATTTACTGTCTTATTTAATTAGGCTAATGCACATATTATTTCACTACATAAAGTTAGGTTTCTTCACCTTACTTCTGTTGGCTAGTAATATTGACCCCTACAATCTTCTACAAGTGATGTGTATAATAACTCCTAACATGTTCCTCACACTCATCATATTTTTACCGCATAATCCCAAAGTACAAATATATGTTTACTTGTAGACATTCATTGGCTTTAGTATTTTGTGGAAAGAATGTGTGTTAACTAATTATATTTCACTTAAATAAAACTTTCAAATGAAAGTAGTGCTACTATAGATGATTGGTGACTTTTCAGTCAATGAGGTGTTATTAGGTTGGAGTATAACTAGTATTTGCTTCTCCATACTAAATGGAGTTATGTATTTATACTAAAATATGGAGGTAATAACACTTAGTTTAACTATCACTATATGTTCTTACCGATTGGCATTCCATTTTGAAGAAATAAGGATATGCTTTTGTGAGAAATAAAGTGCAAACATCTGTACCTCCACCAAGACTAATAGGTAAGTATATATTAGAAAGAGAAGATGCAATTCATAAGATTGTTAATGCTCCTATGCAAGCATATTATAAAGTATTGCGTTATGGAGTTTAGCACAACTATACAAAGAAAGGTATTATAAGGATTTGCTTAACTAGAAAACTAACATGATTGTGCACAACCAAGATATTACAAAAATCAAAAATAATTTTTTTTAACATATTATATATTTTGATACTTGTGAATGGAAAATCTAAGGATAATTTCATAGAAAGTTTAGACTTAGAAGGGTTCTACAAGAGAGAGTATCTTGAGCTAAAGGAGGCAATGGTAATATTTTAAAATTGGAAGTTGCACACTCTTTCACATCAAATCAAATAATAACAGTGTGTGAGTGGGTCCAAAATCCAAAGTTGCTTGAGGGATATGGCTCAAATTTAAGCAGATTTGTGGAATTTTTACTAGAGATGTTATTTGGAATGAAGAATCATGACTGTGATATATTTATGAAGTATTTGTTGTATATAACAATGAACTTCTTATCAGATTTAACATTAAATCCCTTAACTAAACATAGAATTTTCTTTATGGAATTATGCTTAAGAACTTTTAATGAGGCATTAATTAGCAGGAAGTAAATATTTCAATCATTCTTTGAAAACATGAGAGAATTTACCCCCAAATACTTTTACTCAATGGTACATCTACTAATACATTCAGCAAATGAATTTAGAGTTTTTGATCCCGTATAATAATATTGGATAGATCCGTTTGTGAGGTATGTAACCTTTATTGACAAAGTAATGATTATTTGTATAGTTTTATCATAAAAGAAAGAAGTTTATTAAGATATATTTTTGTATACCATAAAATGACAATCTAATTTTTTTCTTATTACTTTAAACCATATGTACAAAGTTTGATTATAACAATATGAGGGATAAGGATACAAAAACAACACCGTTATAACTATTTAATTCTCGGGGTAATCCTTTGGTCAAATGCATAAATATATATCAAAATTTCAGAGAGATGTAAGGTGTTACCTTATATGCCCTCTTGCATTATTCAGAAGTGGAACCTTTAATAGAGTAAGATTTCACTATAAAAAAATAGATTAGATTTTGTATGTAGATGCTAATACAAAAATCCATCGATCTTTAGATTTTTCATCAATTCTCTTTCCACATTTTGTATTATTGTCATCAAAAAAATAATTGATGTTGACTTCCTAGCTTGGCTTTAGAGATATGTATGGGTAATATAATTCTTTTCTCAATATTCATAATTTTGACATACATCACAAGTTAACCTAATATTTCAATGTATTTAGTAGGTTCAAGACCTAAAAATTATAGTTAAAAAAAAAAGAGATGCATGATCTAGCTTGGGGATCAATGCAAATAGTTTTAATGAATGGCTTATATTATCAGTCAATATTTATTTATTTCAATTAAAATTTTAAAGAGTAGGAAGAAATAAAGAACATTACAATATTTCTTTTGGAAGGAACACACTATCACAACAAATTAAAATATGACCCATATGTAAGATAAGTTATATCATGTTGTATGGTTATAGGACAAACCCATGATCAAAGATTTAGGGGATTTTCATATTTCTTTACTTTTTTTGAAACAGTTTACAGAGCTTTTACTGTAGTGCCAAATAGTATAAATAACTAATCCACAAGTTTTCTTTATTTTTTCTCATTCATCAATAAAATTTATTTACAAAGAATCTACACAATATAATGAAAGTTTGTGTAGGTTTTTAGTCCTTACAGAACTATCCCAAGGATTTGATGCCCTTAAAAAACTCTCTTCCGCCAACATGTTGCGGTAGAGAACCATCACCTATTACACTCTCCAAGCGGTTGCAGCTTACCTTCTCTTCCTTTTTCACCCACCTGGTGAAGGCAAAGTACCTCCACATCCTTTTCCACCAACCTAGTGAAGGTAAAGAACCAAGCATCTTTTTTCACCCTCCTGGTGAAGGCAGAGAATTGTCACATCTTTTTTACCCTCCTAATGAAGGTAGAGAACCTTGATCCAGTCTTTAGGTTCTTCATTCAAGGGAATCCAAAGAAGTTGGGAATAATTTAGAAGAAGAACAAAGAGATCCTCACTTTGGGCAAACTTGTAAATCCCTCACAATTTCCTTTCACTACATCTCTTACTCTCCAATCTCAAACTATCGCTCAAATACACATCTAAAAGTCACTCTTAAGTGAGAATTCAAAGCAAAGGATAGTGGTGATAGTTTTAGGAACCTATTTATAGAAAACACATGAAAAATTGTTAAAAAACCAAATTTACTGAAGAGAACCATCCCCAGTTTGTATTGTACGATCGTAGATCATCTAGTACAAAAAGTTCAAAAATTATGGTTCATTTGAATACGAACTGGGATGAACATAGTTTTATGCACTATGGGTTGTCTATACGAGTTTGGATTGTATGGTTCAAAAAGTTGAAATATGAACAAATTCATATTATATGATCTGGTTTAAACTTGATTTTTTATTCTATTAGTCATCTATATGAAATGATATCGTACAATATGAACAGTTCTAAAATGAACACATTCAGATGATAAAATATGGTACAACCTAAATTTTATACTATGTTAGTCATTTGTACGAATTGATATCTTATTGTATGAACAGTTAAAAAAATTATGTTCGTATGGTATGATCTAGTACAAAATAAATTTTGTACTCTATCAATCATCTCTACAAATTGATATCAAATTAAATGAACAGTTCAAAAATAAATGTGTATGTATTGTATGATCTGGTATGACCTAAATTTCATACTCTATCAATCGTATGTATGACTAGATATTGTATAATATGATCAGTTAAGAAAATCAAGCCATGGTTTGAGTAACCAGAATCTGGAGGAATAGCTAAGTCAAATTGCACAGTACGATTATATGTCATACAATATAAGGAATTTTAAGAATTTTATACACACACCTTCTGTGTGTGTGCATTGTTACCCAATTACAATTGTACTTGCTTAGACTTAAGAAATAAAAAATAAAGATATACAGACTATTTTACATGAAATCCTATTCTACCTTATCTTGAAGTCTTTAATAATCTTGAATAATATATGAAATTTCCTAAAATATTAGTACTCACTAAAATTAACAGAAATATCCATTATATGTTAGGAGAAAAATAATAATATCTTAACAATAATATTTTGTTATCATCAAAATCACAATCTCACTCTTGATTACTAATTTGCAATAATCATCACCTTTTTGATGATGTAAAAAATAATTATTGTTTGAGTAACACATTCAAGTTATTTTCTCCTAAACTCCCCTTAAATGAATGAAAACTAAAACCATTCTTTTTAAATTTGAATTTTATAGACAAACACAAGACAAATTCAAAACAAACTACAAAGCATTTATACATAGAACACAAAATACAAAAATATCCTCCCCCTCAGAGCATTTTGTCATAGAATTGAGAAGATAAAACAAACGCAAAATAAACTATAAAGCATTTTGACATATAACTCAAAACACAAAAATAACCTCCCATTGAGAGTATTTGACATAGAACTAAAAATAAAATTAAACATAAAAATAAAACACAAAAAATACAATCCAGAAGACTTCAACCTTCAAATAAACACAAATAATAACCTTCACCTTTTTACATCAATAAAAAAAGGAAAGAAAAATAAAAAAATCATATGAATATGAAAGATAATATTGACTGATCTAAAAGGCGGATAAGGAACATAAATTTAAAAATTTGTAAGACAATATTAAATTTGTGAAGCCAAAACCTTTTATAACCTCATATTTTAAAAAAAATAGATAAGAATAGTTGATCAAATTTAATGATCATTCTAGAGACAAGAAATCTTAAAAAGAATAAATATCGCAAAAATTAAACAGAAACACATAGATTCCAATTCAATAGTAGAAGATTATTGTTAAATGTATAGTTTTTTCTAAGAATTAGAGATATAGAGGAAAGAACTAAATGCAGTGTGGGCTCTTTTTATATCTGTTTTCAATTTTGTCGATTATTATGCATATTTTGATATTGAATTCTACTTGGCGATCATTACACCTATTTTTAGGTTGGGCTCATTTTGTTCCTCTTTTTAAATTTGGGGCTATTTATGTATCTTGTGATATTATGTTCTTTCCTTAGCCAAAATAAGTAAATCTTAGGTTGTGTGAGTATTTTTCAAATAAAAGAAACAAATTTCTCTTATAAGGAAAAATAAACCACAAAAGAAAAACCTATAGATAATAATAAAAATAACACATTGAATAATAAAATAAATGAAAAGAAGGTTGCTTTTTGTAATAATTATAATTATGAGATAAATGTCTTATTAGAACATCAGAAAAGATCTTCTTATCTAGATCTCATTATATTTTGATTTAAAGTCAGAGTAAGGAAAAAGATTTACGAAGGAAATAAATTTGAGATGCAAAAACTATAAAATTTCAATTCCTTAAAAGCACATTTTAGATTAGCCTGGAATAACTCATTAATTGACAATTCTAGAAAAAAAAAGATATAAGAACTCAGAAATAGCCAAACATACATATTTTTTTTTTAAAGAATGAACTAAAAATATAAAGAAAATACAATAAAAAATTAAACCAACCAAGAAGCGAGACAGTAACTGATAACAACTAAACATACAATCATAAAAGCTAAAAAAAGAACAAATAACATACTGTAACTAAACTAATAATCTGGTGGGCCTTGATCTGGAGGAGGCTGTGTAGGATTGAATGGTGTGAAGTAGCTATTGATGGTAGCTACTTGAGTGTTGAGCAAATCAAATTGTCCTTCAACCCAACCAATATCTTTGCTATATCTATAATCCCGCTGATCTAAATGTGTCTGAACATGATCAAAATGTTGACCTATATGAGATTCAACGCGATCAAATCTCTATATCATGTCTTGATAGAATTGTTGATCATGTTCAGAAGAAGGAGCATGTGCAGGTGCGAGTCCTCCTTCATCAAATTCTTCTCCTTTATCCCCTTGATCCCGATGAGAAAGAATTTGAAATGAGGCATCGGTGAAATAAATAGGTAGATTATTTGGGGGTTCATGATGAATGAGGTTGTATTTCTTTTCAAGAATGCAGGCAACTAGGGGTCATAGAGCAACATTCTTCTTCTTTTTAGTAGCAGGGAGAATAATGTCAGACAAATTATTGATGTAGTCCATAATCAATTGTGCTTCATCTATAAGAGTATTTTTCATGATACAATATGTAATGAAGGAAAGAAGAGGAGTAATATTGTTAAGATAGTTGCTATTTGCATACTTTACATTTTTTGCAACTTATGTAGTTTTGATGATTCCAAACATTATTGTTCAAATGTGTAGTTATATCCTAACAATTTTAGAAGATTTGTATTTGCTCTTGTGTATACTAACATTTCAGGAAAAATGAACTCCAGACTACGAAGACTTCAAATCAAATTCAAAATGAGATACTTTATAAAATTTGAAGTTTGCATTTCTTTGAAATTAAATTGAAAGGGAGTGATTGTAATTGAGTAAATAAAAACATATACACACATAAGGAGATCATAAAAATTTTATACTGATCGTACTGGACGATATTCGTTCGTACGGGACGATCAGACAGTTATCTCCTATTGAGCACATGAAACGAATAGGAACTTGCTCAAAAATTTTTTCTAAGTCATTTTCATCCAGGACGAATTTTACAATCGTCTAGGAAGATCTGGTCTCTGTAAAATTTTCGTCCAGACGAAATTAAATTATTGTCAATGGCGATCGGTCCTCTGTAAAATTTTTGTCCAGACGAAATTAATAATCGTCCAGGACGATCTGGTCTCTGTAAAATTTTCGTCCATACGAAATTAAATTATCGTCCATGGCGATTGGTCCTCTGGAAAATTTTCGTCCAGATGAAATAAATAATCGTCCAGGACGATCGGTCCTCTGTAAAATTTTCGTCCAGATGAATAAATTTTCGTCCAAATGATTAACCGACTTAGAACAGTTTTCAGTAGTTTCTAGAACCGACCTAATAATAACCGTTCATACCGGACGAACTTTGTTCGTACGGGACGATCAGCTTGTACGAAAATATTTTGTACACATATACAAATGGGGTCGTTTCAAATCGTTTAAGTAAAATCGTCCAGGACGATCCACGATCGTACGGGACGATCCACTACGTACAGAATTGAATACTTGCAATTTTTGGGCAGTTTTTCTTGTCTTTTGTATAAATAGTCCAAATTAGACTGCCACCCAATCTTTTTGTCATTTGATCTTCGTGCCTCTTGAGAGAATAGCCAAGGAGAGAGTGGAAGAGAGCATTCAAAGGAGGATTCCTACTATTGGAGCAAGAAGGCTTCACTTGGATTTCAAAGGTAAGAATCTCTACTTGTGAATTGGGATTACTTCACTCTTTTCCTTCTTCCTTCTAGATTCTTGTGAGAAGATCAGTCAAGGAGATCCGATTTGCTGCCGACACTTGGAGAGTGTGAATAGCCGAAGGGTTCACTGCATACACTTGGAGAGTGTGAATAGGCGAAGGGTTCGCTGCCTACACTTGGAGAGTGTGAATAGCCGAAGGGTCCGCTGCCTACACTTAGAGAGTGTGAATAGCTGAAGGGTTCGCTGCCTACACTTGGAGAGTGTGAATAGCCGAAAGGTTCTCTTCCTACACTTGGAAAGTGTGAACAGCCGAAGGGTTCTCTGCCCACACTAGGAGAGTGTGAAAGGAAGAACGGTTCTTTGCCAACACTATGGATTGTGTAAAAGGACGACGGTTCTCTGCAGCACCGGGGAGTGGTGAAAGAGTGTGTTGTAAAGGCTTCTCCGCCTTGCTGTGGATGCAAAAGGAGAGTCACTATTAGTATTAGTGCAATACTCAGAGGGTACCTCTGGGGAGTGGATGTAGGTCTGGTTTTAGACCGAACCACTATAAATCTGGTGTCATTTACTTTATTGTTTTTATGTTTCCGCGTTTTATTTCTTAGTCTTAAAAACTCTGTGGTTGAAAAACTTTTTCTACAAAACTTAAAAGAAATAATTTTTATTTCGATTTAACCTAATTTTAAAAGAGGGCTTAAAATTTTTAAACTACCAGTTCACCCCCCTCTTGGTAGCCTTTGGGACATTAACTTAGGCTTAACATCCTAATTACTAGACTCAACAAGTGGTATCAGAGCTTCGTTTCAAAATCATAAGTTTGAACTACTTTTTGATTAACGTAGATGGCTACTTTCGGAAACCGAAACACACCTGAGGGTTACTCTATCACTAGACCTCCACTGTTTGACAATATTCCTTTTGATTTTTGGAAAACACGCATGTCTACTTTCTTACAGTCACTTGATTATCGCATGTGGATGCTAGTCCAGGATGGCTACACAAAACCAACTAGATTAGTTAATGGAGTTATGGTAGAAATACCTTTTACAGATTGGACTATAGAAGAATGTGACTTAGCGCAATTAAATGCCAAATGTCTAAATAGTTTCTTTTGTGCTTTAAAATCTGAAGACTACATGCGGGTTTCTACTTGTAAAAGTGGAAAGGACATATGGGATAGACTTTGTATAACTTATGAAGGGACAAATGAGGTTAAGCAATCAAGACTCAATATCTTGTTACATGACTATGAATTGTTTCGCATGAAACCTAATGAATCTATCTCTGACATGTACACAAGATTCACACAAATTGTCACTTCTTTACATGCACTTGGTAGGGAATTAACAAATGCTGAAATGGTCAATAAAATTCTTCGATGTTTACCTACTGCTTATGATGCTACAATTACTGCAATTACAGAGTCTAAAGATCTAAACATATACTCTATTGACAATCTTCTTGGCTCACTCATTGCTTATGAGCAAGGAGTAAGTCAAATAAAGATTGATGTAGGTGAACCACGAAAGGAGAAAAATATTGCACTAAAGGTGGAAGAGTCAGAAAGTGAACACTCACAACCTGAGGATGAAGATGATATTGCACTGATGACTAGACAATTCAGAAGCTTTTTAAGAAGGAAGCAGAAGAGACGCCAGCAATGGAACAGAGGTAAGTTTAACAGAAATGGCAAGGTTTCTAATGAAGTAATTTGTTATGAATGTAGGAAACCAGGTCATATCAAGACTGAATTCCCAAAACTCGAAGCCACTCCTAGCAAGGAGAAGGTAGAGGAGAAACCAATGGTAAAGAAGGGCAAGAAGAAGTTTCAAAGAGCATTCTGGGTAGTCTCAGCTTCAGACTCATCTGAGACTGAAAAGGAAGAAGAAGTCACTAATCTTTGCTTGATGGTAGACAATGTAGATCATTCAGATCAAGAAGAGGTATGTGACTTAACCTATGATGAATTATTTGAAGTTTCTGAACACATGCATGATGCATATAGGAAAATAAAAAAGATGCATGCTAGTGTAAGCCTAGAACTGGAAGAACTCAAGAAGGAACATGAAATCCTTAGAAAAGATCATGCTTTAATAGATGAAAACCACATGAAACTACTTGATGAATACGATGAATTGAATAAAAATTTTGAAAACTTAAAAACATCCTATGCTGAACTTGAAAAAGAATTTAAGAATTTTAAGGATGAATCTGAGAGCAAAGCATATAGAATCAATTATACCAATCGAATCTTGGAAGATATGAATTCATTTTACAAACTCACAATAAGAGCTCTCGAGGATAATAGGAAATCCCCCAAACTTGAAGATTTTATAAATCCTAAATATTATCCTAAATTCATGAAATCCCTTAGAAGACAATCACATGGAAGAAAACTTAGGAATATTTTTCCTAATGTTAAATGTAATAATTGTGGATTTTTTGGTCATATAGTACACACCTGTACCTTGATGATGAAATCTAATTTGGTGTGGAGACCTAAGATGCATAAACCTAGACATATCATACATGCATCTGATTATAAATTGCTAAAAGGTGAACCCAAACTTGTTTGGGTTCCCAGGTCTAACATTTGAGAGTTTTGCAGGAATGCTCTCACACAAGACCTCGTGGGAGCATATGGTACCTAGACAGTGGATGTTCAAAGCATATGACTGGAGATACTGCTCAATTCATAATGCTGGAAGCCACAAATGGAGGCAAGGTTACACTTGGAGATAATACCACAAAAAAAGTGGTTGGATCAGGTATGATTGGAAATTTCAAAAACTTTTTTATAGATAATGTATTATTGGTTGAAGGCTTAAAACATAATCTGTTAAGTATAAGTCAGCTATGTGATAAGGGCTATAATGTGAAATTTTTACCTACTAGCTGCATATTAAGCCTAATGGGAAAGAAATTTTTAATGGAAAAAGGGTAAACAATGTTTACATGCTATATTTGAATTCTATTCAATCTCCTACTGCTTTTTGTTTAAAAACTGTTTCTGATGAATCATGGCTTTGGCATAGGAGACTTTGTCATTCTAGTATGAAAAATCTTAGGAGAATTACTCAAAAGAATAAGAGGTATACCAAAACTAGACTTTACTAAGGACCATCTTTGTGATGCATGTCAATTAGGAAAACAAGTAAAGTCCTCTTTTAAGTCTAATAAGGATCTTAGGACCAGTAAACCTTTGGAAATACTTCACATGATCTTTTTGGACCAGTAGGACTGTAAGTCTAGGAGGGAAGGTATACGGATTTGTTATAGTGGATGATTTCTCAAGATTCACTTGGGTTAGATTTCTTTTTCATAAGAATGAATCGTTTGAGGAATTCAGAAATTTTTCAACTTGGATTCAAAGAAAACTAGGATGCGAAATAATTTCTATTCAAAGTGATCGTGGAAGAGAATTTGAAAATGAAAAATTTGAAAATTTTTGTAAGGAAAAAGGGATTGATCACAATTTTTCTGCACCTAGAACCCCTCAATAAAATGGGGTAGTTGAAAGGAAAAACAGAACATTAATAGAAGCCGCATGAGCAATGTTGGCAGAATACTCACTTACTAGATATTTTTGGGCTGAGGCGGTTAGCACTGCATGTTATGTTCTGAATAGGGTGAATGTGAGATCAAATTTAAATAAAACACCCTATGAGTTGCTAAAAGGTAGAACACCTAACTTGTCACATTTGCATGTTTTTGGTTGCAAAGTGTTCATGCATAACAATGGAAAATCTGCCTTAGAAAAATTTGATTCAAAATCAGATGAAGGAATTTTTGTTGGATATTCAAATATTGGAAAATCTTATAGGGTATTCAACAAAAGAACTTTAGTCATTGAAAAAATCACACATGTTGTATTTGATGAATCTGGAAATTTGGAAGAGCCAAATATTGT
This sequence comes from Dendrobium nobile, assembly GCA_022539455.1. Classification (NCBI taxonomy): domain Eukaryota; kingdom Viridiplantae; phylum Streptophyta; class Magnoliopsida; order Asparagales; family Orchidaceae; genus Dendrobium; species Dendrobium nobile. The sequence goes on from CM039735.1 coordinate 63,211,358, forward strand.
TGAAGAAGAGATTGAGGAAAACTCCCAGAAGATTGATAGATTAAATTTGGAAGAAAATGTGGAAGAAAATTTGGAAAGAGAAAACCCCTTACCTAGAGATTTGAGATTTTCTAAAAACCACCCAAGAGAATTGATAATAGGTGAACCTAGTGAGGGTGTTAAAACTAGGCGTGAATTAAATAAGGAAGTCAATCATTCAGCCTTTATTTCAATAATAGAACCCACTAATATTGATCAAGCACTTTCTAATGAATTTTGGATATTGGCCATGCAAGAAGAGTTAAATCAATTTATAAGAAATAAAGTTTGGGAATTAACTACAAGGCCAAAAGATCAAAGTGTTGTTGGAACCAAGTGGGTGTTCAAAAATAAAATGAATGACTCAGGAGTAGTCATTAGAAATAAGGCTAAATTAGTTGCTAAGGGGTATAATCAAATTGAAGGAATTGATTTTGAGGAGACCTTTGTCCCTGTAGCAAGACTTAAAGCAATTAGGGTTTTACTTGCCTTTGCATGTTATAAAGATTTAAATTGTTTCAAATGGATATCAAAAGTGCCTTTTTGAATAGGATTATTGAAGAAGATGTTTATGTAGAATAACCTCTAGTATTTGAAAATTCTAAATACCCAAATCATGTGTTTAAATTAAAGAAGGCATTATATGGATTAAAACAGGCACCTAGGAGGTATGAGAGATTGAGCACCTTCCTACTTGAAAGATCTTTTGAAAAAGGAAGTATAGATACAACTCTCTTCTTAAAGAAATTTGGAAAGGAAATACTCATTGTTCAAATTTATGTGGATGATATCATCTTTGGATCTTCAAATAAAAATCTTTGTGATAATTTTTCTAATACAATGAGTAGTGAATTTGAAATGAGTCTAATGGGAGATTTAAATTACTTTCTAGGTTTTAGCATCAAGCAACTTGAGGAAGGGACATTTCTTAGTCAAACTAAATATATTAAGGACATCCTCAAGAAATATGAAATGGACAATGCTAAACCTGTTAGTACACCAATGAGTTCCTCAGTTCAGTTGGATAAGGACCTTTAGGGAAAATCTGTTGATCAAAAGAAATATAGAGGGATTATTGGATCTTTGCTTTACTTGACTGCTAGCCGATTAGATATTATGTTCAGTGTTTGCTTATGTGCTAGATTTCAATCAGATCCAAAAGAATCACATTTGACAGCATTGAAAAGGATTTTAAGATACTTACTAGGAACTCAAAACTTATGAATTTGGTATCCTAAGTTTAGCTCTTCATTTGAAATTATTGGTTATTCAGATTCTGACTTTGCAGGCTGTAGAGTGGATAGGAAAAGCACTTCTGGAATATGTCAATTCATTGGAAATTCATTAGTTTCTTGGTCCAGTAGAAAACAAAATTCAGTAGCCCTATCTACTGCAGAAGCAGAATATATTGCATTAGGAAGTTGTGTGGCACATGTACTTTGGTTAAAACAACAGTTGATTAATTTAGGATTATCTATAGGCACTATTCCAATTTATTATGACAATACTAGTGCTATTTGCATTTCCAAAAATCCTATTCAACATTCTAGAACCAAACACATTGATATAAGGCATCATTTCGTAAGGGATCATGTATCTAAGGGAGAAATTGAACTCACACATGTTTCAACTGAAAATCAACTTGCAGACATTTTTACAAAACCTTTAGCCTTTGATACCTTCAGTACATTAAGAACAAGGCTTGGTGTTATTGATTTGAATGCTTAAATAAAAATATTTTTGCAATATTGATATTTATGTTTTCTTAGTTATTTGTCTTTGATTTTTGTTTTGATTTTTGTGATTTTTTGAGTGTTTTGAATGAGTTTATTTTAGAGTCTATGTTTTGTCTTTATTTTTTGTATTTTAAATGTTTTGTTTGATTTTCTTCAATTAAAATTCAAAAAATTCAAAAATTAGTAGAAATTGTCCGGGACGAATTGTGTTCATACTGGACGATGTGTGGAAAATTCAATTTACACGAATTTTAACCGTTTTGGGAGCAGTTTTAATGAAGTTCGTCTGTACGATCTTATAATCGTCCAGGACGAAATTTTTTTTTCTCTCAAACGTCGGGACGATTGAATGCAGCGGTTGAGTGGATAAGGCAGTTTTAATTGTGAAGTTCGTCCGTACGAACTTTTGGTTCGTCCAGACGAACAGACGTCATTTCATTGTAGGGGACGGTTTTCAACAGATATTAAAACGAATTAACTTTTTGATTGTCTGTACGAAAAAAATTTTTGTCTGTACGATCCGTCAAGTCAAAAAGCCTGTACGAAGGGACGCATCGTAAATTATGTTGATTACGAAAAGCCGTTACATTTTGGATGAATTGGATCGTCTGTACGAAATGTTTTTCGTCCAGATGAACGATAATTTTCATCTAGGATGAACTCTTTTCGTCCAGGACGAACGTATCATTTTTCTTTAAATATGAAGGTTTTCTAACTCAACAATCACATCTCCAAACTTCACTTTCAATCCCTTTCTACATCAAATCGACAATGGCCTCCTCAAGCAAGAGGCAAAAGGTGTTGGCAAAGAAACCCCACAGGAATGCCTCTTAAAACTTCCTGTCAAAAGTAAATAAGGAATCCTTTCCTCATTTTGCCTCTGCCAAAATAACTCTCTCTCGCATTTTAATTGAAAGCGAGATACACTTTAAGGTAATGCACCTTTTTGCCTCCACCCAGTTTCAATTCATTCTTTCTCTCATCCACTTTTACAACAAACAAACCTTTCACTATTTCCTAGCCAACATGAGTTTTAATTCCAACCACTCATCCATAAGTTCTTATGTTTTCAAGCAAAAAGTTGAAATCACCAAGCATGACATTGGTGCCTTTTTGAACTTAAGAACTGAAAGATATAGAGCCCACACCCTAATGACAGAAACCTCTTTCAAATGGGATGATGTCAATAGGATAATTAGACAAAGTAGTCTTAACTATCATGTCGCTAGAGTCACCGGTATGACCAAAAATGCCCGAATCATCCAACATATCCTTCGATCTTCAATCATTCCTAAAGCTGGTGATAGGATTAATATTATCCCTCTCCTTTCTGTTCTAACCTTTTTGATTATAGAATGTCATCCTATTGATGAAGCCCAACTTATCATAGATCATATCTATGGTATTTCAGAAATAGGACATGCAGAATAGAAGAGAAAAAGGAACATATCATTAGGACACTTAATTACATATATTTTGGAAAAGAAATACAACTTAGTGCATCCTGATGATGAATACGAAGAGCCAGTATACTATAATGATGCTTCCTTCAGATTGTTTTTTAAGGAGGAAAAAGGAAAAGCACATGCCAGTGCTTCAAAAGAAGAAGAAGAAGGAGAGCAAACTTCTGCACCTCAGTCAGATTATCAGAATCTGATTGAAAAATTGGATAGACTTGAGACTCATGTTGATCAAAGATTTGATCAACTTGATGCTCAACTTATGCAACAACAACAAGACATTGGTAGCATCAGAAATGAAGTACATGAAATCAATACCAATGTAATGTTGATGGCCTCCTACTTCAACCTTTTTGGTGGCATTCCTCCTCCTCCTCCAGAAGAATAGAGAATGAAAGATGATTTTGTTTTTATTGTACTTGTGTTTGTGTTTGTTGTGTTAGTGTTTATTTTAGCATTTGTCTTAGTTATGTTTGTTTATGTTTGTTGTTTTTATTGTTGTTTTGATATTATGAAATGATCATGTAATCTTTCTTATTAATATCAAAATAAGTCGTAGTTGATTTAATTTTGGTTTGCTTTTGGAATGTACTTAATTTTTATGAATTTCATTAATCTTATTTAATCTTAATTGTGCTTAAATTAGATTGTAATTTGAGAATAATTACATTAGAAAATCTAGTCTTTCTAAATTTAAAAGTTGTTTATAACTTGTTATAATTAGAACTTTTAAATTCATGTTTATTCATTTAGACTAAATAAAAGTTAATATTAATATTGCAATATAGATGTTTTCTTATTTTGTATTTCTATGCTTAAGTGATATTTATGCACTTAGAAATATTTGAAATTTTAGATTATTGATTTTGGAAAGAATTGGTTTCAATTACTCTTGAAAATTGTACAAAAAGTACAAAAATCAAAAGGAATGCACAAAGGTTCGCAAATATGTAAAAGAGGCACAAAATTAGCCCAATGTCAAAAGATGCACAAAAATGTGCCCAAAATTTGAAAAAGATGCGCAAAGTGCCACATGTGGTAGTTCTCTTCTTTCCAAATTCTTTCAATCTCTTAATTCAAATTGATCTTATGTTCATTTATATTCTATTGAACTTTGAAATATAGAATTTTTATTCATCTCTCTTGGAATGATTTTCTATATTCGAATGTCTAAATTGAATCATATTTTTGATAAATTCTTCTTACTTACAATGTTATATCACTTCTTAAATTCTATAAATTTCTATGATTTACCTAATGTCATTAGTTTTAGATTGCATACCTTATACCAATCACCATTTAGATTAAATTTTTAAATGAATTTCATATAATTACTTACATTTCTCGTCTATTTCTTCTTCACTTTTTGTTGTTGTCAAAAAGGGGGAGAAATTATTGTGTTCGTATGTTTTGTGTTCGTATTTTTTGTTGTGGTCTTGTAATATTTTTTGTAATATTTTTTTTTGGTCTTGTAATATTTTTTGAAAAACAAAAAAATTTTTTTATGGTTCAAAATGCCTCCTTATTTTCATATATACATCAATTCAGGGGGAGTTTAGGAGAATTGTTTAAATTGAAACCATACAAACAATAATTGTTTTGACATCATCAAAAATGGGGAGATTGTTAAGATAGTTGCTATTTGCATACTTTACATTTTTTGCAACTTATGTAATTTTGATGATTCCAAACATTATTGTTCAAATATGTAGTTATATCCTAACAATTTTAGAAGATTTGTATTTGCTCTTGTGTATACTAACATTTCAGGAAAAACGAACTCCAGACTACGAAGACTTCAAATCAAATTCAAAATGAAATACTTTATAAAATTTGAAGTTTGCATTTCTTTGAAATTAAATTGAAAGGGAGTGATTGTAATTGAGTAAATAAAAACATACACACACATAAGGAGATCATAAAAATTTTATACTGATCGTACTGGACGATATTCGTTCGTACGGGACGATCAGACAGTTATCTCCTATTGAGCACATGAAACGAATAGGAACTTGCTCAAAAATTTTTTCTAAGTTATTTTCGTCCAGGACGAATTTTACAATCGTCCAGGACGATCTGGTCTCTGTAAAATTTTCGTCCAGACGAAATTAAATTATCGTCAATGGCGATCGATCCTCTGTAAAATTTTTGTCCAGACGAAATTAATAATTCTCCAGGACGATCTGGTCTCTGTAAAATTTTCGTCCAAACAAAATTAAATTATCGTCCATGGCGATTGATCCTCTAGAAAATTTTCGTCCAGACGAAATAAATAATCGTCCAGGACGATCGGTCCTCTGTAAAATTTTCGTCTAGACAAATAAATTTTCGTCCAAGTGATTAACCAACTTAGAACAGTTTTCAGCAGTTTTTAGAACCGACCTAATAATAACCGTTCGTACCGGACGAACTTTGTTTGTACGGGACGATCAGCTTGTACGAAAATATTTCGTACACATATGCAAATGGGGTCGTTTCAAATTGTTTAAGTAAAATCGTCCAGGACGATCCACGATCGTACGGGACGATCCACTGCGTACAGAATTGAATACTTGCAGTTTTTGGGCGATTTTTCTTGTCTTTTGTATAAATAGTCCAAATTAGACTGCCACCCAATCTTTTTGTCATTTGATCTTCGTGCCTATTGAGAGAATAGCCAAGGAGAGAGTGGAAGAGAGCATTCAAAGGAGGATTCCTACTATTGGAGCAAGAAAGCTTCACTTGGATTTCAAAGGTAAGAATCTCTACTTGTGAATTGGGATTACTTCACTCTTTTCCTTCTTCCTTCTAGATTCTTGTGAGAAGCTCAGTCAAGGAGATTCGGTTCGCTGCCGACACTTGGAGAGTGTGAATAGCCGAAGGGTTCGCTGCCTAAACTTGGAGAGTGTGAATAGGCGAAGGGTTCGCTGCCTACACTTGGAGAGTGTGAATAGCCGAAGGGTTCGCTGCCTACACTTGGAGAGTGTGAATAGCTGAAGGGTTCGCTGCCTACACTTGGAGAGTGTGAATAGCCGAAGGGTTCGCTGCCTACACTTGGAGAGTGTGAATAGCCGAAAGGTTCTCTGCCTACACTTAGAAAGTGTGAACAGCCGAAGGGTTCTCTGCCCACACTAGGAGAGTGTGAAAGGAAGAACGGTTCTCTGCCAACACTATGGATTGTGTAAAAGGATGACGGTTCTCTGCCGCACCGGGGAGTGGTGAAAAGAGTGTGTTGTAAAGGCTTCTCCGCCTTGCTGTGGGTGCAAAAGGAGAGTCACTATTGGTATTAGTGCAATACTCAGAGGGTGCCTCTGGGGAGTGGATGTAGGTTTGGTTTTAGACCGAACCACTATAAATCTGGTGTCATTTACTTTATTGTTTTTACGTTTCCGCATTTTATTTCTTAGTTTTAAAAACTCTGTGATTGAAAAACTTTTTCTACAAAACTTAAAAGAAACAATTTTTATTTCGGTTTAACCTAATTTTAAAAGAGGGCTTAAAATTTTTAAACTACCAATTCACCCCCCTCTTGGTAGCCTTTGGGACATTAACTTAGGCTTAACATCCTAATTACTAGACTCAACAAATATTTATTTGATCACCAGCTTTAGAAATGATATAAGTCCTTAAGACATGCTAGATGATCATAGCATTCTTATTTAGTGAAAAAATAAGGGGTAAATGTGAGATGGAAGATATATCCCTAAGTGTTTGATTAACAATGGTCCAATCATAATAACTTCTATATATCATTGAATGAGGCCTAACCCCTTCAGTCCCAAGATGTAGAAAACTCCCCAAATTTATATTAGTAATTCCAACACATTGACGAAAAATATAGGAGGTAATTACCATTTTATTTCCTTGCATTCTCATATTGGCAATAAAATAGTAAAATGTCTCAGAATGAAATGCATGGACTAATGTGAGAATGAAAGAGAATTGAGTGGATTTGAAAAGTGTCATGATTTGAAAGCTAAATAGTCTTCTTGAATCAGAAGTTGAAAAAGGGTAATCTTAGCACGAGCAAACCTATCGAAGGCTTGTTCATTCTTCCTAGGAAGAAAATTATCTTCTCATTCAAAATGGGATGAACACAAAATATAAGACTCCCAAAAAAACAAAAAACATATTCATATAAGACTCACAAAAAACAAAAAACAAAAAATAAATTGAAAAAAAATCAAACACAAAATAAAAATCAAAACATAAAATAAAACATAAAATGGATAAAATACAACTATGATAACCCACAAAAACATAAAACAAAACTCAATCATAAAACCAAGAGAAATACACTACAATTTTAATTTACATAATTACAATTGTGAAGCATGAATATCAATTACACCCAATCCGGTTCTTAAAGTGCTAAAAGCCTCAAAAGCTAGTAGATTTTTGAAGATGTTTGCAAGTTGATTTTCAACTGCTACATGCTGTAGCTCAACTTCTCCTTTAGTAACATTATCTCTAATGAAGTGATGCTATATGTTAATATGCTTAGTTCTTGAGTGTTGAATTGGATTCTTTGAAATGCAAATGATAGTAATCTTATCACAAAAAATTGGAACAGTACTAATTGAAAAACCTATGTCCACTAATTTTTGTTTAACCATAGCACTTGTGCCACATAACTTCTTAAGGCTATGTATTATGCTTCAGTAGTAGAAAGAGCTGCCGAATTCTATTTTTTTCTAGACTAGGAGACTAAAAGATTCTTATGAATTGACAAGCTTCAAAAGTTATATTTCTATCAACCCTACAACCTGAATAATTTGATTCATAATATCTAATGATTTCAAAAGATGTGCTAGGCCTTGTATACTAAATCCCTAAATTTTGAGTTCCTATCAGATCTCTCAGAATTCTTTTAACATCAGTTCGATGAGATTCTTTTAGATCAACTTAGAATCTAGCACATAAATAAACACTAAACATGATATCAGGTTTACATAGTTAAATAAAGTAATGATATAATCATCCCTTTAAATCTCTTTTGATCAACAAATTTGCCTTTAGAATCCTTATCTAACTGAGTTGAGGAACTCATAGGAGTATTTATTAGTTTAACATTATTCATATCATATTTTTTAAGGATATCCTTAACATATTTTGATAGACTAAAAAAGGTGCCATCCTCTCTCTTCTTTATGCTAAAACTAAGAAAGTATCTCGTATCCCGTTAAACTCATTTCAAATTCCATAATTATTGTTATTGAAAAGTTTTCACAAAGATTGTTATAAGTGGATCCAAATAAGATATCATCAATAAAAATATGAAGAATAAGAATGACAACTCCTACCCATTTTATGAAGAGAGCGATGTCCACACTTACTTTGACAAAAGAATTTTCTAGTAGGAAAATGCTTAGCCTTTCATACCATTCCCTAGGTGCCTATTTTAGTCCATACACTATTCTTTAATTTAAATACATGATTAAAAAATTATGAATTTTTATAACTTGTAGGTTGCTCAACATAAACATCCTCTTTTATTACCCCATTAAGGAAAACACTTTTAATATTAATTTGAAATAATTTAAATCCTTAAAAACAAGCAAATGCTAGAAGCATTCTTATTTCTTCAAGTCAGGCTCCAAGGAAAAAAGTCTCCTCAAAATCAATACCTTATATTTAATTGTACCCCTTGGCCACTAATCTAGCCATGTTCTTAACCACTACACCTGAGTCATTCATCTTATTTTTGAAAACTCACTTAGTTCTAGCAATACATTGATTGTTTGGTCATTCTACCAATTCCTAAATATCATTTCTAACAAATTGATTTAATTCTTCTTGCATAACTAAAATCCAAAATTCATTAGAATGAGCATGATTCCTATTAATGGGTTCAACCATTAAAATATATGTTGAATGTTTCACTTCTTTGCTAAGTCTATGCCTAGTCCTAACACCTTCACCTGGGTCTCCTAAAATCAGTTCTTTATGATGACTTTTAGGATATTTTGATTCTTTTGGCATATTATTTCTGTTTCAACATTTTCTTCAAAATTTATTTTTTGAATTCCTTGGGTACTTTCTTCAAAATCTTCTCCTTATTGTCTAGACCCTCAATAAATATCATATTCATCAAAAATAATATGAGTGGTCTCCTCTATTATCAAAGTCTATTTATTAAAAATTCTATAGGATTTTGTAACACTTGAATATCCCAGAAGAATTCCTCCATCAAATTTAGGATCGAATATCCTAAAAGAGTTTTCCCATTATTATAAATGAACACTTTACTTCTAAATACATGTAGGTGTGAGAGGTTGGATGTTCTACATTTGAGAAGTTTATAGAGTGTCTTATTCAACTTAGATCTAATATTCATCCTATTCAGAATATAACATCATGTACTAACCACTTGAGCCTAAAAATATTTAGGAAGTAAATATTCAACCAATAAGTCTCCTACATCTTCTACTAAAGTTCTGTACTTTCTTTTATCAACCCCATTATATTGTGGGGTCCAAGGAGCTAAAAAGTTTTAATTAATCTCTTTCTCTTTACAAAAAAATTTAAAATTTTTATTTTTATACTCTCCTTCATGATCACTTTGAATTACAAGAATTTCACTATCTAGCTTCCTCTAAATCCAAGTAGTAAAATTTCTAAACTCTATAAAGTATTCACTTTTATGAGATAAGAATCTAATCCAAGTGAACCTTAAATAATCATCATTAATCACATACCCAAAAGTTTTCCCTCATAGACTTATAGTGCTGAAAGGTGCAAAGAGATCTATATGAAGGACTTCTAAGGGTTTGCTTGTTCTAACATCCTTAATTGAATGAAATGAAGACTTGACTTATTTTCCTAAATAACATGTATCACACAGGTGATCCTTAGTAATATCTAATTTGGGTATACCTCTTACCAATTCCTTATGGGTAATCTTCCTAAGATTTTTTCTGCTTGCATGACAAAGTCTTCTATGCCATAATTAAGATTCATCAGTAATAATTTTTAAACAAAAAGCATTAGAATATTTAATAAAATTTAAATCAAGCATGTTAACAATGTTTACCCTATCTCCTTGGAACTCATCAACTCCATTTTGGCTTATAGTATAGCTTGTAGAAAAAAAATTTATGTTAAAACTTTTATCACAAAGCTGACTAGTACTTAGCAAATTATGTTTCAATCCCTCCACTAATAAAATATTCTCAATTAAAAAATTCTTTATATTACTAATCATACCTCCTATCTCTCTCCTAATGGTATTATCTCCAAGTGTTACCTTGCCTCTAATCCTGGGCTCTAGCAATATAAATTAATTCATATCTCTAGTCATTTATTTTGAACATCCACTATCCAAGTACCAAATGCTCTCATGAGGGCTTGTATGAGAGCATTTTTATAAAATTATCAAATGTTAGACTTATGAACCAAAATAAATTTAGGTTCTCCTATTGATAATAATAATCTAGATGCATACTTGATATTTGTGATTGATGCATCTTAGGTTTCTATACTAGATGTGTAGTATGATGAATAGTGCAAGTATGGAAAATATGGTCCATCATTCCACTTGAAAATCATTTAACACTAGGAAAAAATTTACTAATCTATGTGAGTTATAATATATTTTCCTATACTTTGAAATTATATGCTTTTATTTAGAATTATAAAATTGTTTAAGTATGGGAGGTATCTTATTTTCCTTAAAAACTTTCAGTTTTTCTTTAAGATATGAGTTTGTACGTTCTAAAATTGAATTATTAACTCTCAACTCATGTTCTCTGTGAACTGATTCAACTATAAACACCATAAAATTATTTTGAAGTGAAAGTTTGTTAGGAATGTTAAGTCCTTATAAACTAGCTCGAGGCTAACCAAGGGATGAGGGGGGGGGGGGGGGAGGTAAATTAGTATTTTTTAAAAAACTCTCAAATAAAAATCATGATCTAAACCAATCAATCACCTACATAAAATAAAATGTGAAAATTAAATACAGAAATATAATAAGAAAGAACACACCAGATTTTATAGTGGTTCGATCAACTTGACCTACCTCCACTCCCTGGATCCTCTCCTCCGGGTATTGCACTAAACTCAATGACTCTCCTTTTGCTCCCACAACAAGGTGGAGAAGCCTATACAAAAACTCTTTTCCATTGACCCCTGTGAGGTAGAGAACCCAACTCCTTTTGTTTCCTCCTAAAGTAGGTAGAGGACCCGACTCCTTCTGCATCCTCCTGAAGTAGGAATAGAACATCAATAAATCACTGATGTAGAGCTCTCTAGAACCTCCAAGGAACCAGGGATGATGATGTTGAGAGAGTTGCTACTTAGCTTTGCATGTTTGACATTCTTGCAAACTGTATGTTTGATATTCTTACAACTTGTATGTTTTTGATGATACAAAATATTATTGTTTTGATTATTATTTTCTCCTAACACATTTTGGAAGAATTATTTTGCTCTTGTGTGTACTAACATTTTAGGAAAATCATACCCCGTATTATTGAAGTCTTCAAATCAAAATCAATTTAGAGTTATTATAATTTGATGTTTATATTTTTTATTTTATTGAGTCTGAGAGAGTGTAATTATAATTGAGTAACAAAGCACATACACACTGGGGTAGAGTTTTAAAATTCACAAAAATTGAATTAATTAGAAAAAAATAATTTTTCAAAAAATTTAAGTTAGCTTATAACTAGATCAAGTTTAAGGCTATCAATCTCATGTTCTTTTTAGGCATACAAAAACTTTAATATTATTATTATTACAATTTTGATGTCTTATTATTTTTTATTTAACTTTTGAATATAATTATCTTTGTACTTAGAAAAATTTGAGCTTTTAGATTATTTATTTTAGAAAAACAAATAAAAAGAATTGGATATGTTCATGTGTACAAAAATTAAAAAAATGCGCAATTATTCGCAAATTGAAATGCGGCACAAAATTAGCTCAAATATAAAAAGATGCACAAAGTATGCCACAAATATTGAAAAGATGCGCAAAGCACCACAAGTATATGTTCTTTCCTCTATATTTTAATATTCAATTTTAATTCAATCTAAAGTTCAATTATATTTTGTATTAAAATTTGACATAAATTAATTTTCATTTTGTCACATTTGCAATAATTCTCCTTATCTGATTATCTAGAATGATTCATAACCTTGATATAATATATATATATATTGTCTATGTTATATCTTAATTTAAATGATATGAAACTTTATTTTTCTCTATTGAATATTAATCTTGTTATTGCAAGTATAACTCAATTTCTTTCAGGATCAATTATCAAAGGATTCTTATATGACTTCTTACATTTTCTATAGTATGTTTCTTCTCTTTTTAAAGTTATTAAAAAGGGGAGAAATATTGTTTCACTGTTGAATGCTTTTTTCGTGTTTTGAGCGTTTTGTTTGTGTTTTATTTTGTTGTTTTATTTTGTTCATGTTTTATGATTTGTTTCTCGTTTTAGTGTCTTTTTAGTGTCAATTTGATTGTGTTTATAAAACTTAAAAATTGATTTTTTCATAATATAAACCCCTTATATTCACACGCTTATTCATTAAGGGGGAGTTTAGGAGAAATTTAAGATTTTCAATATTACTCAAATAATAATTATTTTGCCATCATAAAAAAGGGGAAGATTGTTAAGAGAGTTGCTACTTAGCTTTGCATGTTTGACATTCTTGCAACTTATTAATTTTTGATGATACCAAATATTATTTTTTTTATTATTATTTTCTCCTAACATATTTTGAAAGAATTGTTTTGCTCTTATGTGTACTAACATTTCAGGGAAATCATACTTCGGATTGTTGAATACTTTAAATCAAAATCAGTTTAAAGTTATTGTAATTTGAAGTCTGTATTTTTCATTTTATTGAGTTTGAGAGAGCGTGATTGTAATTGAGTAATTGAGCACACACACCGGGGGAGAGTTCTAAAATTCACATTTTTAGACTGATCGTATAATATGAAATTAATTCGTATGGTGTGATCTGGTCAATTATTTTCCCCAACGAGTAATGGAGTGAACGAAAAAAAAAAATTACAAAATTTTTTCTATGTATAGATCATACGGATGATATTTTTATTTGTATCAGGATGATCTCCTTTAGTTCAGCCTCAAATACTATTCATACAGATGATATTTTTATTCGTACGGGATGATCTCCTCTAGTTCAACCTCGAACACTATTCATTTGGAAGATATTTTTCATTCGTACCCAGATGATCTCCTTTGGTTTGACCTCAAATATAATTCATACAGATGATAATTGTTTATCATACTAGGACGATGGACTCTAGAGCATGTACGAATGTAGTTCGTATGGACAATTTTTTTATAGTACCGAGACGATGGGCTCTGGAGCGTGCACGAACGATGTTCGTATGGATGATACTTTTTGATCGTACATGGATGAATGGCTCTGGTGTGCTTTCATTCATTTTGTCCTGCTGGTTCGTACATACACATTTTGACATTTCTTCTATTCATACCGAACGAACACAGCTTATATCGAATGATGATCAGGTATAAAATGATTTCATCCCGATTCATAATGGATTCGTATGCAATAGTATTTGTACTATTCGTACATATTAAAATATAATCGTACGGGATGATCGTGGATATCAAACTTGAAAAATTAAGTTTTCCTGGATAGTTTTTTGTGTCTTTTTTATAAAAGGTCTACTAAAAATTGACCTTTAATCTTTTTGTCACTTGGTCTTCATGAATGGTAGGGAAATTAAAGGAGAGAGTGAGAAAGAGTGTTTGAAGGAGATTTCTTCCTATTGTAGCATGGAGAGTCCACTTGGTTACTCAAGGGTAAGGATCTCTGTTGGTTATTTTATATTTTCTTCACTCTTTTCTCTTGTCCTTCTAGATTTCTCATGTGAAGATCTTTCAAGAATATCCAATTCTCTGCAAAACACTTATGGAGTGTGATCTACCGAGGGTTCTCTGCCTACACTTGGAGAGTGTGAACAGCTGAAGGTTCTCTGCCTACACTTGGAGAGTGTGAAAGGACAAAGGTTCTCTGCTTACACTTGGAGAGTGTAAAAAGATGACTATTCTCTGCCACACCAGGGATTGGTGGAAGAGAGTTTTGTAAACACTTCTCCACTTTACTGTGGGGGCAAAAGGAGAGTCACTTTGGTATAGTGAAATTCCTGAAGTTGGAGACTTATGGGAGTGGATGTAGGTCGTGTTTGACTGAACCACTATAAACTTTTCTATCTTTTTATTTATGCTTCTTATTTACTTTACTGCAAGTTTATTTTTCTGTGGTTGAAAAATTATTTTTTAAAAATCTTAAAATCAACCTGCTCAAGTTCATAAATTGGTTTCTATCTTTTTAAAATCCAAGAATATGCTAAAAATTAAATTACCAATTCACCCCCATCTTAGTTAGCCTTGAGACATTTATTTAGGTCCAATAACCTATTCTAGAATCAACAAGATTCAATAGATGACTAGAGAAGATGACTTAGATCTTTGCTTGGAGCAACCTTTATGAACCCTCATAAACTCCCCCTCATAAGATCCTCTCTCTCTCTCTCTCTCTCTCTCTCTCTCTCAAGCTCTCAATCTCCTCTTGGCTCTCTCAAATCAGGACAGTAACAAATGATATTTTCTTTAGTAAATACGAGATCTTATATAGAAGGGCTTCAAATTTACCCTAAATTATAATTAATCGATAAAGATCATCTAGGATGATCGATAGATCATCCTGTACTATCAATTTATTTTCAGCTCATTCAGCCATGACAATCTAGGAAGGGCTGGACAAGCAATAGATTTGTTTATTCTGATCATACAGGATGATGAGTATATCATCATGTATGATTTGTACAAAAACTCAAGTATCGCCCAGACCATCACTCTGCTTGGCTAGACTTTAAATATTTGGATGATGAAAAAATAACTAATTATTCAGGTCGATTAATGGGTCATCCTATATAATTAGTTTAAATCAACAAATATCATCTAACATATCATTCTTCTCAATCTGAAATATTCATGAAAAAATTAAGATTTGTTTAATTAAATATCTTAGATGATCTTGCAATCATATAGGATGTTATGATCGACCAATTAAACCTTAATTACTTTTCTAAATTATCAGACTAATTTAGGTAAAATTATAATGCATCATCCAGGATGATGTCCTGTATGATGTCTAAAAATAACAACATGCCTAAAAGATTTGGCAATTGATTCTTTTTTATTTGAGCATATCATCCAGAATGATGCTAATATCGTCTAGGATGATTTACTTAATTTTGGTGCCTTAACTAAGATGCCCTAATTAGTGTTTTAATTTTTATCTAATCGTCTAGGATTATTTTGGATCATCTTGGATGATTTGATCAAAAATAGAAAAAACTCTAAAATAGATAGAATTTTTCCCCTTTAGTGTGTGTGTGCAAGGTTACATAGCACCATGACCCACTTTATTACTTTTGACTCAAGAAATGAAGAAAACACTTGAAGTAAACTTACAGAATGACTTGGTCTTAATTTACCCAATCATGAGCTAACTTGATTTTTAATTAATTCTATAGACCTTAAACATTAGCACGAAGGCAATAGTAGAAAAATAGAAATGTCAGAAAGATTTGCTATCATCAAAATTGTAATCCTTGAATCTAAATTCACAATAATCTCCCCATTTTTTATGATGACAAACATTTGGTAAAAAATTCAACTTAAGTAGTTAAATGAAATATAACGTGAAGGAAAACATTGTGAACCAAGCAATGTAGATTTTACTAAAATCAACTAGATGTTACAAACACTAAATAATAGTAGTAAACAAAATATTACAACGAACTAACACAAACACTACCACTACTCCCCCTTTTGACAACATAAAAAGGAGAAGAAAAAATAGAAAAAAAATAAAATATAAAAAAGAAATTAGTCAATATCATAAAAAAATAACACAAGTAAATAATTAAAAAATAAAAATAAAAAAATGAAAAAAGACTACAAAAAGAAAAAAAAAGAAAAAAAAAAATATTTTATCAAAACACTAATATGATTAATTTTTCATGTGATTGAATTAAAAATTTATATGAAAATGAGTTAACATCATCAAAATCCCAAAAATGGTAGAACATATGATCCTATTAATCATAGCCCAGATTTCTTATTGGGTAAACCATCTTTTGAAAATAAGGATTTAACTCAAAAAATAATTGGATAAGAAAAAGTGATATGTTCAAACCTTATTTCCAAAAAAATATCTTATAGAATAATATAGCAAAGTAATTAGTCACAATCATGAATTTTGAAATCAAGTCCTTGAAAATATCAAGTGAAACATGAATTCTTCTAAGATTTAAAGGTTTGAAAGAGAAAAGAAGCTTGCTTTCATGTGGGCTCATTTTGTGCCTCTTGTAAATTAGTTGGCGCATTTTATACATCTTTTATTTTTGAAACACTTTGTGTATTTTTTAATATTTTTGGTGATCATTTCGCATCTTTTCAATTTTTCTTCTTTTTGGGTTCATTTTATGTCTCTTGTCATTTTTGAAACTTGATCCCTTTTTGAAAATTTTAAATACTCTCAGTTATGAGAATATCTTCTAGATATTAGAGAACAAAAACTCACTCTTTAGTATAAGGAAGAGTAAACTACAAAGCAGAATCAAATTCATATAATAAACACAATGAATAAGGTTATGAAAGATTGAAAGTAATTTAATGATTTTTAACATTATTTATATATGATAGATTACTCTAATAATATGGAAAAGATATTAATTTCAAAGTCCAGTTGTTAATTTAAGATTGACTTTTATTTAGAAAAGAAAATTACACCACTAAAATAAGTTAGAGGAAATGAAACAACCAATGGTGTTTCTTGTTTTAATTGATTTATGGATGTTAAATATTGACTATAAATTTTTAGAAAACAAAAACAAAGCTTAAAATTCCATTTTAGGAGTGACCAGAAGTAAAATTGAAAGAAAAAAAAACTAAAACATCAGAAATGAAAGAACAAAAAATAATAGCAAATAAAAAATTAATAATTTAAATTATAAACAAAAGAAAGGTAAAAAAAAGAATGAGTAGAAAATAAAAAGAAATAATAGATTAAAAATATTCAATACATATCAAGTTTATGCATTTATATCAGTCACAACTAATTTGGTCCTTAAAATGCTGAACGTGTCAAAGGCCAGTGGTTTAGTAAAGATGTAAGCCAGTTAATTCTCAATTTGCACGTGGTGTAACTCAATGTCTCCTTTGGTAACATGGTTCCTAATAAAGTGATGCCTTATGTCAATGGCTTTATTCCTTGAATGTTGGATATGATTCATAGAGATATATAGATGGTACTAGTGTTAATACATAGGATTAAAAATTTACTTACAGGTAATCTTAAATCAAAAATTTGTTGCTTCAACCAAAGGACGTGGGCCACACAACTTCCTAAGATAATATACTCAGCTTCAATAGTAGAAAGTGCAACCGAGTTTTCCTTTTTATTGGAATAGGAGACTAAAGACTATCTTATAAATTAGCAAGTTTCAAAAGTGCTCTTTCTATCCAACCTACATCTTACAAAATCTAAATCAGAATATCCAATAATCTCAAAAAAAGTGTTGTGCTTAGGATACCAGATACCTAAGTTTTAAGTTCCTAAGAGATATCTAAGGATTTTCTTAACTGTAGTTTGGTGGGATTCTTTAGGATCAACTTGAAATCTAGTATAGAGATAAATACTAATCACTATATCAGGTAGGCTAGCAGTACAGTAAAGTAGTAATCCAATCATTTCTCTTTACTACTTTTGATTAACAAATTTCCCATTTGAGTCCTTATCCAACTAAACACTAGAGCTCATGGGTGTATTTATTGGCTTGGCTTTATCCATTTAATATTTCTTTAAGATGTCCTTATTGTACTTTGATTGATTAAGAAATGTTCCATCATCCAATTGTCTTATGCTAAATCACGAAAAGTAGGACAATTCTCCCATCATACTAATATCAAATTTCTTACTCATTATTTAATAAAAATCATCACATAACTTTTTATTAGAAGATCCAAAAAATATATCATAAACATAGATCTGAACAATGAGAAACTCATCTCCTACTTTTATCAGAAATAGGGTGGTGTCTATACTCCGTTAATAAACTCCCTTTATAGTAGGAATGTGCTAAGCCTCTTATACCAAGCTATGGGTACTTATTTTATTCCATATAAGGACCTTTTGAATTTTTAAACATGATTTAGAAATTAGGAACTCTCAGAGCCTTGGGGTTGCTCTATAAACACATTCTCTTTTATCACCCCATTTAAAAAGATACTCTTGATGTTCATTTGGAAAAGCTTAAATCCCTTATAACGAGAAAATGCTAGTAGCACTCTAATGTCTTCCAATCTAGCTATAAAGGTAAAGGTCTTCTCAAAATCAAACCCTTCTATTTGGTTGTACCCCTTAGCCACCAATCAAAACTTATTACTAAATACCACACCATAATCATTCATTTTATTCTTAAAGACCCATTTAGTTCCTACCACACTTTTATTCTTAGGTCTTTCTACTTACTCTCAAACATCATTCCTCATAAATTTGTTAAGTTCTTCTTGCATAGCTAAGATCCATAATTCATCTGAAAGGGCTTGATCAATGTTGGTGGGTTCAGTCATTGAGATAAAGGCTGAGTGATTCACTTCCTTTCTAAGTCCATACCTAGTTCTAATGCCTTCAGAAGGGTATATGAAGATCAGTTCTTTAGGATGACTCAAAGAATATCTTCAATCTCTAGGCAAAGTGTGTCTAGGTTCTACCCCTTTCCTCAATATTTATATTTTCTACTACTTGGGTAATCTCATCTACTCTTTCAATGTTTTGAGGCTCTACCATTTTCTCCAAGTTTTTAACTCCTTGAGAAATATATCCAACATCATCTTCTTCCTTAACTCTAGACTTCTTAGGATCAGATTCATAAAATACTATATGAGTAGTCTCCTCGACCACCAATGTCCTTATGTTAAACACCATAAAGGATTTCCCCATACTTGAATATCCTAAGAACTCTTCATTAGATTTTGGGTCAAATTTTCCTAAGAGAATCGTCCCATTATTAAGAATGAAAATCTTACAGCCAAAGACATGGAGGTGGGAAATATTAGGTGTCCTACCCTTAATGATCTTATAGGGTGTCCTATTTAGTTGGGACCTAATTTTAGCACTTTTCAATACATAATAAGCTATGTTTACCACTTTAGTCAAAAGTATTTTGGATGTGAATACTCAACAAGCATGACTCTAGTTGCTTCAACTAAGGTCCTGTTCTTATTTTTTGCTACCCTATTTCGCCGAGGGATCCTAGAAGCTAAGAAGTTGTGAGTAATCCATTTATCCTCACAAAAGTCTCTAAATCACTCATATTTAAACTCTCCATCATGGTCACTATGGATGGTCAAGATCTCACAACCTAGCTTTTTCTTAATCCAAGTGGAGAAGAATCTAAATTCATCAAGAGACTCACTCTTATGTGATAGAAATTTAATCCAAGTGAACCTCTAATAGTCATCAACAATCACAAATCCATAAACTTTTCCTCCTAAGCTGGCAGTGCTAATGGGTCCAAATAAATATATGTGAAAGACTTCTAAAGGTCTAGAGGTACTAATATCCTTAATGGAATAGAAAGAGGATTGGACTTGCTTCCTTAGTTGACACGAATCACACAGGTGGTCTTTAGTGAACTTAAGCTTAGGGATACCTGTAACTAGGTCTTTTTGGGTCACATTCCTAAGGGTTTTCATGCTGGCATAACATAACCTTTTATGCCACAACCAAGACTCATTAGTAATAGTTTTTAAATAAAAATATATAGTATATTCAATTTTATTTAAATCAACCATGTAAACATTATTAATCCTTTTTTCCTGTAAAATAATATTATTATTCAAGCTCATGATGCATGTATTTGCCAAAAATTTTATGATAAAGCTCTTATTTAAATCAGCCATGTTATATTTCAACCTATCTATAAGAAAAACATTTTTAATTAATAGTTTTTTGGAGTCTCTGATTATACATGTGCCCACCACTTTCTTGGTGGTGTTGTCTCCAAGAGTGATCTTACCTTCAGCACTGACCTCCAACAAAATGCATTGATTGACATTTCCAATCATTTATCACGAGCATCGACTATCCAGGTACCACATGCTCTCACGAGGTCTTTAGTTAGAGCACACCTACAAAATCATCAAATATTACATTTAGTAACCCAAAAAAGTTTGGGTCCCTTCTTATAGAAAGAAAAATGCAATGCATGTATATTATACTGTGATCCACACCCAATGTGTATTATAGTAAATAGTATAAGTATATGAGATGTGTACTAACATGGCACATGAAAAAAATGTAATACCAAGAAAAGAATTTACTAATTTACTTGGGTGGTGAAGTCTCTTTTTAAAGTTATTTGATGCATGCAATTATGGTTTATTATTTTTAAATGTTATGAGTTCTGCTTTTAACACTTTATTTTGTATTCATAAGCTGCCACTTTCACTTTTAGCCGATGTTCATTATTATTGATTTCCCATGCAAGTTCATCTAATTTCTTAAACTCTTTTTCTAACTCAATATGTGATGATTTCAAGGAATCATGTGTATCAGATAATTCAATATACTTCTTGTTTAATACATTAAACTCATTAAGTAATGATGTGTGATTATTATCAATTATAGAATGATCTTTAAGTAAAACTTCATGCTTTTTTTGTAAATTTAAAATTTTCAATTTTAGGGTAGTATGAAATTTCTTAAGTTCCGTATATGATGCATGAATTTTCTCAAAAAATTTAAGTAATTTATCGTAGGTTAGTTCACATACCTATTCTTGGTCAGACTGATCAAGATAATAATCCCCCATCAGACACAAGATTGTTGTCTCCTCCCAGCTTAAATCTTAGAGGAGTTAGATACAAAATCTTCCTATAACACCTTTTGAAATTGCTTCTTATCCTTCATGAACTTGAGCTCCCCTCCCTTCTCCTTACTTGGGTGAGCCTTAATTGCAGGACAATCAACTCCCAGATTCTTGCATTCAAAATAAATCATATCAATATAACTTTTAGAATTCTTGTAACCCTTACCTTTATTCCACTTTTGATGGTGTTTTTGCTTCTTCCTTTGAAAGCTTATGAATTTCTTAGTGATTAAGCCAACATCAACGCTTTCAAATAAGGAAGAATCAGTATTCGTATCATTGGCTTTCGCACCACCATTTTCTCATTCTTTTTCTCACTTGCATCAAGTTGTCTTTGGCTTACTCATTGCTCATAAGAAATGAGTGACCCAAGTAAGTTATCAACAAAATAAGTATTTTAATCCTTGGATTCAGTGATAGTAGTTATCTTAGCATCAAAGGAAAAAGGCAAGCATCTCAAAATTATGTTAACTTTTTCATAGTTAGTTAGCTCTCTTCCTAAGGCATGTAGTGAAGTGACAATTTGAGTAAAGCTAATATACATTTCAGATATCGATTCACTAGATTTCATACGAAAGAGTTCATAGTCATGCAATAAGATATTCAACCTAGATTGCTAAACTTCATTTATCCCTTCATAAGTAATACATAATCTATCCCATATTTCTTTACCAATAGCACAAGTTGAGATGCATGTAATCTTCTAATTTTAAAGCATAGAAAAAATAGTTTAAGTATTTTTTATTAAGTTATGGTAAATCCCTATCATCAAAAGTCCATTCTGAAAATGGAAGTTCATTTTTTATGCCATTAATTTCACACAAAGGAGGTGAATAACTTTCTTTAACAAGCATCCACATGCGATATTTAATTAATTGTAAAAATATGGACATACGAGTTTTTTAGAAATCAAATGATATATTATCAAATAATAGTGGTCGGGTAATGGAATACCCTTCCATAGTATTTCTATTACTAAAGTTAGCCATGGATTAAAATTCAAAAGTTTTCAAAAACTTGATTTTATGAATCCCACTCTAAAACCACTTAAAAGTTCATTAGGGAATTTAAGCCCTTATGAACTAGCCTGAGGCTAAACGAGAGGGGGGGGGGGGGGGGGGGGGGGGTAATTAGTGTTTTTTAAAAACTCTCAAATAGAAATCATGATCTAAACCAACAATCACACATAGAAAATAAAGTGTGGAAATTAAATATGAAAATGCAATAAGAAAGAACACACCAATTTTATAGTGGTTCGATCAACTTTACCTACATCCACTCCCCGGAGCCTCTCCTATGGGTCTTGCACTAAACACAATGACTCTCCTTTTTCTTGCACAACAAGGCAAAGAAGCATATACAAAACTCCTTTCCACTGATCCCAGTGTGGTAGAGAACCCAACTAATTTCACTTTCTCCTGAAGCAGGCATAGAACTCGACTCCTTTCGCTTCCTCCTGAAGCAGACGAAGAAACTCAATCAATCACTGAAGTAGATCTCTCAAGAACCTCAAAGGAACCAAGGATGATGACCATAGATGAAGGTTCAGATCCTTATTTGGAGTAACCTTTGTGAAACCCTTATAAACTCCCCCTCATAAGATCCTCTCCCTTTATCTCTCCTAAGCTCTCCCTCTCCTCTTAACTCTTACAGTTTAGGACAATAGCAAAAAAAAACTTATTGAGTAAACAAGAGATCTTATTTAGAAGGGCTTTGAATTCACCGTAAATTATAATTAATCAATAAAGATCATCCATGATAATCGATCATCCCGTATGATCAGATCATTTTTAGCTCATTCGGCTAGGATGACCTTGGTGGGGGGGGGGGGGGGGGGGTATACAAGTAGTAGATTTATGTGTTTTTATTATCTAGGATGATGAGTATATCATCCTGAATTATTAGTATAAAATATTAAGTATCATCTAGTCCATCACTTTATTAGGCTAGACTTCACATGTTGGACGTTAAAAAAATAACTAATTGTCCAGGCCGGTTATTGCATAATTCTTTATGATTAGTTCAAATTAACAAATATTATCCAACACATCATTCTGTTTATCCTGGATGATTCAGGAAGAAACTAAGGTTTGTTTAACGGATCATCTCAGACGATTCTGCAATCGTCTAGGAAGATATAATCGATCAATCAAACCTTAATTTCTTTTCTTAATCGTCAGACTAATTTAGGCATAATAGTAATGCATCATCCAAAATGATTTCCTGTATGCTGTCCAAAAATAATAACATGCCTAAAAGGGTTGGCGGCTGATTCTTTTTGATTTGAGCATATCGTCCAAGACGATGCTAATATTATCTAAGATGATTTGCTTAATTTGGCTGCCTTAACAAGAATACCCTAATTAGGATTTCTATTTTTAAATTATCGTCTAGGATGCTTTTGGATCGTCCCGAATGATATGATCAAAAACAAAAAACTCCAAAACAGACATAATTTTTTACCCTAAGTGTGTGTGCTAAGTTACTTAGCATTAGGACCTATTTTGTTACATTTAACTCAAGAAAAGTTAAAAAAACTTGAAGTACACTTACAAATTAACTCATTCCCAATCTACCAAATCTTGAGCTGACTTTATTTTCAATTAATCTTGTGGACCTGAAATGTTAGTAGGTAGGGCAACAGTAGAAAAATAAAAATGTAATAAATACTTATTATCATCAAAATTAAAATCCATTAATCAAAATTTGCAACATCAAGTTCGTTATAAGATGCTTTCAATAAATCATATTCCTTATTCAAATTATCGAATTCATCTAGCTAAGTCATGTGGTTGCTATCTATATTTGCATGATCTTTCCTTAGATTTTCATACTCTATTTATAAATTCAAATACTTAATGTTAAGATTTTCAAGTATTTTTAAAGTTTCCTATATGCATTATGGATTTTCTTAGAATCATTAAATAACTCACTCATTCCTCTTAAGAAATAAGTGATTCACTCTTTCCTCTTAAGAAATAAGTGATCTAAGTAGATTATCAATAGAGTATACATTTAAATCTTTAAACCCAAGAATGACAGTTATCTTTGCATTATAGGAAGTAGGCAAACAATGTAAAATTTAATTAACTTTTTTTGAATTTTTAAGCTCTCTACCTAAAGTATATAATGAGATAACAATCTGGGTAAACCTTGTATACATATAAGATCTTGACTCATGTGGTATCATGTAAAAAAGTTTATAGTCATGTAATAAGATTTTAAAATTGTTTGCTTTACCTCATTTGTCCCTTTATAAATTATGCAAAGTCTATCCTAAATTTCTTTTCCAATTTTACAAGTTGAAGGATACATATTATCCTCAGATTTCAAGTCACAAAAGAAGTTATTTAAACATTTTGCATTTAATTATGACAAATACCTTTCTTCTACTATCCATTCAAAAAATGTTATTTTAATTCTAATGCCAACTACTATTCTAACAAGTTTAGTATAACCTTCCTATACTAATATCCAAATGTGATAATCAAGTGATTGCAGAAATATATACATACGAGTTTTTCAAAAATCAAAAGGAATGTTGTCAAATAAAGTTGGTCTAGTGATTGAATATCCTTCAGAAGTATTTTGATTTTCAAAATTAGCCATGATCATTTTTTAAAAAGTAGTCTAAACATTAATTTTTGAACTTAGCTCTGATACCACTTGAAAGTTCATAGAGGTTGTTAGACCTTATAGAACATTCCCAAGGCTAACCGGGGGGGGGGGGGGAATTGGTTATATAATCTTTTTTAGAAAATTAAAACAACAATCTTGAAATATGCAGTTTTTTATAGAAATAACTTTCACAGATAATCTTTCAATCACTAATATAAAGAGTAATGAAATAAAATGCAACAAAAATAAAAAGTAATAGAATACCACTAAATTTTATAGTGGTTCAGTCTAACTATAATGAAATCGACTCCCTAGAGACTCATTCTCCAAGTATTGCACTAAACAAAAGTGACTCTCCTTTTTCTCCCATAATGTGGTGGAGAAGCCCTTATAAAACTCTCTTCCACCAACACGGTGCAGCAGAGAACCATCACCTTTTACACTTTCCAAGTGATGGTAGCATATCTTCTCATCCTTTCTCACCAACATGGCGAAGGCATAGTACTTACATGTCCTTTTTCATTCTCCAGGTGAAAGCAGAGAACCAAGCATCTTTTTTTACCCTCCTAGTGAAGGTAGAGAACCATCACATTTTTTTACCCTCTTGGTGAAGGTAGAGAAAGCATATGATAAAGTTCCAAGAGAAGTGCTGTGGAGAGTTCTTGAAAAGAAAGGAGTCAATAATTCTTATATTCAAATCATTAAAGATATATATGCAGGAGCTATTACTTGTGTTCAAACACACGGTGGATTAACCAAGTATTTTCCTATTTCGGTTGGGTTACATCAAGGATTAGCCTTAAGCCCATATCTTTTTTCTTTAGTCATGGATGTTCTCACTAGAAATTTGCAAGAGGATGTACCTTGGTGTATGCTTTTTGCTGATGATATTCTTCTTGTTGATAAGACTAGAGAGGGAGTTAAAGGTAAACTTGAATTATGGAGGTCAACCTTAGAGTTTAAAGGTTTTTTCTTGAGTAGATCTAAAACTGAATATATGGAGTGTAATTTTAGTAGTAATAGACCTAGTGAGAGGATTGTGACCTTGGACGATCAAGTCATTAATAAGAGTACACGTTTTAGATATCTTGGATATCTTGGATCTGTTGTTTAGAGTGATGGTGAAATAGATGGAGATATTATCAGCAGAATTCAAGTTGGATGGTTGAAGTGGAGGAATGCATCAGGCTTGTTATGTGATAGAAATGTACCCCTCAAACTTAAAGGAAAATGCTATAATATGGTACTGAGGCCAGCAATGCTTTATGGTGCCGAATGTTGGCCATTAAAAGAGAAGCATAATACTAAGTTAAGTGTGGCTGAGATGAGGATGCTCAGGTGGATGAGTGGCTTTACCCTTAGAGATAGGATGCAAAATGAGCATATACGTGAAAAGGTTGGAGTAGCTGCAGTAGAAGATAAGATTAGAGAGAGTCTCCTTAGATGGTTTGGTCACATAAAACGGTGGCCTTCCGATGACCCGGTTAGGAGAGTAGTGGTTTTAGATTTGACTTATGTTAAGAAAGGTAGGGGTAGACCTAAAAAGACTTGGTTAGAAAATATTAGGAATGACCTTTATTTATTAGATTTAAATGAGAATTTGACTTTT
Source organism: Dendrobium nobile (assembly GCA_022539455.1). Classification (NCBI taxonomy): domain Eukaryota; kingdom Viridiplantae; phylum Streptophyta; class Magnoliopsida; order Asparagales; family Orchidaceae; genus Dendrobium; species Dendrobium nobile. Next base: position 63,237,730 of record CM039735.1, read on the forward strand.
AATAGGACACAGTGGAGAAAAAGGATTCATGTAGCCTACCCCACGTAGTGGGATAAAGGCTTGATGTTGTTGTTATTGTTGTTGGTGTTGATGAAGGTAGAGAACCTTGATCTAGTCTATAAGATCTTCTCTCATGGGACTCCAAAGAAGTTTGGAAGAATTTAGAAGAAGAACAAAGAGATCCTCATATTAGGCAACCATATGGATCCCTCATGATTTCCTTTCACTAGAACTCTCACTCTCCAATTTCAAACTCTCTCTTAAAAAAAACTCCCAAAAAGCACTATCAAGAGAAAATTCAAAGCAAAGGATGGGGGTGAAAGTTTTAGGATACTATTTATATAAAACACATAAAAAACTATCCAAAAATTGAATTTACTCAAGAGAACATCCACGGTTCATACTATATGACCATAGATCATCCGGTACAAATAGTTCTAAAATCATGGCTTCATTTACATACAATCTAGGACTAACATAGTTTCATACACAGTGGGTCATCTATATGAGTTTGGATCATACAATACAATAGTTCAAAAGTGAACAAATTCATATGATAAAATCTCGTATGAACCTAATTTCATAAAGTGTTGGTTTTCTATACGACTTGACATCGTACAATATGAATAATTCAAAAATGAACACGTTCCTATGATACAACCTAAATTTTGTATTTAAAAGTTTGTTTGGGATGTTAAGCCTTTATGAACTAGCTCAAGGCTATCCAAGAGGGGGGGGGGGGGTGAATTGGTATTTTAAAATTTCCCAAACAAAAATTATGATCTAAACCAAACAATCAGTCACCAGAAAATAAAGAGCAGAAATTAAATACATAAATGTAGTAAGAAAGGGCATAACAAAATTTATTTTGGTTCAGTCAACTTGACCTACATCCATGATCCAGAGCCTCTCCTCCGGGTATTGCACAAAGTTTAGTAACTCTCCTTTTGCTCCCACACGAAGGCAGAGAAGCCTATACAAAACTCCTTTCCACCAACCCCGGTTAGGTAGAGAACCTGACTCCTTTCACTTCCTCCTCAAGTAAGCATGGAAACTTAATCAATTACTAAAGAAGACCTCGATAGAACCTCCAAGGAACAAGGGATGATAAACAGAGAAGACAACTCAGATCCTTACTTGGAGCAACCTCTATGAACCCCCGTATTAACTCCCCCTCATAAGATCCTCTCTCTCTCCTGCAAGCTCTCCCTATACTCTTGACTCTCTTAGGTCAAGACAGCAGTAAAAAATTCCTTAAGTAAATAAGAGATCTTATATAGAAGGGCTTCAAATTTTCCCTAAATTATAATTAATCGCCAAAGATCATCCAACATGATTGACAGATCATCCTCTACGATCAGTACAAATTAATCTCAATCAGTAATGATGATCTGAGGGAGGCTAGACGATTAGAAGGTTTGTTTGTTCTGATCATCTAGAATAATTGGTACATCATCCTATATGATTAGTTCAAATTGTTGAATATCATCCAGACCATCACTCTATTTAGCTAAACTTTACATGTCTGAAAAAATGAAAAAATAACAGATCATCGAAGATGATTTATCAATTATCCTAGATGATTAGTTCAAAATGTCAAATATCATTCAGACCATTGCTCTTTTCAGCCAGAATTTATATGTTTAGGTGATGAAAAAATAACTAATCATTCAGGATGTTTCTTGGATCATTCTATACGATTAGTTCAAATCAGTACATATCATCCAAAATATTATTTTATTTGTCCAAGAAGAAACTAAGGTTTATTTAGGTGATCATCCAAGAATATCCTACTATCATCCAGAATGATATGATTGATCAATCAAACATTAATTGCTTTCATTAATCATTAGACTAATTTGGGCATAATTATAATGCATCATCCAGAACAATTTCTTATAGGATGTCTAAAAATAATAATATGCCTAAAAGAGCTAGTGGTTGATTTTTCTGATTTAAGCATATCATTCAGGACGATGAAAATATCATCCAGGATGATTTGCTTTATTTGGTTGCCTTAACTAGGATGCCCTAATTAGGGTTTCTATTATTAATTGATCTTCCAAGATGATTTAGGATCATCCTGAATGATATGATAAAAAATAGAAAACTTTAAAATAGATAGAATTTTTCCCCTTGAGTGTGTGTGTGTGCAAGTTTACTTAGCATCAAGACCCATTTTATTACATTTGGCTCAAGGAAAGGTAAAAGCACTTGAAGTATACTTATAGATTAAATCAATCCTAATCTACCCAATCTTGAGCTGGCTTGATTTATAGTTGACCTTGTGGACCTTAAACATTAGTAGGCAAGGTAATTATAGAAAATAAAAATGCTAGAAATGTTTGCAACTATAAAAATTCTAATCAATGATCCTAGATTTGAAACAATCTTTTCCTTTTTTATGATGGCAAACATTTGATAGAAAATTTAACTTAAGTAGTTAATTGAAACATAACGTAAAGGAAACAATGTGAATCAAGTAACACAAATTTTACTAAAATAAAATAGATGGTACAAACACTAAACAACAATAATAAAAAAATACAACAAAATAATACAAACACTACCACTTCTCCCCATTTTGACATTACAAAAAGGACAAAAATAGAAAAGAAAAACAAAATAGAAAATAGAAACTAAACAATATTAAAAAAAAAACTACACAAGAAAGAGTCTACAAGTAAGGGCTCTGATGATCGGAAGGAGGTAGTGGTTGAAAGAAACTAGAAATAGTAGCAAACTGCTCCCAGAACTAGATCGTATCCTTGTCATGCTACATCTACTAGTGTGCCATGTACAAATCAAATATAGCAATATCCTCCACATGTTGTTGCTCCTATGCAACAATGAAAGAGTCAAACCTTGCCTCCCACTGGTCAAATCGCTCCACCAGCTTATCCAGCTATGAGTGTCGATGGATTGGAGCAGGTGTAGGAGTAGCTTCCTTCTCAACTCCCTCAGCCTCCTCGTGCTCTGGGTGGAGATTAGTACTATGAAGAATATGGAATGAGCTATTATTGTAGAAGGCAAGCTAAAAATTAGGTGGGGAAAGATATTGGAGATTGTATTTGGTTTCAAGGATATAGGCTATGATGTGTCCTAAGGCAAGCTTAGAATTTCTTATGTGTGCTGGATCCCTAATACTAGTCAAATGCTCAATGTATCAAAAAAGAAGATCAGCAGCATTGAACTCTCTATTGGCCATGATGTAGAAGGTAGTGATTGAAAGGAGAGGATTGATGTATACACGATTACCAGTCTTAAGGATTACAAAGGTGATAAGTACATATTGGATTATCCTAGAATCATTGATTAAGGTGCTAGATGCCCCATCATGAAAGGAGACTTGAGTGTTTCTTAGAACGTGATTGGCAGGAGCCTAGTCGTAATCAAGATCTTAAGATAAAAGTTAATTTTATCTCCAGTAGTGGATGGTTGAAGCAGTTCATGGAAGTCTCGATAAGTAATTTCTATAGGTTATTTGTTAACATAGAACTAAAGGGTAGTATAAGTGAAGTTGATTCTAAGGCTCACAAAAAATTCATAAAGAAGTTCAAAATTAAAAGGGAAGGCGATTATGAGGATGAAGGTGAGGGAGGTGTCATCAAACATATTAAGGATAGGGTAAGTGAAAGTACGAGGGTTGGCAGTCCTAGACAGTGTGATCTTGACAGTCTTATGGCAAAGGTAGGTGGCTTGGTGAGCCGACTCAGTATATGAGGGTCAATAATGGCCCTCGAGGAACTTCCAGCCAACATTTTGGAGCAGTTGCCATCCTCCATTGAATAAATTAAGGAGAGGAAGGTTAATTATCAAGGATTGAAGAAGGAAGGTGTGAAGAAAATGGTTCAAAAATGACTGTTTATAAAGAATCAGCCATATCATCCAGGACTATCACAAAATCATACAGGATGATCAGGAAAAATTTTGCGTCTAGGATGATTTTCCCAAAAAGCCGTTATATCGTCCAGAATAATCAAACATTGATCGAGAAGATTAGACACAGGCGAGTGTCCCAAGGAGTTATGCCAGATGACTGTTGAAAAAGTAGATCATCTAGGGCGATTAGGTGGATCATCCAAGATGATTGATAATAACGAATGGTATCAGTCAAATTTAAACCATGTAACATTTTTTGCCACATGGATTGTCTACAATGAACAAGTGGATCGTCCAGGATGATCATAAATAATTGATGCAAAATTTGATTAGATCATCTAAGATTATGTGGATCATCCCAAACAATCACAGATAATTTAGTAGGATTTCATCAGATCATCTGGTATAATGGAGATCATCCAGGATGATATCAAATAGTTGGCTAAGATCAGCCATAGATGGAAGATTAAATGATGTGTAATGATATCATCTAGGATGATAGGAATATCAACTAGGATGATGTGATAAAAAATTAAAGATTTTGTGATTGGATGGAGGTGATTAGAGAGGCCCTAAAATAAGAAAAATAGTAAAAAAAATAAAAAATAAAATAAAAAAAACTACAAAAATGATAAAAAAGGAATGATAAACAAATTTTTTTTGAACAAAGCACGAATATAATAAATTTTCCATATGATTGAATTAAAAATTTATATGAAAATGAGTTAACATTATCACAATTCGAAAAATGGTATAACAACTAATCCTGTTAACCCTAGCTCGAACTTCTTACAGAGCAAACCATCTTTTTAAAATAAAGATCTATCTGAGAAAAATCAATTGGATAAGAGAACGTGATCCATAAAACTTGGTTCTAGAAAAACATCTTATAGAATAATATACCAAAATAATTAGTTAAGATCATAAATTTTGAAATCAAGATTCAAGTGTCACATGAGTTCTTCTAAGATTTAAAGGTTTGAAAGAGAAGGAAGCTTGCTTTCTTGTGGGATTATTTTTTACCTCTCTTCAATTGGTTGATTCGCTTTATGTATCTTTTGATTTTTGATACACTCTGTGCATCTTTCAATTTTTTGGCGATCATTACACATCTTTTTAGTTTTCTTCTTTTTGGGCTCATTTTATGCCTCTTGTCATTTTTCTAAGTTAGCTCCTTTTCAAAACTTTTAAATACTCTCAGTTGTGAGAATATCTTCAAGATATTAGAGAATAAAAACTCACTCTCTAATATAAGGAAGAGTAAACTACAAAGTAGAATCAAATTCATATATTAAATGCATTGACTAGATTGCGAAATCTTGAAAGTGATTTAATGACTTTGAACATTATTTATATAGGATAGATTACTGTAATATGATGTAAAACATTTTAGTCTTAAAGTCTAGTTATTAATATGAGTTAGAATTTTATTTAGAAAAGAAAATTACACCTCTAATAGAAGTTAGAGGAAGGGAAACAATCAATGGTGTTTCTCCCTTTAACTGATTTAGGAATGTCAAATATTGACTATAAATTTTCAAAAATAAAAATAAGGCATAAAATATCATTTCAGCAGTGACCAAAAGAAAAACTGAAAGAATAATAAGAACATTAAAAATGAAAATACTAAAAAATAATAAGAAATAATAATCAATAACTAAAAACTAAAAACAAAAGAAAAGTCAGACATAAAAGAAAGAATAGAAAACAACAATAAATATCATATTAGAAAAAAAATTAGAGTTTAGAAAGCATCAAGTTCATGCATTTATATCAAGCACACCCAATCTGATCCTTAAGATACTGAATGTGTCAAAGGTCAGTGGTTTAGTAAAGGTGTCAGCTAGTTTATTCTCTGTTGCCACATGGTGTAACTCAATATCTCCTTTAGTAACATGGTCCATAATAAAGCGACGCCTTATATAGATATGTTTGATCCTTGAATATTAGATAGGATTCTTAGAGATCTAGATGGCACTAGTGTTGTCACATAAAATATAAATTCTGCCTACAGGTAATCCTAAATCTAGAATTTTTTGCTTCAACTAAAGGACTTAGTCCACATAACTTCCTAAGGAAATGTACTCATCTTCAGAAGTGGAAAATACAATAGAGTTTTATTTTCTACGAGGCCAGGAGACTAAAGACTATCCTATAAATTGTCAAGTTCTAGAAGTGCTATTTCTTTCCACCCTACACCCTAAAAAAGATGAATCAAAATATCCAGTATTCTCAAAAGAAGTACTGTACCTAAGATACTATATTCCTAAGTTTAGGGTCTCAAAGAGATATCTAAGGATTCTCTTAACTACAGTAAGGTGGGATTCTTTAGGATCAGCTTAAAATCTAGCACAGAGACAAACACAAAACATTATATTAAGTTGGCTAGCTATAAAGTAATGAAGAGATCTAATCATTCCTCTGTACTACTTTTGATCAAGATATTTTCCATTTGAGTACTTATCCAACTAAACACTTAAGATTTTGGGAGTATTTATTAGGTTGGCTTTATCCATTTAATATTTCTTCAATATATCTTTAATGTACTTTGATTGATTTTGACAGGTTTCATCATCTTATTATCTTATGCTAAACCCCAAAAAGAAGGACAACTCTCCCATCATACTCATCTCAAATTCCTTACTCATTATCTTAAGAAAATCATCACATAACCTTTTATCAAAAGATCCAAAAAGTATATCATCGATATAGATCTGAATAATGAGTAACTCATCTCCTACTTTCCTCAAAAAAAGGTTGGTGTCTATGCTCCCCTTAATAAACTCCCTCTATAATTGGAATGTGCTAAGCCTCTCATCTAAGCTCTAGGTGCTTATTTTAATCCATATAAGGCCTTTTTTAATTTATAAACATGATTTGAAAATTGGGAACTCTCTAAACCTAGGGGTTGCTCTATAAACACATCTTCTTTTATTATTTCATTTGAAAAGGTACTCTTGACGTCCATATGAAGAAGCTTAAATCCCTTATAATAGGCAAAGGCTAGTAGCACTCTAAAGGCTTCTAATCTAGCTACAGGGGTAAAGGTCTCCTCAAAATTAATATCTTCTATTTGGTTGTACCTCTTAGCCACCAATCTCTTCTTATTCCAAACCACCACACCAGAATAATTCATTTTATTCTTAAAGACCCCTTAGGTTCCTACCACACTTTGATTCTTAGGTCTTTCTACCAACTCCTAAATATCATTCCTCATAAATTGGTTAAGTTCTTCTTATATAAATAAGATCCATAATTCATCAAAAAGGGCTTGATTGATGTTGGTGAGTTCAGTCATTGAGATAAAGGCAGAGTGGTTCACTTCCTTCCTAAATCTATACCTAGTTCTAACACATTGAGAAGGGTCTCCTAAGATCAGTTCTTTAGGATGACTCAAAGAATATCTCTAACCTTTAGGCAAAGTGTGTCTAGGTTCTACCCTTCTCTTTAAATTTGTACTTTTTATTCCATAGGTAATCTCGCCTACTCCATCAGTGTTTTCAAGCTCTACCCTTCTCTCTAAATTATTCACTCCTTGGGTAATCTCTCTAACTTCATCTTCTTCCTCAACTCTAGACTTCTTAGGATCAAATTCATCAAAAACTAAATGAGTAATCTCCTCCACCTCCAATGTCCTCTTGTTAAAAACACTAAAGGATTTCCTCACACTTGAATATCCTAAGAACACTCCTTCATCAGATTTTGGCCTAAATTGTCCTATGCGTGACTTCCAATTATTAAAAATGAAAACCTTATAGCTAAAGATATGAAGGTGGGAAAGGTTGGGTGTCCTACCCTTAATGATCTCATAGGGCATGTTATTCAATTTGGATCCAATATTCACTCTATTCAATATGTAAAAAGCTATGTTTACTACTTCATCGTAAAAGATTTTTAGAAGTGAATATTCAGTAAGCATGTCTTTAGAGGCTTCAACTAATGTCTTGTTCTTCTTTTCAGCTACCTCATTCTACTAAGGGGTCCTACGAGCTGAGAATTTGTGACTAATCCCTTTATCCTCATAAAAGCCTTCAAAATTTTCATTTTTAAACTCTCCACTATGGTCATTTTGGATGTTCAAAATCTCACAACCTAGATTTTTCAGAATCTAACTGGCGACGGATCAAAATTTATCAAAAGACTCACTCTTATATGACAAAAATTTAATCCAAGTAAACCTCGAGTAGTCATCGATAATCACAAATCTATAAATTTTTTCCCCTAAGCTGGTAGTACTAATGGGTCAAAAAAATCTATGTGAAGGACTTCTAAAGGTGTAGAGGTACTAATGTCCTTAATAGAATGGAAATAGGACTAGACTTGCTTCCCTAGTTGTATAGTATCACACAGGTGGTCTTTTGTGAACTTAAGCTTGGGGATACCACTAACTAGGTCTTTTTGGGACACTCTCCTAAGAGTTTTCATACTGACATGACATAACCTGTACCACAACCAAGACTCATCAGCACCAGATTTTAAGTAAAAAGAAGTGGCACATTCAATATTTTTTAAGTCAAGTATATAAATGTTATTAATCTTCTTTCCCTGTAAAGCAATATTTTTATTCAAGCTAATGAGGCATGTGTTTGCCAAAAATTTTATAATAAAGCCCTGGTTGCAAAGCTAACTGACGCTAAGCAAATTATGTTTCAATCCGTCTACAAGACAAACTTTTTCAATCAAAAGGTCCTCAGAGTTTTTAATTATACCTACACTGACCACTTTCCTATTGGTGTTGTCTCTAGGAGTAACCTTTCCTCCATCCCTGGCCTTTAGCAAAATGTATTAATTGGCATCTCCAGTCATGAGTCATATGCATCCACCATACATGTACCATACACCCTCATGAGATCTTTTGTGAGAGCACACCTTTAAAATTATTAAATTTTAGATTTAGGAACCCAAATAAGTTTGGGTCCCTTCTTATGGAAAGAAGAATGCAATGCATATATGTTATATTATGAATCATGCAACTTGGGTCTCTACACCTAATATGTACTATGGTGAACAATAAAAGTATGTGAAATATATCATAGCATGCCACATGAAAAACATTTAACACCAAAAAAAGGGTTTACTAATATACTCGGGTGATGATTCCTCTTCTTAAAGTTATGTGATGCATGTAAAAATAATTTATCATTTTCCAATGTTATGCGTTTTTCTTTCAATACTTTATTTTTATATTCATAATTTGCCAATTCCACTTTTAGTTGGTGTTCATTATTATCTATCTCCCATGCATGTTCCTCTAATTTCTTAAACTCTTTTTTTAACTCAATATGTGATGACTTCAAGGAATCATGTGCATCAGATAATTCAATATGCTTTTTGTTTAATGGTCAAAATAATTAAGTAATAACGTGTGATTACTATCAAGTGTGGAGTGATCTTTAAATAAAACTTCATGCTCTTTTTGCAAATTTAAAAGTTCCAATTTCAAGCTAGCATGCAGTTTCTTAAGTTTCCTATGTGATGCATGAATTTTCTCAAAAACTTCAAGTAATTGATCGTATGTTAGTTCACATACCTCTTCTTGGTCAGACTGACCAAGATGATCATCCACCATTAAACATAGGTTTGTTGTCTCCTCTTCAACTTCAATCTCAGAGGACTAAGATATAGAATCTATCCATAATGCATTTTGAATCTGCTTCTTGTCCTTCCTGTACTTGGGTTTCTCCTCACCCTTCTCCTGGCTTGGGTGAGCCTTAAGTGTAGGATAATTAGCTTTAACATGTCCCAACTTCCTGCATTCAAAATAAATCATATCAGTAGAACTTTTAGAATTCTTACTACCCTTACCTTTATTTCACTTATGTTGGTGCTTTTGTTTCTTCCTTAGAAAGTTTTTGAATTACCTAGTGATTAAGACAACATCATCACTTTCAAACCCAAAAGAATCAGTCTCCATATCATTGGCCATCAGCGTTATAATTTTCTCCTTCTTTTTCACCTACATAAAGTTTTCTTTAGTTCACTCCATGCTCGTAAGCAATGAGTGATCCAAGTAAGTTATCAATAGAATAAGTATTTAAATCCTTAGATTCAGTTATTACAATATTCTTAGCATGAAAGAAAGAAGGAATGCAACTCAAATTTTTTTTAACTTTTTCATAGTCAGTTAGCTCTCTTCATAAGACATGCAGTGAGATGAAAATTTGAGTAAACCTTCTATATATATCAAATATTGATTCATTAGGTTACATACAAAAAAGTTCATAGTTATGCAGTATGATATTCAACCTAGATTATTTAACTTCACTTGTGCCTTCATAAGTGATAAATAATCTATCCCATATTTCCTTACTAGTATATAGTAGAAGTTGAGACACACATGTAATATTCTGATTTCAAAGCAATAGTTTAAATAATTTGCATTAAGTTGTGCTAAATTCCTATCATCAAAGTCAATTTAGAAAATAGAAGTTCAGTGTTTATGCCATTAATTTCACATGACAGAGGTGAATGACCTTCTTTAACAATCATCTATATGTGATAGTCAATTGATTGTAAAAATGTGGACATGGGAGTTTTTCAAAAATCAAAAGGTATATTGCAAAACAATGGTGGTCGGGTAATGGAATACCCTTACATAGTATTACGATTACCAAAGTTAGCCATTGATCAAAATTTAAAAGTTTTCAAAAACTAAATTTTATAAATCCCACTCTAATAACATTTGAATGTTCGTTAGAGATGTTAAGCCCTTATGAACTAGCCCCAGGCTAACCAAGAGGGGGGCAGGTGAATTGGTATGTTAAAAATTCTTAAACAAAAATCATAATCTAAACAAAATAATTATTCACCAGAGAATAAAGTGTTGAAATTAAATGCAAAAATGTAATAAGAAGGAGCACATCATATTTTATAGTGGTTCGATCAACTTGTCCTATATCCACTCCCTAAAGCCTCTCCTCTAAGTATTGCACTAAACTCAGTGATGCTCTTCTTGCTCCCACAGCAAGGCAGAGAAGCCTATATAAAACTCCTTTCCACTAACTCCGATGAGGCATAGAACCCGACTCCTTTTGCTTCCTCTTGAAGTAGGCAAAGAACCCGACTCCTTTAGCTTCTTCCAGAAGAAAGTAGAGAACCTCAATCAATTGATGAAGTAGAACTCTCTAGAACCTTCAAGGAACCAGGGATGATGATCGAAGAAGACAACTTAGATCCTTGATTGGAGTATCTTTGTGATCCCCTCACAAACTCCCCCTCACAAGATCCTCTCTCTCTCTCTCTAAAGCTTTCCTTCTACTGTAGCTCTCTTAGGTCAGTACAATAGCAAAAGATCCCTTCTTGAGTAAATAAGAGATCTTATATAGAAGGGCTTCAAATTAACCCTAAATTATAATTAATCGACAAAGATCATCCTTTACGAACGATGGATCATCCTATACGATCAGTATAAATTCAGCTCAATCAGCTAGGACGATCAAGGGTAGGCTGGATGATTAGAAGGTTAATTTTTTTATTATCTATAATTAGTTTAAAATATCAAATATTATCCAGACTATCTCTCTATTCAGCTAAACTTTATCTATCTAGATGATGAAAATATAATCAATTATGTAAGATGATTTATCAATAGTCCTTGAAGAATAGTTCAAAATGTTAAATATTGTCTAGGCCATCGCTTTGTTCAGCCAGACTTTACATATTTGGATGATGAAGAAATAAATGATAATTCAGGATGATTCTTGGATCATCCTGTATGATTAGTTCAAATCAATACGTGTCATCCATAAAATCATTCTATTTGTCAAGGAAGAAACTAAGGTTTGTTTAAGTGATCATCCAGGACGATCCTGCGATTGTCCATGAAGATATGATCAATCAATAAATCCTAATTTTTTTCCTTAATCATAAAAAAATTAGGCATAATTTTAATGCATCCTTCAGGACGATGTCCTATACGATGTTTAAAAATAATAACATGCCTAAAAGAGCTGGTGACTAATTCATTCTGATTTGAGCATATCATCCAAGCTGATAATAATATTATTCAGGATGATTTGCTTAATTCATCTTCCTTAACTAAGATGCCCTAATTAGCATTTCTATTTCTAACTCATCATCTAGGATGATTTGGGATCATCCTAAACGATATGACCAAAAACAAAAAAAAAACTCTAAAATAAATAGAACGTTTCCCCCTTAGTGTGTGTGTGCAATGCTCTCTAGCACCAAGACCCATTCTGTTACATTTGACTAAAGAAAAGGTAAAAAAAACTTGAAGTACACTTACAGACTGACTCAGTCCTAATATACCCAATCCTGAGCAGGCTTGATTTGCATTTGACCATGTGGACCTAAAGCATTAGTAGGTAGGATAATTGTAGAAAAACAAAAATGTTAGAAATGTTTTCTATCATCAAAATTCTAATCCCTGAATCTAGATTTGTAATAGTATTCTATTAATCTTCTATACAAACTGAAATCATACTATATGAATAGTTCAAAAATAATTATGTTCATATGGTATGATCTGGTATGACCTAAATTTCATACTATATAAGTAATCTATATGAATTGATATCGTACTGTACAAATAGTTTAAAAATAACTGTATTCATATGATATGATTTGGTATGATCTAAATTTCATACTATTTCAGTCATCTATATGATTGGATATTGAACAGTATGATCAATTAAGAAAATCAAGCCATGATTTGAGTAACTGGATTTTAGAGAAAGAACTAAGTCAAATCATAAAATATGATTATATATGATCAGTTTTAAGAATTTTGTACACTCTCTCTATATGTGTATGTATGGTTATCCAATTACAATTACTCTTGCTCAGACTCAAGGAATAAAAATAAATATATAAAGACTCTTTTACAAGAAATCCTATTCTTCCTTGTCTTGAAGTCTTCAACAATCTTGAGTAATATATGATTTTCTTTAAATGTTAGTATTCATAGAAATAACCAAGAATATCCAATATATGTTCGGAGAAAAATAATAAAATCATAACAATAATATTTTATTATCATAAAAAATTACAATCTCAATCTTGATTACAAATTTGCATAATGTATGACTATCGGCTGAGATAGAATAAATAAGAAAAAAGCCATAACTATATAAAAAAGAAATTACCTCTACATATATACAAATAATATATCTTAAAACTTTAGCTACTCAACTAGCTCATTCCCATTTCCCTGGCCTACAATAGAGTGTAGAGTACGTGTGAGCAAAATTTGTTTAGTAGGCTACCACTAATCAAAATTTTGAATGATTAACTCATTATGAATCTTAAATAAATTTAATATTAGTTAAATTTTTTTATATTGATCAAAATACAACTTACAGATAACTAAAATAAATCAAACTATGCATTGAAAAATAAATAAACAAGTGCTTCATATATCAGAGTAGAAAATAAAAAATTTCTTAAATCCTTATATATTTCCCAACATAAAAATTAAGGCCATTGTGAATTCCTGTGCTATCATGTCAAAAAATTGGCCATATGACTCTTAAATACATAGTATATCAAATATTTAAAAATTAAGGCCCTCATGACTCCCGGTTCAATTAGAATATTAACGCTTTCTCGAATATCAGATCTCCTCAAATTCACACATTGAAGCTCATAGGCAAATATATTATTCTAATTAAGTAAAGAAATTTTAACTAAATTAACTTATAGAAATTTACAATGAGTTATATTGGTAGCTTATAGTTTTTAGAGTGTCATTTTAATGCTTTTACTATACTACAACTTTTTTTATTTGGGATAATAATTATTTTGAAATTTAGTAACTATAAAATTTTTTTTAATTTGCCTAGTAAATTTTTTTAATTTTAAAATGCCATATTACAATGCATTATTCAAAGTGTCATTTTAAAGCTTTCACTATACTACAACCTTAATTTAAGGGATCAAAATTAATTTTAAATTTAATAAAAATTACAAATTTGTTAATTTTCCTAGTTTTTTTTTTTGAAAAATACCTAAATATCTAGAACTATTATATCTATATCAAACGAAAAATTATATGGTGAAAATTTTGTGGGTATGAAGTTATCCTTATTTTTACTAAATAAAATTATAAATTAAATAAAGAAAGTCTCAAATTTTTTTATACTTATGAAATTGAGATAAATAGAATATGACTTACCTTTATCCGAATAATTTCTTGAATTGAACTAACAATTAAAAATAATCCAAAGATGCACAAAATAGACTTTCCTCTCTAGAAATGTCCTCTCTCACACACTCTCTCTAAATGACTGGGGGAATTATAATTAAAATAATATATGGTGGATTTTTTATTTATATTAAAATTTAACGTTGCACTGTAACACTTGACCCAACAACACCGCAGTGCCTAACCCAGTACCACAACTTTAGTTATTTTTCTCCAAAAATGCTGAAGAGCTCGATGCCACAACATCATAGTGCTCCTAAAGAAAAATTCTAAATTTTTCATGCACGCACACAGATCCCAATGGGCCACTCTAAAATAGTTTTGTACACTCCCATATTTAGAACACTCAAAGGCACATACAAAAGGCATGACTATAAAAACTTTAATGAGTTATACTGACCTATCACGGTTTGATTAGGGGGAAATGCATGTTACTATAGTGGGTATAACAATCAACCCCTCATAAAATATCCATCCTCTACATTTTTAAACTAATATCAAATGAATAGATTAGGGTATAATTTTTTAATTTTAGATTCTTTTTGCCAAGAAGCTTGTCTTTCAATTATGTGATTTCATTGTACCTTAACCATTTGAATCTGCTTATTTATCAATCTTTAGATATCATGTCCCACAATTCTTTCTAGTTCTTTAGTGTAGCTCAAATTTGGATGCACTTCAACTTTCTCTGTAGATACTCTATCATAAGAATAAGATACCCATTTTCTCATAGATGATACATGAATACATATGAATTTAAAATACATGCTCTATAAATAGTAACCCACAAATAGATTTTCTAGTCCTTTCATATATTTTGAATGGTTTATCTTACCTTAGACTCAGCTTTCCCTCTTTTCCAAACTTTGCTTAAGCCTTTCATTGGTCAGATCTTAACATATACAAAATCTCTAATCTGGAATTCCATAACTCATTTTTTAACATCATAATATATTTTTTTTCTTGTCTTGCATCGCTTTCAGTTTATCCTTAATTAAATGGACCTTTCAATTGAATAATCCACTAGAATTAACTTAATAAGACTCCTTTAACCCACTTTTATCTAAGATATAGGGGTTCTAAACATATTTTATTATGCTTTATAAGGGTGTAAGATATCATACTGATACTTGATTAGAAACCATTATTATAATTAAACTCAATTAGAGAAATGTGATCCTCCCAACTTCCATAAAAATTAAAGACATACAAACTAAAAATCCTCTAATACCTGAATAGTCTCTTAAACCATCCAACAATCTATAGATAAAATCTATCCTAAAATATAGTTTTTATACCTAGACCATAGTAAATACCTCTTTACAACCTAGATATAAATCTATTTTCCCTTTCAAAAAATATTACTCGAGGTATCACATGAGTTTTAATGATCTATTAAGCATATATCCATGCCAATCTACCTACCAAATCATCATGTGGAATAAAAAAAAAGCTAACATTATTAAGCAATCCACTATCACCCAGATGGCATCATGCCCTTACCAATATTTAGTATAGTGAAATCCATCATTACTTCTTCCAATTTTCTCTTTTTAAATGGGTAATGATTGGTGAAGATTTCCTGATTGGTTATGCTACACTTTTTTATGGTAGCCTATGGAAATTGAATTATGCAATCAAAGATATTAGCTACATATGGAACTAGTATGCAATATATATATATATATATATATATATATATATATATATATATATACTTATGTTTTCTTTGATATAAAAATAAATGAAAGCCCACTAAATACACAAGTATACATGTCTATGAATTAATAAAGTGATAGAGAAGAGTATCAATCCCCCAAAAAGTGTTTTGCTTTACTGTAATTAGATTTTTACCATTCAATCTAGTTGCTTTTGGAATTTAGATTTAGATATGAGATTTTGAAATTTGAAAGAACAAGATAGGGAAAAATGTGTAGAGACTGAGGGGGTGTATACAATTTAAACTTACACTTGCATAGAGTGAGATACTAGTTAACAATTCTAAGCACAATCAATCACCATTTGAATAAAAAGTTTGATAGCCGCTATCCTAGGAATCAAAATTTTTTATTTCAACATACTTAATAATTATAACTCTATAATATGTATATGATCACATGATAAAATACGTATGGTTAATAATGTATAAATAAAAGAATATTTGTAATTTTAGTAGTAATAGATCTAGTACGGGCTTTATGACTTTAAACGATCGTGACATTAATAAGAATATATATTTTAAATATATTGGGTCTATTGTTCAGAGTGATGGTGAAATAAATAGAGATAATATTAATAGAATTCAAGTTGGATGGATGAAGTGGAGGAATGCATTAGGCTTGTTGTGTGAAAAAAAGCACTCAAACATAAGGGAAAATTCTATAAGATGGTGGTTAGACCTGCAATGCTTTGTGACGTAGAATATTGGCCATTAAATGAGAAGCACAATATTAAGTGTTGTAGAGATGAGGATGCTCAGGTGGATGAGTGACTTTACTCTTAGGGATAGGATACGAAATGAGTATATATGTTAAAAAGTTGGAGTAGCTCTAATGGTAGGTAAGATTAGAGAGAGTCACCTTGGATGGTTTGGTCACATAAAATGGCGACCTTCAGATGAATTAGTTAGTAGAGTAGATGTATTAGATTTAACCAATGTTAAGAAAGGAAGAGGTAAACCTGAAAAGACTTGGTAAGAAAATATTAGAAATGACCTTTCTTTATTAGATCTAAATAATAAGTTGAATCTTAATAAAAAATAATGGAGAAAAAAAGATTCATGTAGTCGATCCCACATAGTGGGATAAAATCTTACTCTTGTTAAATAATTTTAGAGTATAACCCATAGCCCATAGAAAAGAAATTGTAGCCAGTTCCACCAACAACAAGTTATGGTTTCTATCCTAATATAATATATAATTGAATATGATTATTTATCCTTTTTTTTTCCTTTTATCTTTTGGATGCTAAATTTTATTTATTATTCTAAAATATTAGAGAGAGGTTAGGTGTCCTTCCCTTCAAAATTTCATATGGTGTCTTGTTCAGTTTGGATCTAACATTCACCCTATTCAAAATAGAACAGACTGTATTCACCACTTCTATCCAAAAGTATTTTGGAAGTGAGTATTTAGCTATTATGGCTCTAGTGGCATCTACTAAGGTCTTGTTCTTTCTTTCAGCTACCCCATTATACTGAGGGGCTCTAGGAGCTAAAAAGCTGTGATCTATCCCTTGCCCCTTAAAATTTTTCATTCTCAAATTTTTAATCGTGATCACTATGAATGGTTAAAATTTCACAACCAAGCTTCCTCTGAATCCAAGTGAAAAAAGATTTAAACTCCTTGAATGATTCACTTTTATGAGATAGGAATCTAACCCAAGTAAACCATAAATAATTATCAAGAATCACATACCTAAAGACTTCCCTCCTAAGCTTGTAGTGCTAACAGGTCCAAAGAGATCCATGTGTAGGACTTCTAAGGGTTTGCTAGTGTTTATATTTTTGATTATGTGGAAAAAGGATTTGACTTGTTTCCCTAATTGACAGGCATCACACTTGTGGTCTTATGTGAACTTTAGTTTGATAATTCCTCTCAATAAGTCTTTTTGAGTGATTTTTTTAAGGTTTTTCATGCTTGCATGAAACTATCTCCTAAGCCATAATCAACAATAATCAACAATAATTTTTAAGCAAAGAGTAGTGTCAAAATTTAATGCAATTTTTGGTCAAGCGTGCAGACATTATTAATTCTCCTTCCCTGTAAAAGAGTTTTTCATTTAAGCTTATTATGCAACTAGTACATAAGAATTTGATGTTGAAGCCTTTATCATAGAGCTAGTTTATGCTAAGTAGGTTATGTTTCAAGCCATCTACTAGTAATATATTTTCAATGATGAAATTTCTAGAGTTGCCAATTATACCCAACCCGCCACTCTCCTGGTGGTGTTATCTCCCAGTGTTACCTTGCCTTTTGCCCTGACCTCCAACAAAATGAAATGATTTGCATCTCCAGTCATATACCTTGATAATCTGCTATCTAGGTACCACATGCTCTCATGAGGCCTTCTATTAGATCACACCTACAAAATCATCAGATGTTATATTTGGGAACTTAAATTGGTTTGGGTCCCATCTTATAGAAAGAAGAATGAAATGCAAGCATGCTATGCCATAAATTTTGAAGATTTGGTCTCTACAGCAAATATGTTCTATGGTGAACTATGAAAGTGTCGGAGATATATCCTAGCATGCCACAAGAAAACATCTAAAATAAGGAAAAGGGATTTTTAATCTATTTGGGTAATGTTTCCTGTTCTTAGGTTTGAATGATGCATGTTAATGATTATCAAACTCTTCAAGTGTATGTAGTTTTTAATTTTCTTTGAAAGCATTTAATTCAAATTCTAAAAACTTATTTGCACTTTTCAAAACTTAATTTTTCTATTTTCAATGCATGCTCCCTACTATGTAAATCAGATGCAAGAGTATCTAAGTTATTATATGCATTTTCTATTTCAACATGTAAACTTTTTAAGAAATCATGCTCATTAGTTAATTCAAGATGCTTTTTATTCAATTCATGAAATTTATAAGTAAAGTAATATGATTTCTATCTAAAGTGGAATGATCTCTTCTCAAGCATCCATTCTCTTTCTGTATAATTAAAAAAATAATTTTAAGGCTAGCATGTAGTTTCTTGAGCTTCCTATATGAACTATGAATTTTTTTAAAAACTTTAAGTAATTGATCTTAAGTAAGCTCACATACCTACTCTTGATCAGAGTGATAAAGATGTTCATTAGACATTAAGCATAAGTTTGTTACCTCCTATTATGCTATAGTTTTAGAGGAGTCTGATGCTGAGTCTTCCTAGAAAGCCTTTTGGGTCTTTTTCTGGTCCATCATGAACTTAGGTTTTTTTTCACCATTCTCATTTTTGGAGTGAGCTTTAAGAGTTGATTAAAAACACTTCAGATGCCCTGGCTTCCTGCATTCAAAATAATTGACATCAGAAGAAACTTTAGAATTCTTATTATTCTTCCCCTTATTCCATTTCTAACAATGCTTTTGCTTTTTTTCCTTTAGAAGCTCTTGAATTTCCTAGTTATTAAAGAGATGTCATCATTTTTAGGACTAGAAGAATTAGTGTCAGAATCATTAGCAAGCTATCTTTGGTTCACTTCTTTTTCTTCTCTCCTACATCAAGCTATCTTTGGTTCACTCCTTCCTCACAGGAAATAAGTTATCCAAGTAAGTTATCAATTAAGTAAACCTTTAAATCTTTAGATTCAGTAATAGTAGTATTTTTTGCATCAAAGGAAGAATGTAAATATCTAAGAATCTTGTTAACTTTTTTATAGTTTGTTAGTTCTCTGTCTAAGGCATGTTAGGATGTAACAATTTGTGTAAATCTAGTTTAAAAAATTTCTTACGTAAAAGAAAATATTTTTGAATATTTTAAAAACAAATTATTTATGAAGAAGCAAAACTAATTTATCAATAACATAGATCAAATATTTTTTCCACTGATTAAATCACAAAAAATTGGGAAAAAATAGAAAAACATGCCAAGATTTATAGTTGTTGGACCTAAGTCCACTCCTTGAGACTCCCTCCCCAAGTATTGCAATAAATAAAAGTGACTCTCCTTATGCTCCCAAAGCAAGGCATAGAAGCCCTTACAAAATCTATCCATCGACCCAGTGTGGTAGAGAACCTTGAATCCTTTTACTCCCTCTTGGAGTAGGAAGAGAACCAGGAAATCCTTTTTCACCCACATGGTGAAGTAAAAGAACCAGGGAATCCTTTTACTCCCTCTTGGAGTAGGTAGAGAACCTTGATATAATGCTAATGACGATCTCCATAAAGCCACCAAAGAACAAGAGAAGAAAATTGAAGAAGATGTCTATCACTTTGATTGAGGCAACCTTAGTGAATCCCTCACAACTCCCCCTCATAAGGATCTCTCTCCCTCTCATGATCTCCTCCAGAATAAAAGATTCACTCAAGGGTTAATATAATTTCTTAAAAAGAGAACCTCTAAAAATAGCTCTAACTTTTAATTCTACACAGTTGATCATCCAGTATGATCGATATATCATCCTGTACGATTAGTACAAAATAGCCCTTTTGGCCTGGACGACCAGCATTGCCCTGTATAATTAGTTCCAAAGAATTAGGCTGATTATCCTGGATAATTTGAATATTATCCTAGATGATTAGTAGAAAATTGTTAAACTTTGTCTAGAATGAGGCTCGATAATTCCTTATCATCCAATTCACTTCTCTATCACTAGTACGATATGGGTCTATCATCCTGGATGATTAGTTAAAAAATTATGGTATTCATTTGGTATGAAAGGTGGTTATCCCTTATAATACCAATCATATTCTCTATCATCTAGAATGTTTGTCACCAACCATCCTATACTATTATTTTGAATTAAGTTTAACCATAATTGATTTCTTAATCATGGGATTAATTTAGTCATGATTGTCAGGAATCATTTAGGATGATATACATTGTCCTGTGCTATTATAACAAAATTTAAAAATTAAATTATTACATAAATTATGATTGGTGGCTATTTTTTATTATCTAAATT
The DNA here is from genome assembly GCA_022539455.1 of Dendrobium nobile. NCBI lineage: Eukaryota > Viridiplantae > Streptophyta > Magnoliopsida > Asparagales > Orchidaceae > Dendrobium > Dendrobium nobile. The sequence goes on from CM039735.1 coordinate 63,258,386, forward strand.
GAATATCCTAAATGATATGGATCATCTAATATAATTAGTTTAAGTACTTGTAATTAGCATAGATGCCCTAATCAGGGTTTTTATTTTTAACTAATCATCCAGTATGATTTAAAATCATCTTGTATAATTAGGTTAAAAATAAAAAAATTCTCTAACTCAAATAATTTCTCCCCTTAAGTGTGTGTGTGTAAGGTTATTTAGATTGGGGTCCAGTAGATACATGACTTACCTCAAGAAAAGTAAAAAGTATATTGAAATTAAAATTATAGATATACTTAATGCTAGTATACCACATCTTGAGTTGATTTGCATTACAAGTGATCTTATGGACCTAAATAGTTAATAATCTGGGCAAAAAAATAGATATGTAATAATAGTAGTGGCAAATAAACAAGAATAACTATTATAATCAAAATACCACTAGTTGGATCTAGATTTGCAACATATAAATCTTTGATCACTTGAAGTTGTATCCCTACACTATAATATGTGATGTAGTAAATTTCCCTATTAAGTACACAATCAACTAGTGACAACCACTTAATTTTAATTATCCAATCATCAACAATCTCATTATTAATTGCTATTAAATTGGTAATTCAAATTCAATCAATCAAATTCAAAAATGCATTGAAAACAAGAATTTTAGACTAGAATTCAAGGTTAAAGTCCCAAGTGCTATAACTCTTTTTGAGGGATTTTTAATCACCTCAAAACCTAGTCAAATGCATATTGATTAGGCATGTCCCTAAGGTCAAAACCTATGTGCTATAACCCAATCTAAGATCTTTAACCCTAAAACTTGACTTAAATCCAAAGGCTACAAAACCTTAAAAACTTTATAGTCTATGCCACTAGACCTTCCACCTTATGGAATTTGACATTATGGCCTTTCCCAAAACACTTAACCGTGTCCATAGTTCTAATTATGACATATGGCCCACAGTTTTCTAGGTGTCGAAATGATCAAAATGCCCTTTAAGGTGAAAAGTGGCGTTTTCTCCAAAGTTTAATATGACCAACCATATCAGACCATGGATCCTTTCCCAATGAACCCTAAATACCATTAGGAGTGTGTTGAACTTAAACCCAAGCATTCGTTTGATCTTGTTGACCATGTCAAGCATGGTTGATTAAAGTTTGGCCTAAGATTTTGAACATGCATTTCAACTCAAATGGTCTTCCCATCACTTAAGATAACTCCCATTGAGTTCACACAATCCATCCAAACTCAATGGACCTAACCCTTAACCCTAGGTCATCCTTGTTGACCAAGTCAACAAGGTTTGAGCAAATACACAAACACTTTAACCTAGTCCAAACCCATTGACTAAGGCTATGCCATGCCTACCCAAGCCTTTAAGATGACCCATTAGGTCCCTAAGTGGGTTCCCTTGAAGACCCAACCCTTGGGTCCACCTTGATTAGACATATGGCTTAAGGTGAGTGCCAAAGATATATCTTTATGAGTAAAATCAAATTAAGTTAATACTTGCATTGAGTCTCGCATGACCCAACACATCAACCCTTGTTGGCCCAGCCATTAGGTGAACTTAGATTAGGAATTAGGCTAGGCCAAAGTTGACAAAACCATGTTAACCTAAGATAATTCCCCACCTAGGCTTCTTTAAGACAAAGAAATAGTTGCATTGGGTGTTCCTAGGTCCAATACATCTTCCCTAGCTACACCAACCCGAAGTTTTACTCAGGTTAATACCTAGGCTAGCCCAAAGTAGTCAAAACCACTTTAACTTGAGCTAACTTCCACTATTGTTCAAAAGATTCCCAATTATCTTTCACTTTGAATAGCCCTTGACCAACCACACATCCCTTAGTTAGCCTAGTAGTTGGCTTCACTAGAGTTTCCCCTAACTAACCCAAAGCATCCAGGTTTCAATCAACTTGAGCCACTTTGGTGAATTGCATCATCTCATGCCCTATTAACTTTTAAGATGAGCTCACTAGATCATCATATAACTTTCCAAGTAAGCCTGACCAAAGAAATGGCCAGTGATGGACGAATTGAATAAAATTTAGCTCTGATGGTGCCCCCTTATCGGGCCTTATCCAATGCCTTTCCATGGCTTGAATGCATGAGACTTAGGCTGATAAGATTTAGAGAAGGTGCTCCCTCTAATTAGTAGGCATTATTCAGCTATTCGGTCCCAACCATCCAAAGCCATAGCCTTAGCTTGAATAGGGGAATTCAATTTAAATAATCCCATTCACCTCTAATTTTTCAAAAACTCTCCAAGATATTTCAAAGCATTTCCATTATTTTCCCCCAATCTCCAGCCTTCTCTGGCTATCTTTTAAGAAAGCTATAGAGAAATCCCTCTACCCTTCGCTCAAAGTCCTACTTCTGGTGATCCTCGACCATGAAGTCTAAAGGGGAAATACTCATTATCATCCTCTCAAGCTCTCTGATATAGGACCCCACCATTTGGAGTCTTCCTTGAGGTATAATTCCATCCCTAAACACCCTAGATAGGTAGTCCGATCAAGTAAGAAGAAAACTTTCAATCTAATGGATTTCCATCATTAGATTAAAGGTTTTTGTTCCGTGTGAACTTTAACAGAGATTTTGCTGTGAGATATCTCAAATCAAATAAAAAAACATTAATGTCATGGTATACCGTGGGAGATTAAAGATGCAATAATAGCCATTGATTTCAATCAAAGCCTCTGATTAAATCATATGGTCTTATAGCAAGCTTAATCTCTGCTGTCATATTTCCTATTAATTGGTCGTGGTTAATGCTAGGTTTAACTAATTAGTCATAATGATTGGGTGCCTAATCAGATTACACCTTGTTGAAAGTGCACAACTAACTGTGTAACTCGTGATTTAAAAATTCAAAAAAAATAAAGGGAATTAAAAAATTTATATCTCCTCACATACTTGACCAAATTAGGTGATCTTAGGCTCGTTAGAAAGGTCATGAGGAGACTTACAAAAGCCATATGGTCATAGGCTATGATTTTGCATTAAATTTTTTTAATTAAATTAATTATCCTAGGGGTATTATTATGATTTCTCTTAGGATTAAACTCAGTGTGGCTTGGGTCCTTGAGGAATCAATTTTGGGCATGACTCTGACATGTCAAAAATTTTCCCCCTCTATTTTATTTAACTAAGGGCATGTTTTGCTTAATATAAATTTAAGGGCCATTAGTTGAACCTTAGGTTTGGATTGAGCTTAGTGACCTATCTAATGGCATTTTAGGTTTAATTTTTGTTATACTATTCATGCTTAGAGTATAAAGTTGATAGCTAGTAATTTTATCCCCTCTCCTAATCTAGATAGCCTAAATTAATTTCCTAAAGGTAACCATGTGGTTACCTTAGGTTGTTTGGTTTACCACCTTAGATGGTCCACTTTGGTTTAGATGAACTCATGGTACAAATTTCATTTAATTTTTAATCCATTTGGCCCATCATCTAGGTAACCAAAAATTAGCCCTTAGAAATGACCTATGAGCTTAATTAAAACATAATTAATTCAATTTAAATAAAAAATACACCAATAATATAATAAATTCTTAAGAATTCAATCCTCTACTAAAGAAAATTAAAAGCCCAATCATTAGACCTCTAATTTGAACTTAATTGTTTTAAATTAATATTTAATTAAATTAATTAATTAATAATATTAAAATTTTAAAATAAATTTCAAGCTCTTCAAAACACTCATAGAGTTCATCCCTCACCTTTGAAGCAAAAATATCAAAATCTCCTTATTTAAGCAATTTAATGACTCAATTAAATTTCAAAAAATTCTAAATTAAACAAATTCAAAGCCATTAGACTCATTTAGGTGACTACATTTCATTAAAAATGCCAAACAATGAAGTATCTTATTAACCATTTCAGCATTCGTTACTTCTATACACAATGCATGTAAAGAGGTGACTATTTATGTGAATCTTGTGTACATGTCAGAAATAGATTCATTGAGTTTCATGCAAAACAATTCATAGCAATGCAATAAGATATTAAGTCTAGATTACTTAACTTCATTAGTTCCTTCATAGGTTATAGAAAGTCTATCTAATATATCCTTTCCACTTTTGTAAGTGGAAACCCGCATGTAATCTTCAAATTTAAGTGCTCAAAAGAAATTGTTCAAATATTTAGCATTATGTTGAGCTAGTTCACGTTGTTCTACAGTCCATTCTGCAAAGGGAATTTCAAATCTAACTCTATCAACTAATCTAGTTGGTTTTGTATACCCTTCTTGAACTAAGACCCACATACGATAGTTTAGTGACTGTAAAAATGTTGACATGCGTGTTTTCCCAAAATTGCAAGGAATATTATCAAACAAGGGAGGTCTAGTTATAGAGTAACCTTCTGGTTTGTTTTGCTTTTCAAATGTAGCCATGGTCATTAATAAAAAAGTATTCTAAACTTATGGATTTGAAACAAAACTCTGATACCACTTGTTGAAACTAGTTGAATATGATTTAGGTTGTTAGACCTAAGCTTATGTTCTAAAGGCTAACTAAGAGGGGGGGGGGGTGAATTGGTACTTTTAAAAATTTGCCTCTTATTGGAATTTAAAAGTTCGAAACCATTATAACAAACTTAGCAGGTTGTTTTTTTTGAATTAAAAAAAAAATATTCAACCACGGAAAAATAAAAATGATAGTTTTTAAAGTAACGAAAATAAAAAGACAAAGATTTATAGTGGTTCAATCAAACATGACCTACATCTACTCCTTGAAGTCTTCCACTTTAGGTATTGCACTAGTGTCTCTCCTTTTGCCCCCACAGTAAGGCGTAGAAGCCTTCATAAAACTCTCTTCCACTACTACCCAGTGCCGCAGAGTGCCGTCATCCTTTTAAACCCTCAAGTGTTGGTAGAGAACCGTCGGCTGTTCACACTCTCCAAGTGTATGCAGAGAACATTCATCCTTTTACACTCTTCAAGTGTAAGTAGAGAACCTTTGGCTGTTCACACTCTCCAAGTGTAGGCATTGAACCTTCATCCTTTCACACTCTCTAGGTGTAGGCAGAAAACCTTTGGCTGCTCACACTCTCCAAGTGTAGGAAGAGAACCTTCGGCTATACACACTCTCCAAGTATAGGTAGAGAACCTTCGGCTGTTCACACTTCTCGAGTGTCGACAGAGAATTGGATCTTTCTGAAAGTTTTTCACACTAGAAATCTAGAAGGATAAGAGAATAGAGTGAAATAAATATAAAGTATAGATAGTGATCCTTACCCTTGAGTTACCAAGTGAACCCTTCACGCTCCAATAGGAAGAAAATCTCTTTCAAACGCTCTCCCTTACTCTCTCCTTTAGTTTCCTTTTACCATTCACGAAGACCAAGTGATAAAATGATTTTAATGGCAGTCTTAAATGGACCTTATATAGAAAAGACACAAAAAACCATCTAGAAAACTATATTTTTCAAATTTGACCATCCAGGATTGTCCCGTACGATCGAATTTCATACATACGAATAGTTCAAAAATTATTGCACACGAACTCATTGTGGATTGGTACGAATTATATTCATACCCGATCATCATCTGTATGAAATATGTCCGTCCTGCATGAACGAAAATTTTTAAAGCATGTATGTACGAACATTTGGACAAAAACATAATAGAGCCCATCATCTCACTACTACTAAAAAATATCATCCATATGACTAGCGTTAGAGGAAAAACCAAAGAAGATAATCCCGATATGAATTAAAGATATTGTCCGTATGAATAGTGTATTTTTCAAAACCAGAGAAGATCATCCTGGGACAAACTAAAGATATAGTCAGGATGAATAATATATTTGTCAAATCAAAAGAAAATCATCTTGGGATGAACTAAAGATATCATCTGGATGAATAATATATTTGCCAAATCCAAAGAAGATTTTCCTGGGATGAACGAGACATATCATCTGGACGAACAATTCATTTGGCAAATCCAGAGAAGATCGTCCTGGAATGAACATAAAATATCATCCGTACGAACTTTATATTTGGAAAAAACAAAGAAGATCATCCTGATATTAACGTAAAATATCGTCTGTATGATCTATGCTTAGAAAAATTTTTGCCATTTTCTATTCATTCCATTGCTCATTGCAAAAAATAACTGATTAGATCGTCTCTTACGAACAAGTATCATACAGTACGATCAGTTTAAAAATTATGAATTTTAAAAAAACACTTCCCCTAATTTGTGTGTGCTCAGTTACTCAATTACAATCACAATCTCACAAACTCAATAAAATGAAAAAAATACAGACTTCAATTTATAAAACACTCTAAGCTGATCTTGATTTGAAGTCTTTAACAATCTGGAGTATGATTTTCCTAAAATGTTAGTACACACAAGAGCAAAAATAATTCTTTCAAAATGTGATAGGAGAAAGTACTTAATCTAAATAACAATATTTAGAATCATAAAAAATGTACAAGTTGGAAGATTGTTAAGCATGCAAAGCTAAGTAACAAATATCTCAATAATCTCCCCCTTTTTGATGATGGCAAAATAATTATTATTTGAGTACAATTGAAAGTCCTAAATTTCTCCTTAACTCCCTCTGAATGAATAAGCATGAGAATATAAGGAGTTTTATATTATGAACAGTTCAAAAATTTTAAAATTTTGAAGTTTTTATCAAACAAAGCCTTAAATAAAAACACAATCAAACACTACAAAACAAAAACACAATAAAACAAACACAAAATCAAAAACACAAAAAAATACACAAGTTGAAACAATATTTCTTCCCCTTATTGACAATAGAAAAGGGAAGAAAAAAAAGACAACATAAATGTAAGAAGTCATATGAAAAGCCTTTCATAATTGATCCTGAAAGAGATGGAGTTATAATTGCAATAACAAGATTAATGTTCATTAAAGAAAAAAAAAAGATTCATATCATTTAAGTTAAGATATAACACAGATAAAGAAAAATAAATCAAGGTCATGTATCAATATAGATAATTAGATAAGAAGAATTATTGCAAATGTAACGAAATGAAAATTAATTTAAGTCCAATTTCAATACAAAATATAATTGATCATTAGATTAATTTGAAATCAAAGATTGAAAGATTGAGGAAAGAATATATACTTGTGGCGCTTTGTGCATCTTTTCAATATTTGTGGCACACTTTGTACATCTTTTTATATTTGGGCTAATTTGGTGCCTCTTTTCAATTTGAGAACCATTACAAATTGTTTCGATTTTTGTACTTTTGTACATTTTAAATTTTTTAAGTTGTTATTTCCAAAATCAATAACAAATCTTAAATTTCTCTAAGTACATTAATAATTTTATTAAAAAGAGAAATAAATAATAATAAGACATCAAAATTGCAATAATAATATTAAAATTTTTGTATGCCTAATAATAACATGAGATTGATAGTTTTACCTTGATCGAGTTATAAGTTAACTTCAATATTTTTGAAAAATTAGATTTTTTTAATGAATTCAATTTTTGTATTGCTAATCATATTATATCTCTTTTTAGATCGATTAAGTAAGGATAATCATATAGGCTAACAAACATTCCCAAAATAAAGAACAAAAACATCTAAATAAAAACAACAGACATAAAAACATAAACAAACAACAATCACATCAACAGAGAAGCTATTGGAATCATCACATCATATCACTAAGTATGGTAATGACATTCATAGAGAAGTACATCTATTATTCTGAGGGGCCTTGGTCTGGAGCAGGTGGCTGGTTGAAGAGATTAAAATAGCTATTCCCCATAGTTATGTTCATGTTGACCGAGTCGAATTGACCTCGTATCCAACCCATATCCTACTGATATTGAAAATCCTACCGTTGAAGACGAGTTTCAATTTGATCAAAACATTGATCAAAGTGGCTCTCAAGACAATCAAAGCATTGGACCATCTCCTAAAAGTCTGGTCCAACAGCAGGTGCAGGTGCAGGTCCTCTCCTTTCTCCCTCAGAGTCATCACTTTCTAACTGTGCATCTTTAGCAAAGATTTCTCGGAATGAACCATCATTATAGTAAATAGTCTCTTTTACATGTTGAATAAGATAAACTAGATCTTACTTCTTTTCAAGAATGTATGTCACAAGGTGTCCTAAGGTTATATTCTTCTCTCTCTTATGGGAGATATGGCCAATCTCAAAAAGTCCATACATGTAATCAATGATCATTTGGGCTTCGTCTATTGGTTGGCCAGTCATAATCAGGTATGTTATAGTGGAAAAAAGAGGAGTAATATTTATTTGATCACCAGCTTTAGGAATTATAGATGTCCGAAGAACATGCTGGATGATTCAGGCATTTTGTTTAAGAGTGGACACCTTAGGCAGATGGCATACTTCTCTAATCCTTCTAATAACTTTGTTTATCATAGTTCAGTTGTAGTCAGAGGCAGAGGTCAAGGAATGGGCTCTAATCCGTCGAGTCCTTAAATTTAAGAATATCCCTAAATCCTTCTTGGTTATTTTTACCCTCTTTTTCAAAACATAGGAACTAATCCTACTCTGGTTAGTATTGAAAGTCATGTTTGCAAGGAAATAGTGGAATGCCTCCTTCTTGTAGGAATGGATCAGGGTTAGAATAAAAGCAAACTGCATCGATGTAAAAAGGTGAATTACTTGAAAGTTAATGTTCTCCTGGAGAAGAACTCTAGAAGGAGTGATTTTTGCAGAAATGAACCTAGGAAAAGTTTCTTCACTTGTTTTGGACAGGAAATTTTCTTCAAGATTTCTAGAGGAAGGTCCCCTAGTCAGTTCCTTAACCACTCAACTTCTTTTGCTAGAGCTTGCCATTTGACAGATTTGGAAAGATGAGAGGGTTTGAAAAGGCTTATGAAGTGTATGAAATTAGAGTTCTAAACCCTTCGACTTAAAGAAAAATTAGTTTTTCGTACATACGAAAAGGGTTTCATACCATACGATGCTTGAGTTTATACATACAAAATAAAATTTCGTATGTATGAATGAATGCATCCAAATAAGTTACGAGGCATCCTTTCTTACAGAGTTTTTGACCAAATGATCATATAGAATAATAGGTGTTCGTCCGGGATGATTGGTTATTTAAGATTATTTTTATGACGGTTTGAAACATCCCTCACTTAGAATGACATGTGTTCGTATGTACGAACTTAAGATTCATACGTATGATCTGAAATAAAAAATGCTTCTATCTGTATAACCGTCTATATGGGTACAAGAGAATGATGACACATTATCCAGATGATCTGGGGATCGTACAAATGAATTGTAATAAATATTAAAAACCATACGCATTCTATTCTGCCCAATGATCGATATGCTACAGAATTTGTCCTGTACTAAATGAATTTTGTACACTATGAATAGAACACTTAGAAAATTTTGGGAGATCGATCAAAATTATGAAATTTGATGTGAAAAATATTTCAAACGCACATCACAAAAATGCAGGAACAAATATAGATACGCAGATAAAAATCCAAAAAATAGTAAAACACACATACAAAAATACATATCAAGGTTGTAGAAAATTTTCATTAAGCATTAAGGTCAATCACACCTAGCCTTATTCTTAATGTACTGAAAGTGTCAAAGGCTAGTGGTTTTATGAAAATGTTTGTAAGTTGATTTTCAGTTGAAATATGATTTAATTCAATTTCTCCTTTGGACATATGATCCCTTATGAAATGATGCCTTATATCAATATGTTTGGTTCTTGAATGTTGAATAGGATTTTTTAAAATACAAATGACACTAGTGTTTTCATAATAAATAAGAATTGTGCCTATTGTTAATCCTAAATTGATTAACTATTATTTCAACCGAAGTACTTGTGCCACACAACTTCCTGAGGTAATGTATTCAGCTTCATCAGTAGATAGGGCTATAGAATTCTATTTTCTACTGGACCAAGAGACTAAAGAATTTCTAATAAATTAATATATTCTAGAAGTACTCTTTCCATTTACCCTATAATCTATAAAGTCTGAATCTGAATATCAAATTATTTCAAATGAAGAGCTAAACTTAGGATCCCAAATCCCAAAGTTTTGAGTTCCCAAAAGATATCTCAAAATCCTTTTCACTGCTATCAAATGTAATTCTTTTGGATCTGATTGAAATCTAGCATACAAACAAACACTAAATATAATTTCATGTCTGCTAGCACTCAAGTAAAGCAAAGATCTAATAATTCCTCTAAATTTCTTTTGATCAACAGATTTTTCCTTTGGGTCCTTATCCAACTGAACTGAGAAACTCATAGGTGTACTAACAGGTTTAGCATTATCAATTTCATACTTTTTAAGGATGTCCTTAACATACTTTTACTTACTAAGAAATATACCCTCCTTAATTTACTTAATGCTAAAGCCTAGAAAATAACTCAAATCTCCCCTTAGGCTCATCTTAAATTCATTACTCATTGTTTTAGAAAAATCATCACAAAGATTTTTATTTGTTGATCCAAAAAAGATATCATTAGCATAAATTTGTATAATGAGTACATCCTCTCCTAGTTTCTTCAAAAAGAGAGTTTTGTCTACACTTTCTTTTTCAAAAGATCTCTCAAGTAGGAAGGTGCTCAACCTCTCATTCCAAGCCCTAGGTGTCTGTTTCAATTCATATAATACCTTTTTAATTTGAAAACATGATTTGGGTATTTTTAATTTTCAAAGCATGGAGGTTGTTCAACATAAACATCATTCTGAATTATCTCATTCAAAAAGGAACTTTTAACATCCATTTGATATAATTTAAATTCTCTAAAATAGGTAAATGATAATAAAATCCTAATTGCTTCAAGTCTAGCTATAGGGGAAAAAGTCTCCTCAAAATTAATCCCTTCAATCTGATTATACCTCTTAGCCACCAATCTAGCCTTATTTTAATGACTACTCCTGATTCATTCATTTTGTTCTTTAATTTCCACTTAGTCCCAACTACACTTTGATCCTTTGGCCTTGCAATTAATTCCCAAACTTCATTTCTTACAAATTAATTTAATTCTTCTTACATTACCAAAATTCAAAATTCATCTGAATGTGCTTGATCAATATTTATGTGTTCTATCATAGAAATAAAGGCTGAATGGTTGACTTCTTTATTACGTCCACGCCTAGTCCTAATGCTATTCATTTGGGTGGTTTTTAGAAAATCTTAAATCTCTAGGCAACGAATTTTTAATCTCCAAATTTTCATCCAAATTTATTTTATCAATCTTTTAGGAGTAAATTTCTACCTCATCCTCTTCAACAATCAGCTCTTCTAAAATTCTAGATTCATCAAATACAACTAATGTGGTCTCCTCAACTACCAAAGTTCTTTTATTGAATACCTTATAAGATTTTCCAACACTAGAGTATCCAAGAAAAATTTTTTCATCAGATTTTGGATCAAATTTTCTTAAGGCAGATTTTCCAATATTATGCATGAACACCTTGCATCCAAAACATATAAATATGACAAATTAGTTGTTCTCCCCTTAAGTAAAATATAGGGTGTTTTATTTAAATTTGATTTGATGTTCACTCTATTTAGAACATAACATATTGTGCTAATCGCTTTAGCCCAAAAAATATTTATGAAGTGAATATTCATCCAATATAGCTCGAGAAACTTCTATTAATGTTCTATTCTTCCTTTCAACTACCCCATTCTACTGAGAGGTTTTAGGTACAGAAAAATTATGATCAATCCCTTTCTCCTTACAAAACTCCTTAAATTTCTCATTTTCAAATTTTCCACCGTGATCACTTTGAATCATCAAAATTTCACATCCTAGTTTCCTTTGAATCCAAATCAAAAAAATCTCTAAACTCTTCAAATGATTCACTCTTATGATATAAAAATTTAACCCATGTGAATCTTGAAAAATCTTATATTATCACAAATCCGTATACCTTTCCTCCTAGACTCACAGTTCCAACTAGTCCAAAAAGATTCATATGCAAAATCTCAAATGATTTACTAGTTCTAAGATCCTTATTAGATTGAAAAGAGGACTTCACCAATTTTTTTAGTTGACAATCATCACAAAGGTGGTCCTTAGGAAAGTTTAGTTTTGGTATACCTCTCACTAAATTCTTTTGGGTAATTCTCCTTAGATTTTTCATGATAGAGTGATAAAGTCTCCTATGCCAAAGCCATGACTCATCAGAAATTATTTTCAAACAAAAAATAGTGGGAGTTTTGATATAATTTAAATCTAGTATATAAACATTTTTTACCCTTAAACCATACAAAACATCAATACTATTTAGGCTTAATATGTAGCTAGTAGGAAAAAATTTGATGTTGTATCCTTTATCACATAGCTGACTTATACTCAAAAGATTATGCTTTAAGCCTTTAACTAGTAGCACAATCTCAATAAAAAAGTTCTCAAGATTTTTGATCATACCTGATCCAACTACCTTCCTTTATGGTTTTATCGCCAAGTGTATCCCTTCCTCCACTTATGGCTTCTAGTGATATAAATTGCTTAGTATCTCCTGTTATATGTCTTGAGAAACTATTGTCCAGGTACCATATGCTCTCACGAGGTCTTATATGAGAGCGTGCCTGCAAAATTAGTAAATGTTAGACCTGGAAATCCAAACAAGTTTAGGTTCACCTTTTGGCAAATTATAAAAAGATGCATGTATTATATGTCTAGGTTTATGTACCAAATGAGTTTTCTATCCATATATAGGTGTGTACTATATGTCAAATCAATCAACAAATATAAAATTTAACTCCAAGAAATGGATTTCTCAATATTCTATAACTACTCTGTCTCTTCCCGAGTTGTATAAATTTTGGATACAAAATAGGATTAATAAAATCTTCAAGTGTTGGGGGTTTCCTATTTTCTTTGAGAGCTTTTGCTTTTAACTTTAAATTAATGTTCAAATCTTCTAGGATATGCTTATCAAAATTCAAGTAATGCTCTCTACTCTCAGAATCATCCTTAAAGTTTCTTAAATTCTTTTTCGAGTTATGTATATGATGATTTTAACATATTGTTCTCCTTATTCAAGTTATCAATTTCATCAAGTAAGCTCATATGTTTCCTATCAATTAATGCATGATCTTTCCTAAGGATCTCGTGTTCTTTTTGCAATTCTTGTAATTCTATGTTAAGACTAGTATGCATTTTCTTTAGCTTCCTATATGCATCATGTATTCTTTCAGACACTTCAAAGAGTTCAGTATAAGTTAAGTCACATACGTCTTCTTGATTGGATTGATCAAGATTATCAGCCATGAAGCACAGATTGTGATTTCCTCTTCCTTTTCAATCTCTGATGAGTCCAAAACTGAGTCCGCCTAGAAAGCTCTTTGGAATTTCTTCTTGCCATTCTTCACAGTTTCTTTTACCTCTACCTTCTCCTAACTAGGAGTGATTTTGAGTTTTGGGCACTCTTACTTCACATGTCTAGGTTCCCTACAATCATAGCAAATCACATCATTAGAAATCTTAACATTCATATTGAACTTACCTCTATTCCATTATTAGCATCTCTTCTACTTCCTCTTCAAAAAGCTCCAAAATTGCCTAGTCATTAAGGCAATGTCATCTCATCCTCAGGTACAGATAGATCACTCTCAACTCCTTCGTTTTCAGTGCAATATTCTTCTCCTTTCATGTCTCTCCTGCATCAATCTTTTGTTGACTCACTCTTTGCTCGTAAGTAATTAGTGATCCAAGAAAATTATCAATAGAATATACATTTAAGTCTTTAGAATCTGTAATTGCAGTTATCTTAGCATCATATGTAGTAAACAAACAATGAAGTATCTTATTAACCATTTTAGTGTTTGTTAGTTCTCTACCCAATACATGTAAAGAGGTAACTATTTGTGTGAATTTTATGTACATATCGGAAATAGATTCGTTGGCTTTCATGCAAATAATTCATAATCATGCAACAAGATATTAAGTCTGAATTATTTAACTTCATTAGTCCCTTCATAGGTTATACAAAATCTATCCCATATGTCATGTCCACTTTTGCAAGTGAAAACCCGCATGTAATATTCATATTTAAGTGCAAAAAAGAAATTGTTTAAAAATTTAACATTAAATTGTGCTAGTTCACATTATTTTATAGTCCAGTCTACAAAGGGAATTTCAACTCTAACTTTATCAACTAATCTAGTTGGTTTTGTATAACCTTCTTAAACTAAGACCCACATATACGATAGTCTAGTGACTGTTAAAAATGCTGACATGCATGTTTTCCAAAAATTGAACGGAATATTGTCAAACAAGGGAGGTCTACTTATAGAGTAACATTCTGGTGTGTTCCAGTATCCAAATGTAGCCGTGGTCATTAATAAAAAAGTTGTCTAAACTTATGATTTTAAAATAAAGCTCTGATATCACTTGTTGAAATTTGTTGAATATGAGTTAGGTTGTTAAACCTAAGCTTATGTTCCAAAGGCTAACCAACAGGGTGGGTGAATTAGCACTTTTAAAAATTTGCCTCTTATTGGAATTTAAAAATTCATAACCCTTATAACAAACTGAGTAGGTTATTTTTTTAAGAATTTTCAAAAATAATTTTTTAACCATAGAAAAAATAAAATGATAGAAATTAAAGTAGTAGAAATAAAAATACAAAGATTTATAGTGGTTTGGTCAAACACGACCTTTATCCACTCCCTGAAGCCTCCCACTTCAAGTATTGTAGTATTGCCACTAGTGTCTCTCATTTTTCCCCCACAGCAAAGCAGAGAAGCCTTCTCAAAACTCTCTTCCACCACTACCCGGTGCCGTCGAGTACCGTCATCCTTTTACACCCTCCAAGTGCCGATAGAAAACCATCGGCTGTTTACACTCTCCAAGTGTAGGAAGAAAACCTTTATCCACACTCTCTAATTGTAGGGAGAGAACCTTAAGTTATTCACACTCTCCAAGTGTAGGAAGAGAACCTTCATCCTTTTACACTCTCCAAGTGTAGGAAGAGAACCTTCGACTGTTCACACTCTCTAGGTGTAGGCAGAGAACCTTCGGTTGTTCACACTCTCCAAGTGTAGGAAGAGAACCTTCGGCTATTAACACTTCTCGAGTGTTGGTAGAGAACCAGATCTTCTTGAAAGATTATCACACTAGAAATCTAGAAGGACAAGATAATAGAGTGAAATAAGCATAAAGTACACATAGAGATCCTTACCCTTGAGCTACCAAGTGAATCCTTCATGCTCCAATAGGAAGAAATCTCTTTCAAACACTCTCCCTTACTTTCTCCTTCAGTTTCGCTTTACCATTCATGAAGACCAAGTGATAAGAATATTTTAATGATAATCTTAAGTGGACCTTATATAGAAAACACATAAAAAACCATCCAAAAAACTATGTTTTTCAAATTTGACCATCCAAGATGGTCTTGTATGATTGAATTTCATACGTACGAATAGTTCAAAAACTATTGTGTTTGACTCATTATGAATTGGTACTAACTATATTCATACCCGATCATTATATGTATGAAATATGTTCGTCCGAATCGAACATAAATTTTTAAAGCACGTATGTACGAACATTTGGATAAAAACACAACAGAGCCCATCATCTCGGTATAATTGAAAAATATCATCCATATGAATAGCATTAGAGGACAAATAAGAGAAGATCATCCCGGTATGAACTGAAGATATCGTCCGTATGAACAGTGTATTTGTCAAAACAAGAGAAGATCATCCTGGGATGAATTAAAGATATTATCTGGATCAACAATGTATTTATCAAATCCGGAGAAGATCATCCTGAGATGAACTAAAGATATCATCTAAATGAATAGTGTATTTGCCAATTCCAGAGAAGATCATACTGGGATGAATGAGACATATCGTCTGGACGAATAGTTTATTTAGCAAATCTAGAGAAGAACATCCTGAGACGAATGTAAAATATCATCCATACAAACTTCATATTTGGAAAAAATAGAGAAGATCGTCCTGGTATGAACGTAAAATATCATCCGCATGATCTATACTTAGAAATTTTTTTGCCATTTTCTATTTGTTCCATTGCTCATTGGGAAAAATAACTAATCAGATTATCTCATACGAATAAGTATCGTATAGTACAATCAATTAAGAATTATGAATTTAAAAAAAACTCTCATCCTAGTTTGTGTGTGCTTAGTTACTCAATTATAATCACACTCTCTCAGACTCAATAAAATAAGAAGATACAGACTTCAATTTATAAAACACTCTAAGCTGATCTTGATTTGAAGTCTTCAACAATCAGGAGTATGATTTCCCTGAAATGTTAGTATACATAAGAGCAAAAATAATTCTTCCAAAATATGTTAGGAGAAAATACTTAATCAAAATAATAATATTTGGAATCATAAAAAACATACAAGTTACAAGAATGTCAAAAATGCAAAGGTAAGTAGCAACTATCTCAACATTCTTTTTTCTACTTATGTGTCTAATTTTTTATAGTTTTCACTACATGCTAGTTACAAATGATTGATTGATGTGATGTGTTAATTTTATTATGAAATATATTAATTAATGTGATTGGTGATATATTACTCATTGCTAGGAATAATCTGGATGATTATGAATTTTTTTTGTAGGTGGCCATACTCATACATGGTTAAAATTAAGGGGCCATATTAAAATTTTAATTGACATATGTTCTACTGGTGCTAAATATAAAAGTACCCCTTGAAATTAAAGGAGCATGGGCCATCATGTTTATGCTCAAATGGGAGCAAATTTAATTATATAACTTTATGGGATGATTTTAATTATAATTTCCTAAGATAACTGTACATGTTGTTTTAAATTTCTTTTTAATATTTATATGTATTTCAATTCAGTTGAGTTGAGAAAGTTGGCTTTGAGATAGGATAATAACCATCCAACTTGAAGGCCATAGAGAAGGGAAACATCACGTATGAGAGCGTTTCTTTCATTTAGAGATTCAAGTTAGGATGATTTGAAAATTTTAAGAGGAAAGGACACCTTGAGGAGGAGTTCTTTTCCACTTGGATATTTGAGCATGAAAAATTCAAGGAATTCGCAGAAGGGAAAATAGTGAAGAAGTTATGACACAAGAATATCCCATTCTAAAAATCATTTGCATTTTTCTTAAGATTAGAATCTAGGTTATTATGAGTGGTACCCATACACTTTTAATTTCTATAGAATCGGGGTTGTAATTAGGTGACATTTTCCACAAGGAATTTTTTTACACTTGATTTATATTTTAATTGATTGATTTGGTTGATATGTTTACTTATATGCAATAGTTGGTACATAATCTTCTTAGGTTTCTTACTCTTATATACCAATTTTGATTTTTTTTGGAAGCATTTTGGCTCTTTAAGGGCTAAAGTTTTTTTTACTTGTAATTAAATAAAAATTTTAGGCCAACACAAAAAATTAAACAATTATAAGAGTAAGCTCAAGTTTGTCGAGGGTCTCATGCATTCATATTTATACCTTCTTTTTCTTATTTGGCATCTCCTCACCTGCGGGTTGTGTCAAACAACCTGACCTATTAGGGAACAATTTTATCTGGGGGATGTTGTACAATATATAGGGAAAAATTATTTTCTAAGCTTTATTTTAAAATTGATTTATATCATTTTTGCATTTAAGGTCAATTAGCATACATTATATTAGAAACTAATTAAAGAATTAAAATTTTAATTATGTTTTGAGCATAATTACCATATATATATAACGAGGTAAAGTAGGACATTCTCTAGACATCAACCCTACTTGTTAAAAATTTAAACAGTAACCCCCTATCTTTTATAAAAGGCTAGATTCATGGTTTATAAGCACTAGGTTATTAGCTAGCTCCCCAATCAATGTCGGGGTAAGTTCAGATTTATATTTCATTTATTAGGTTTGGGCCACAATTATTTAGTGCCCAAATTAGACTTAGGATTCGAAGCAGACCCAAAATCATAAGACCCCAACTTTGAGAATATAATCCAAACTTTCTAACAAAATGATAAAATAAATTAAACTTTATCTCAAAACCCAAATTTAAAGCCCAACACATAGGATAGATAGGGGTTTTCTGAAATACTTCAGAATCCCAAAACATCTCTCACCTTTCATTCTTTGGTTCCCAAAATAAGTGCTCAAATTTGATCTAAACCTAGTTGAAATTCAAACCACACTCCTTTAATATTACTTCTTAAAATCTCAAAAATAAAATTTGTATTGTTATTTTAATGAAGGGTTTTCTTAGGAAGATCAAAATTCCTATAATATAAATAACTATGAGTGCTTTCCCTTGTAGGAGATTTATCAAGTCCAAATCAATTTTAAAAAATCAATTAATTCTCTTTAGCAAAAATCATAATTAAAGACTATCATTATCGTCATGTTTGGATGATTGATATTAAACAATAATTTCTTTTATTGGAAATATATATTATTTATTATCATGACTTTGAATATAAAATTAATGATATTTCATCTAGACTATCTGTTGCAACCTATGACCCCGAGTTTAAGATTTTGATGATGACAAATAATGTTGTCTGAATTATCTATTCATTGAATATTATTTTGTTTGCTATTGTCCGTGAGTACTAACATTTCAGGAAGATCACAAGCTACTCAGGATGACAGGAAGACTCAAGAATGGATAGATTAGGAGTATGAGTCTGACAATGTATTTTGTTATTTATTTTATTTTAATTTTCTTGAGTCTAGCCACAAAATGCATAAAAGTTTGAGCAACCATGCACACATACAGGGGGAGAGGGTTTTTTAAAAGAAAAATTTGGAGATTTTCTTTCTCTGTAGATTGTACTGTATGAAGTTATTTCGTACCGTAAGATTTAAGCTTGTAGGACGATTCTGTGAATAGATTGTATCGTACGAATAATATCGTACTGTACGATATGTTCAAATCCAAAACCCTAGCCATCAAATTAACTTAAGTAAGTTTTTCTCTACTGTTCGTACTGTACGATTTATTTTAAATACTTAAATTAACCCGTGATTAGTGGAATAATTCAAGGCTTAATTTCAAATTGAAGAAAGTACTGTACGAACCCGTTTGTACAAAACAATGAATAGAGTCGAATTTTGATCGTCCCGGAGATCGTCCTGCAAGATCCATTATTTTTGCCTCATCGTACAGTACGATGCAGATCATACTATATGATGAACAGAGATGACTCTTGATCATCCTGGAATTCATCCTAGACGATGCCTTGATTTTGACCATTCATAATATACGATATGTATCGTACAATATGATGAACAGAGATGACATTTAATTATCTCGGCTATCGTCCTATACAATCAGTAATGTTGAGGATCGTACCAAATGATTCATTATCGTACTGTACGATTTATTTTGAAATGATTGTACATCTTCGTACCTGGACAAAGCTTGGTATGCATATTATATGGTACGATTAGAAATCGTACTATACGATAGTAATGGCTACTTTGAAATTTCAAGGATTTTGGAGCCCATTTTTAGGTGTCAAAATAGTTATGTTTTCAGTGTGTGAATCAGAGAGAGGAGAACGTGCTTAGAGAGGGATTCCAAGGGAGAGATCTCTTGAGAAGTTCTTTAGGGTTTGAGAGAGGAAGGAGAAGGTGAGCGTTGTGAGGGAGAAGAGGTATGAGGGAGATCACACGGTTGCTTCGAACTTGCTGCATCTTCCTCCTCCTATGGCACTAAAAGAATTTGTGAGAGGATCTCCATGGGGAAGGCTCTTTTACATCCGTGACCTCGAGGTACTCTACCTTCTCTAGGAGGGAGAAAAATGAGAAGGTTCTCTGCCATTGCTAGGAGGGTGAAAACAGAGTTTGGTACTCTGCCATGCCAGGTTGGTGAAATGGAGTATTGTAAGGGCTTCTCCGCCTTGCCAAGGGAGGCAAAGGATGGTTATTGCTTGTATTGAAATTCCTAGAGTGGAGGACTCCAGGGAGTGAATGTAGGTCATTGTTTGACCGAACCACTATAAAAATCTGGTGTGCTTTTCCTTATCATTTTTATTCTTGCATGCATTTTTTTTCTTCAGTATATTTGCTTGGTAAAATATTATGATTGAACAGGATTCCATTGTTGCACTTTATTTTCATGTTAAAATTTTAAAAATATCAAAAATATTAGAACTCCTATTTAGGTTTTATTTATTGTTATACATCCTTCACAATTCACCCCCCCTCTTGTCCATCTAGTAATTTCACTATCATAGCTAAATACTTGAGCAAATGTCATTTTAACCCGTTATGTTCATATGTAGTTCTTCCTTGAATTTATTTATTTTAATCAGGATGAAACTTACAATGTTATTATCTTTACCCATTAGGGAATGATATTTTTACCTCTTAGGGTGATATATTATACATAATAATGCATTCAACTACAAAACTAAAATTTTAGAAATAAAATTTTTCCAAAGAAATTTAATTGCAATTTGCTTTGCACCCTTTCGAAAGAAAGGAAAAAGCTTATCAAAAACATAACTTTTCATTCAGTAATACAAATTTAATAAAATTTCAATCATAGGATATAGATACCCTAATATTGCAATCCATGAAATTTCAAGCCTCATCTATTGGAATTTGACAGAATCAAGGTTTGATCCTAGAGCTTAAAATGAGGATAATGTATTAACCTATGGGTAGATTTTAAAGATCTTGGTCTTTTTGGAAAGCTTAAGAGAATCTCCATAACATTTGTTAAGATACAAAAAACTTGATCTGGCTCTATCAGAAGTCAATTTGGAATTATACACTCTCTCTCTCTCTCTCTCTCTCTCTCTCTCTCTCTCTCTCTCTCTCTCAAGGGTTTAGGATTTTTTTGAACTAGCGATGGTTATAAAATAATTAAAAAATGCTAGAGAGAATGCTAAAGATGTAGGAAATTTAGTGGATCAACCATTGGGCTCTTAAAAGGCTTGCTATTTATAGGAGAGAGAACGTGAACCAAGCTTCTAAGTTGGCCACATACGTGTTATATCACTAATCTAGGGCACATTGTGTCTAACTAACTAGATCTAATGGATCAATATGGAAATTTTAAGCTTGTTAGTCCAATTGAAAGAGAGTTATACGTAAACAAAGCTAAAAAGAGAGAAATTTTAAATGAAGGGTTGAGATATTACCACTTAAGCCATGACCAGCAGCCATTTTGGTTGGGAACGGACTAATAGGAGCTAAAAGGAAGTTCAAGAGAGTTTGAAAGTACATGGTTTGTTATTGGGGAAATTAAACTTGAACTAATTATTGAGAGAGAGGTAATTTTGGTAGTTTCTTAACATCAATAGCTTAGGTGGCATGAGGTGGCTTGGCATGTGTAACAAAGTTTCTAAAGCCTACCCATGTGTTGGCTAAAGCCAATTTCCATTGGGTTGGTATGGTGCTCTATTTAATGGGTTTTAGGAGGCTTGGTTCAACCAATACTTTTGACCCAGGTCAAACTACCAGTAGAAACTCTTGATGTGGAAACATGAAGTTAATACACATATGATACAACAATTTTTAGAATTTATTTTAATACGAGTAGTGATATAAACTAAAAAAAATCATATTTTTAGTGCTTCGTTCAACCCTATTTGTCAAATCGTGTAATCTTAAGGCTTAAAAAAAAAGAAGATTCATGTTGACCTCATTAATGATCCCTATGAGTTTAGTTCAATGATTTGGTCAAAATCATGAAAACATTTTTTAAATTGTATGTGTTGATTTTGGTCAATTAGGGTTGACTTGGTCAACCATGTTTGACCTTGAGTCAAAGGTAACTCCAACTATTTCGAAATGATGTTTTGGACATGTTGAAGTAGTTCTATACATTGGTGAATTCATTTGATTCTAAACATAATTTTAAGGGCTTAAGGGATCGTTTGCTCAACTATGGTTAACTTGGTTATCCATGGTTGACTTGGTAACCATGGTTGACCAAGGGTTAAAACTTGGTTCAGTGCATTTCAAATGATAATTAGAAATTATTAGAGGTGGCCCTAAGGTTTGGTGGGATCTCCATGCATGTAATGTTGTTTAAAAGGGTAATTTGGTCAACTTATGTTGACTTTGTACACCAAAGTTGACCAATGCTTAGAGTAAGTTTCAATGGATGTTAAATAATATTCTATATATGTTTGGTGAGGGTTGCAAGTCTTGGTTTAACTGAGCCATGTTGAGGTTTAAAAAAATTCAGTTTTCAAAATTTAGGTTTTAGGTTTTTATGGTTAATCATGGTCAATCAAAGTTCAATGCTGACTCAATGCATTATATTTAGGTGAATGGTGATGTTCAATGAGTTTGGTGAAGGTTTCAATCTCAAATTCTAGAGTATGATATATTTAGTGGCATGGGTCACAAATATTTGAATATGTTATAGCCTTAAGAAATATTATCAGTTTGTGGGGCTAGTAGTCTTGGAATTCCTTAAAATTCTTATGGTTGACCTTAGGGACATGCATAGTTAATATGCAACTGACGGATCATGAATCCAAGATCATTTGGTCCAATTTTTGAAGTGACCAAAATTTCTCCAAAAATAGGTTATTGGCCAAAAGGTTTTGGGATGGCTTTGAACACTGAATTTTGGAGTTTTAAGTTTGTAATGGATTTAATCATTCCCATAGCTTTCTTTAGGGTTTTTAAAATGTTTAGATCAATTATAATCATGGATGATAGTAAATGATTTACCAAGTGATCAAATAAGAATTTGTGGATATTGTTAAGTTATTATTTTAAGCATTAATGATGAAATCTCCATACTAAGGCATATGGATGAGATGAAATTGAATTTAGATGTGTGGTTCAATGATCGGTTCGTAGAGATTGAATTTATATTTAAATCATTGACTTCGTTAAAAATCAGGTCAACATCAAGAAAAATGAGGATGGGGAAGTGGCTAGTGGCTTTAGTGCTTAAGTTGTTATAATTAACTATATATATAAAATATTGTTAGTGGTCTAGCACCTCAACACTCTGACAAGTACAGTAATGCTACATGTTGAATTAAAAATTATTATAGAGTAGAATATCTAATGCCATGTAACTATTTTTTGTTGCTGTTGTGCTCCCAAGTATAAGGAGATAGTACTACTATTAAGTGGAATTTCTGAAGTTTTTAATTCTATTAAATTCCAATGAATATGTTTGTATTTAATTATTGTTATGCATAAATTTCTTAAGAAATATAAAAAAATCACATGGGCTGAACTAGTGCCACAATGCTGGAACCATTAGTGGCACAACATTATTAGCACCCCAGTGACTTATCAATACATAACAACATTTTAGTATCAAGAGAAATGACATTTAATTTAGTGCCCTAGTGGAACCAAGGTTAGTGACATAGTGCTTCACAATGTCATAGCAATAGAAATTAACATTGAAGTGCAGGAGTCTTAAGAAAATTGCATAATAATTCAACACCGTGTGCCGACCTAAGCAGAAATGTAATGCTACATGAAATAAGAGAGCACCACTGTGACAAAATTTTTTAGCATCATAGTGGATCAGTTAATGAAAAAAAACATCACACTGGATAAGTTAATGAAAAGAAGCAACATACAAGATTAGTTAACAAACAGTCGTGTTAGGTTAACCTAGTCCCATAGTGAAGAACCTTAAGCAGTGTTGAGGTGCTAGTTCATATTATGACATAGTGGAACCACCTTGTCGAGCTCCACGAAGCCTAAGCCTATTTTGTAATAATTGTAAATTATTCTTATTTTTTAATTTTTGGGTGTGGGAGTGCTGAAGTTCTAAATGGTTTTCATTGAGGAGAGGCAAAAGGAAAGTAAGGTACATATTTTAGAGTGGCTGGCTAACATTGTTGTGAGCAAACTAATATTTAAGAGGAAAGTAGTGTAATGGGAGTTTCACTTTGGGTTTGGTTCTTCTTTAGGATCTATTTAGGATACATCATTTTGAGTGATAAATTTTTACTTTTTCTACTTGTACTTTCTTTATATTGAAACAAATGGAAATTATGTTATTTTATTTTTAATCTATGGCTAGCTAACTTCAAGGTATGGATTAAAGATGTGAAAATTTAATTAATTACTATTGTAGACTCTTGTGCTTTAACTTATGAATATTCATTTTTATTATCTCTTGCTCTTTTATTAATTTAAGTAGTGACAATGTAGAGACTTAATACCAAGTATGATATTCTGCCTTAATGGACGAATATTGGAATAATTAGAATAATTCGAATGGAATGCTTGCATGCTTAAATATAGGTTGTTTAGTATTCTAGGGTTAGTGGAGATATAACTACTATAGGAAGGTCGTAAATCATTCTTCACATCCTTACAAGCTGGATAAAGATCTAAGGATGATCGTGCTCTAATTCATAACTAATTTTGGAGTGTCTACTTATGAAAGCTTAGAATACTTTACTATATTTTATTCAAAGAACTTTTTATATTTGTGTCTTAACTTTTCTTAGGCAATTCTCATTTTAAACAAGAAACCAACATGATTTCATTGCATAGGATAATATATGTAGCTTTAAGTAGACAATACTAAAATAATTATGTGAAGTAGAAAACTTTCTCATGGGATCGACACTCTCTCATAAGCACTCTTATTACTTGATCGATATGTGCATTTTAATTTTTAGTAGGAATTTATATTTGTCTAGTCATAAGTATAAGCCTATGCAAATAACCCAAAATATCTCTAGAGCCACAATAATGTTTTTGGGACCATAGGTAGGAAACTAACGTGTATTCTTGCAATTTTTCGATATTATTTTAAAAAATTCTATATTTATTCATAATTCTATTTTGTTTAGTTATCATTATTCTTTTGTGAATCTGTGATAGTTTACATCTTACCAATTTTATTTTTAATTAAATAATTACATTTTTTTTGTTTATTATTGGTGCTTGCTTAATAGAGTTTGTAAGGAGCCTTTATTATTTAATTTAGAGATTGGAAGGACACTTTAAAAAATAAAAATTTCCAAAATGGCTTTATCATTAAGAATGATTGAACAAAATCTTGATTAGGACCAACTTATAACCTCCTAGGGAATATGATAATCTGGTAGTAGGTGAAATTCATCAATATATCATTCGATCTATTATCTAAGAAAATAAATTTGAGCTAAAACCTACCATATTTCAAATGGTTCTGAATTCAGAATTTGTGGGTACTCTTGTTATGGATCCCAAGTTATACTTAGCTTGTCTCTTAGATATATGTGCATTATTTAAGTATAATAGAGCCAATAATGATGTTATTAGATTTGATTTATTTATAGTTTCTCTAAGTGATAAAGCAAAGAGGTGATTAAATACCATGCTCCCTAGATCCATAACTACATGGAATGAGTTGACACATAAGTTCATTGCATAATATTTTCCACCTTCTAAAATTGCTCAGCATAGAAATGATATAACTTCTTTTTCCCTATTTATAGGAGAGTTGATTTAAGAGAGTTCAGAAAGATTTAAGGAGATGCTTAGAAGTTGCCCTAATCATGCTTTGATTGATTGTTTGATGATTCATATTTTTGTCTAATGGTCTTATAGGATCCCTTAGGTTAATAATTGATATTACTACTCAATGCTCTTTGATGTCAAAGCATTTTATAGATGCTTATACCTTAATTATAGATAACAATAAATAAATAATTCTTACTAGCCTTATAATAGGGTGAATCCTTCAAGAGTAGAAAGTGTCTATGAGTCAGAAGCTTTATCAATTTTGATAACTCATGTAGCAGCTAATCTAAGAAGTTAGATAATTTTGGAGTTAGTTTGGGTTCAAGATCATATATGCATTTGGAGGATATGACTTGGATTCAACTATTGAGTCTAGTGCTCAAGGGAATGCAATGTGAATTTAATTGAAAATTAAAATAACCCCTATTCTAATACTTATAATGTAGGTTAGAGGAATAAAAAATAATTGTTGTTAGAATAATAATGGTGAAAATTAGTGGAATGCAAACCAATCAAACTCGATAGAAAATTGGAATAATCATTAACTAACATTAGAAAATCTTAGATCTTCTTATACATTATGCTTTAATCAAAATAAATTGTTCAGAGATAGGAAGACACCTTCGGCTGACTTAATAAATTAAATGGGTAACCAATAAGTTATAACCCTTAAAAACATAGAAAATCAAATAACGCAACTTGATTGCTTGATTTATAGTAAATCCCATATTGAGCATTCTAATGTTGAAGAAAAGAATTTGGAAGAGCATTACAATGTTATTTAGCTTAGGAGTGGAATGATTTAGGAGACCTTTATATGTAAAAATATCAAACTCAGATGAAATTACGGTAGTAGAGCCTGCATAAGTCAAAAAACCTACAAATCAACCTAAACCAATAAAGAAGCTGAAAGACCTATTAAGAAGTTGAAAGTGAGATCTCAATAATATTTCCTCAGAGATATATTAAATAAAATCTGGATAATTAATTCTATAGGTTCTTAGAAGTGTTTAAGAATTTAACTAGTAACATACCCTTCTTAGAATCCTTAGAGCAATGCCCTCTTATGCGAAATTTTTGAAAGACATCCTTGATATGAAAACAAAATTAGGGAAATTTAAAATTGTTTCACTAACTAAATAGTACAATGTTATCATTAAAATTAAGCTCCATAAAAAATTGAAAGACCCTGGTAGTTTTACCATTCCCAAGACCATAAGACACAAATTTAATGGAAGTGCATTACGTGATCTATTATCTATCATCAATCTTACGACTTTTTAATTTTCCAATAAATCATTGATTTATCATTATGGGAAGGAAGTCAATTTTCTGGTTATATTATATAGATTTAGCTTCCTTGTAGGTTTTATTGTCTTAGATATGGAAGAAGTTAAGGAGATACCCATTATATTAGAGTGACTTTCTTAGTAACAAGTAAGGAGAAGATAGATGTTAAAATGGAGGAGTTGTCAATGAGAATACAAGATCAAGAGTTGACTATAAATGTGCATAAGTACATAAATTTCCCTAGCTTAAAAATAAGGATTATTTTAGGGTTGAATTGGAAGGAACTTTTATTAAGAAATTTAAGGGAGAGATGATAGCATAAAAGACTTTGGATGAATCTATGGAGGAAAATTTT
Source organism: Dendrobium nobile (assembly GCA_022539455.1). NCBI lineage: Eukaryota > Viridiplantae > Streptophyta > Magnoliopsida > Asparagales > Orchidaceae > Dendrobium > Dendrobium nobile. Next base: position 63,285,412 of record CM039735.1, read on the forward strand.
GAGTGTTTGGGAGATTCTGTTTAGATTGATGAAGGAAATTTTGAGAGGTTTAGGGAGACATTTGAAACCTTAGACACCACATCATTGGGTAGAACTTTAAAATTCTATGTAGAGGAAGCACCTATTTTGGAGCTTAAATCCCCTCCTAACCACCTAAGTATATCTTTTGGGTAGCAATTCAACTTTTCTTGTAATTATTTTGGTTGTTTTAGAAACAATATCATGAAGGAAAGTCAATTAGGGTTAAAGAAAAACATAAAAAAGCTTTTGAATTGACTATTGCTAACATAATAGGAATTAGCGCAACTTTATTTATGGATAGGATTATTACGGGGGAAAATTTATTACTAAAATCTCACCCAAAAAAATATTCATCCCATATATGAATTATGTTGTTAAAAAGGAAATATGTAAATGTTTAGATGCACAACTCATTTACCCCACTTCTCATAGTATCTACTAGTGTTACTATGTGTAGCATACTATGTATGCTCTCTTTGACCTTTCGTAACTCCTAATCCATATGTCCTACTCATGGACCCTTTATAGTATTCTCTATATTCAAGAATCATCTATCTATATCCATGTCTAATGTGCTCTACTCTAAATCTTAATCATATTCCTTATCTATGTAGTGGGCAATCTGTCATTCTTTTTTTTTGAAAGAAGCATAAATGCATTACTAGAAATAAAAACAAAAAAAAACTACAAAGTTGATTCCTCCTTCACCATTTTAACATATGAAGGAGGAGTCTTATCCAACCATAGGTCTTCCAAAATAAAATTGCTGAAAAGAGCATAACTAGCGCACATATCCGCTAGCTTATTTCCCCCTCTATCTATATAATTGAATATTACATAATCAAATTTATTGAAGAACTCCAAGTTTTATATTCCGTTGCAGCCGTGAACCTTAGCACATTGGATTGCCTTTATCACATTAGAGTTGTCACTTTCAATAATAGCTCCCTTGTACTTGAACATCCAATCCTTTATAACTTCTTTCATAGATTTGATAGCTAGAAATTCCAACTGATAAATGTCCCAGTGGATACAAGAATTGCCAAATACCATTAAAAATCTCCCTTTGCAGTCTTTGATTATACCTCCAACACCTACTCTATAAGAAGAACACAGTGTAGCATCAACATTGATTTTTAACCAACCGGGTGGAGGGGGATGCCAAACATTAGACAGTCTATAAGAGGGATTAACATCCCGAGATTCTGGAATTGGATTATAAATCAATTTAGAGAAAGAAGATTGGCTGATTGCATAAACAACTATAGAATTAGCACTTTCACTAATCCCATCATGTACCATTCTATTTCTAGCCTTCCATGATAGGTACACAACATTGTAAAAAATATTGAGAATCATACCATTATGATTTGTAGTATCTTGTAACCAATGGCAGCAATCCTGAAAGCTTTCAAACTCAGGCTAGCCAAATCCCCATTTGTTCAAAATAAGCACCACCTCCTTAATTTTAATGCATTTAACTAGAATATGTTCCACGTCTTCTATCCCATGAAAGCATCTCGGACAAATGTCATTCACTTGCAACCTTCTATGATCTAGGAATTGATATGTTGGCAAAGCATTTTTAAACATTCTCCAACAAAATACTTGTACCCGAGGATTAACTTTTGCCTTTTTAATCCAACTATATATCCTCCAATCATTTTGCTGCTGAAAATTAATGATCATCCCAGGTAGAGTCATCCCTGATCCCTGATAAATGAGTTCTCTACCATCATCTACCTGATTTGGATTAATGTTGATCTTTAGGATAAGATCCACAAGCTCCCTTCCAAAGACCTGCTTCAGGTTTTCCTCTTTCTAGTTTTTACCTTCAATGAATATACTCAGCATAAACTCCTCATCACTTTGTAGAGCTACAAATGTTGGCAATTCATTTATTCTTCTATCCAGTATCCATTTATCCTTGAATACATTAATTGAATTACCATTGGATATGTTCCATTTGAGGAAAGGATCTATAGCTTTACCCCCATTACATAAAATTCTCCAAGAAGAAGAAGAATTTTTCTTAATCTCAGATTCTCCAAATCGGATACCATACTTAGGGGCAAAAACTCTATGAATGAAAGAGTCTTTATTATGCAGATATCTCCATGATAGTCTAGCTCTAAGAGGAGCTACTCTAGTTTTGGAAGAAAACAAACCACATCCTCCCCCCTTCGACGGCTTACAGAGTTATTCCTAGCTTATGTAGTGCAATCTAGCATTTCCTCCAGCTTTGTTCCAAAGAAAACTTCTTCATATTTTATCTATTTCTTTGAGCACTTGAACCAGCACCAATGAATGAGTGTTGTAGTAGTTTGGAATTGCAAGGATGACATATTTGATTAAAGTTATCTTTCCAGGTAAAGATAATGTTTTGGTCCCCCATATATTAAGCATCCTAAGAGCTTTTTCAATAATGAAATATAAGTCAGTAGCTACCAATCTTCTCAAAGCCATCTTTATACCAAGATAAACAAACTCCTTAACTTATTTAAACCCCATAATAAGGGTAATATTTTTCTTCTTTCTTCTATTGACATTTTTCCCAAATAGAATGGAAAACTTTTCCACATTGATGCTTTGCCAGGTCCACTTAGTAAAATTAGAGAGAATACTTATAACTTCACAAGCTGCCTTCCTGGATGCTACAGAGAAGATCATAACATCATCTGCATATAATAAGTACAAAATTGGTGGACTATTAGGATATAATGTAATCCCAATAGAAGAATAAGAAAATGCATTTGAAAGGAGTTGGGAGCAAAGAATGAATAATACAGGGGACAAGGGACATCCCTGACGGAACCCGCTCTCAGCTTTAATCCATCCTGATAACTTTCCATTTATAATAATAGAGAATCTGGGATTTATCACACATTATAAAATAAGTTGGAGATCATAGCTGGGAATTCAAAATAATTCAAAACCTGTTTAAGCATTGTCCAACTCATAGAGTCGTATGCATGCTCCATATCTATTTTATAGGACACCATCCCTTTAGCTGCCTTGGAAAACCTGAACTTGTGAAACATTTCCTGGGCCATCAATATATGCTTTTTAATGGACGTACCTTTAATAAAAGTAGCCTGCTCATCCAAGATAAGAAGAGGAATAACTTGAAGTAACCTGTTAAAGATGACCTTTGCAGCCACTTTATAAACTGAGTTGCATGAACTTATAGGCCTGAAGTTAGATGGTAGCAAAGGATTTGAAATATTTGGAATGAGAACAATCAGAGTATCTTTCCAGGTACTATTCATATTACCCAGATTAAGGAATTCGTTTATTACTCTTACAAAATCTGCCTGAATTATTTTTCAGTAAAATTTAATGAACGAGTATGTGACACCATCACATCCAGGAGCAATGTTCTTATCCAGATTATTGATAACAAGTTCAATCTCTTCCACTGTGAACTCATTGGACAAAAACCTATTGTCTTTAACTTTCAATGTAGTTATAGGATTCGGCCAATCTTCCTTCTCAAAGGACCTTGATCTCCATTTTCTCTTGAAGAACCGCAAAATCACATCTTTGATCTGACTCTGTTCTTCTAAAATCATGCCATTATCATTTTTTATTTTAATTATACTGTTTCTACTTTTTCTAGCACTATCAAACGAGTGGAAGAATTTTGCATTGCAATCTCCCTCATTCATCCATTTTACCTTAGCTTTTTATTTCCACCATCCACTTAACCGAGCCATTGTAGCATTGAGTTAAATTACTTTCGTTTTCAACCTCCAAAAATCCACATTAGATAGCCAACCGACCTCATATTCGATTATTTGCAGCTTCATTATTTCTTCCATTAAACTTTCTTTTAGGACATTAAGGTTTTTCAACTTGGCCTTACTCCAAAAGAACAAAGAATTAAGAGTTCTTTTAAATTTTTAATTCAAGATTTGAGAAGAATTTCCATTGCATTTCTTGCTCCATTCCTTCTTTACCACAGCTACTGATGCCAGATAAGATGCACATATATCCTCAAATTTAATACTCATTTTAGAAGGAATATTAGACTTGATGAAATTGAGAATTATTGGGATGTGATCTGAGGCTATCCTAGCAAGATGTCTCATAGCTAACTGAGAATAGGAGTTTAATGCTATAGAATTAAGAAAGCACCTTTCAAGACTCTCCAAGATCCGAGCACCTCCAGTTTTGTTGTTGTACCATGTATACCGAGGGCCAATGAATCCAATCTCATGGTAGTTGTTGTTAGTAAAGAATGACTTCATTTCTCTAGATCCTTGTGAAAATAGAAACTTTCTCCCAACACGTTTGTCTTCCTTGGAAGTGTGAATTGAAGTCTCCTCCTACCACCATAGGATACTCCTCCATAGAGTACAGTTCAAGCATCTCCCAAAGCTCTCTCCATTTGAGCAAGTCTTTGTTCCCATATACCAAAGCCACTCTCCATTTACAATTGCTGTTAATGGATAAGTCTCCTATAACACATTGGGAAGAAGATCCGACCATGGTAAAATGAACCAGGTTAGAATTCCATAGAATAATAATTCCTCCAGATAGTCCATTCGACGGGACCATAGCATATTACCAACCATCTCCCATAAGCATCTTAACCTCTCTTTTATTAAAAAAAGAAATTTTTGTAACAAACCCAAAAATACTAGATTATACATCTTGAAAATTTCCTTTATGTATAGAGAAGCACCTTTTTTCTTGGCTCCTCTATAGTTCTAGAATGCCAAACAATTCATTGAAGTAGATTTGTGGGAGAGAATCCCACATTGCCTTTCACATCCATTTCCAATCTCCTACTCCTTGTGTTATTGTTGATAGGCCCAAGATCTTTAAGTTGCTTTGACTTCTTCTTCTTCACAATTTTGGATTCCTCTCCTTTACCATTTGCGGCTGAGTTAGGAACAATGTTCAGAATTTCTTCTTTCTTCTTATCATGAGGATCTATATTGTCCAGCAATCCAATTTCAACTTCTTGAATTTTCTCCCCTTTTTCAATTTGATCATTTAAAACATTGAACCTATTTTCAATCAATGAAATATTAAAACTATTCCTTTTATTCACCTAAGGCACTTCCTTATCTACAACCATCTTTGAACTCAATTTTATTTCTTCAGGATCACCAATTTTTATAGATGGAACATCATCTGTATTCGGAATAAAATCTTCATTAACTTTCTCTTTATCTTCAATCTTCTTTTTAGAATCTGATCTTCTCCACAATGTCTTCTTTACTGGCTACTGAGTTTCTTTGTTAAATTGGCTAGTAACCTTCTTTCTTCCACGGTTAACTATCTGCCATGAACCATAACTTCCTTATGCAGTTTTTCCATTCCATCATCTCTTCTTTAATCATCTCTCCCTGTTACTGAGACATCATTACCAATTTCCTTTCCATTGAAACTTGAAGTTACATCTCCTTCTCCACAAATTTCTTGAGTGTAGCCATTACGCCCACATTTAAAACAAAAATTGGGAATACACTCATATTCTATCTTCTGATAGAATTTTCCAGTTACACCTTCCACCCATACTCCTACAGGAATTTTCTTATCAAGTTTAATTCTGACACATACCCTTCTGAATTCTTTTCTTCCCCATTGTAACATGTTTCCATCAAGTAAGATTGGTTTCCCAACCATAGATGCAATCCTACATATATTTAAGTTGTCCCAACAATGCTGAGGTAAGCTCGGAAGCCTGATCCATATCGGGGCTGTCAATCCTTTCAGAGAGGTAGGATCAAAGCTTTAGGACCATTTATCCATCCCAATAATCTTCCCATTTACAAACCATGGCCCATTAGATTGGACCGACTCCATATTCTGAGGTTCGTGGAACGAATAGAGAACCCAGCCCATGCTGAGCATGGTAAGATGAAACTTACCATATTGTGACAATTACCTTCTGAGCTCAGCGCTAATGACCGATAATGGAGCATCTCCTCCAAATATTTTGATGACCAATGAGTTTCTAAGTCTCTTGGCATTTTCCAATTCGTTCTTCTCATGCAATTTTATAGACACCCCATCTTCAGAAAGGAACTCCCCAAGCTGTAGGTCTTCAATTGGAATATTTTCTCTTTTTTTCCAAGCATTAATTTGAACAGCATTAGTAATTCATTCAGGAATTTGAACAGCTTCATCACTGCCACCTGTTTCTGCTAATTCCACTTCTCTTAGCTTAATTAAGTCATAGAATTGAACTTTGTTTTGCAGCATAGGTGCCTTAATTTTAACACCATCATTTGAACCCTCCTCTAGGATTACTGTTCCATTACCTTCAGAAGAAATTGTGTTTGCTTCATTGATAGGAATAACCTTATCCACAAAATTCATAACAGATTTTCCATTAGATGAAACTATTTTCTCAATCAAAGGTCTGCTGGAAGGAGATGCTTCATGACCGTCACCGAACAACTTTGCTGCTCCAGTTTTGATCTTCTTGGCCTCATTCTCCAGAATAACATTCTTTCCATTACCAACCACTTCAGGTTCCTTCTTTTCTAGAAACCCACCTTCATTGATGACCAAACTTGTGCCTCTTCCTTTGGGTTTTTTGATATGGCTCAGGCTAGATTTTCTGTCACCGAATGCTAGTGGTGAAGACATAAATGGTCTAACAGAGGATATCGAAGCCCTGGATGAAGGACGACGATCAATCTGATTCCCTCCAGTCATTGGATGCTGGCGAACATCCGCTGCCATCCAATCTCTATTAATCCCGTGAAGATCAAAATTTGAAAATTCTGAAGTATCCAATCATTCTTTCAGACTTTCTCTCTCTAGATTCTCACTCTAACAAATTGTATGCACTTTTGTCATTCAGTATCCTCACTTTCCACTCATGAAACACTATCCGGTAATCAAACCACACTTTCTAGTGCATCTCTTATAACATTAGGCACACTTTCATACACTACCCACACTTAACTCATATTTTTTCCTACTAGTTATAAATTTACTTCTTTTTCACTACTATTTCTTTGGGTCATAAGCTCTCTTACCCTCTTCCTACTTATATCTTATCTAAACTATGTAATAGATAAATTAAACTCTACTAGCCTCACTCTCTACTAACTCCAAAAATTTTTAAATTCTCAAAAACACTATTGGATGTCATTATTCATCTCATAGACCTATAAAAAAATTATAATAGTTTTCTTGAAATATATTAACCAACAGTGGGTCATACTATGCCAATACAATAAATTCAGCTTCTTACTAAAATATCTTATTTCCTTGTACCAATTTGATGAAAGTCTCTTATATTTTTTATCATGCTAATGAGAGTACTATTAAGTCTCTGAAAATACTATAAAACTCTTCTTGGTAATCTCCACATTCCTTTTACACTAAAATTTATCCCTCTATTGTCCTATCCACCTTCACTCAGTCTCTACTTTGAATATAGATATTTCTAGTTCTACTTTCCTATTATCTTGACATTGAATACAATCAAATATTTTTTCTATCCTCAACAGCTAGTCTTTGTATATCTAGGATTCTATAGCTTCCTTAAAAAATACTAGCTTTAGTTTATGAAACATATGTAAATGTCAATCATCTTCTTATTCCTTATGTCAAGTCAGGTTACTCTCAGCATCACTCATTATCTGTGTAAATATATTAGTAAGCTGCATCAAACTATTACAACTTACTAGAACTATTATTGTGCTCAATCCATTCTTTTTATCTTGATCAGTAAGATCTATCTGTCCAATGATATAATTCTTTTCCTAATCAGCTAATATATAAACACAACATACATACATATACAAATATATGTAGATCAATCAATCAAATGCAAAGATAAAAAGATGTACTACCCAACCTCTACCCCACTAATAATGAATTTCTATAACCCTAGTTATATTAAAATTCTTCCAATAACTATTCTGATAAAAAATTTGTACTGCCCCAAATCAAATTGGAAGAATTGTCTATTATATCATTTTAAATCATTTACCAAAGATTTAATAAATCATCAATATAAATAAATGTGCCTAGCAAGAGTAATTAAATATCATACATATTGTGATATTTTACTATACTCATTCTCCCAAACATAATTACAATAGCCAAGAGGTGACATCAATAGATTCAAAATAAAAATACAAATTAAATTAAAAATCCACAAGGTTTTGACCCCCTTCAAGACATGAAATCAATAAAAGTGTATAATAAGCTATAATGCTCAACAAAACCCCAAAACTAACCAAATATTTAAATACAAGATTAAATGTATGAATGTGCAAGCTCTTCTCAATCAATAGAATTTTTAGCATTCATTAACATTAATTATCAACAACCACTAGTATTATTTAGTATGACTAATAATAAAAGTAACGATCATTATGCTTAAATTCATTAATCAATACTAGGTACAAGAACATAAGTATACCAGTAATCAATAAATAAGTGATTAATAATTTAGTACTGTAGATCATGAATATACATGTGTCAAAGTCATTAGCCTTCTCTATCTTTTAAATTATTTATTATATGAAATTACTACATGCTAACAAATCATATTCCATATACAAACAAAAAAAATCTATGTATATATGTAAATATGCATCATTATAAGATTTAACAAGGCAGGAAGACTAACTTTAATATGGTAATTTCATTCTTTCATTTGTATTCATCATTGTCATTAACATTACAACATATTTTTTGTTACATCATTATAGGTGGCTTTAAATGAATCATTAAAAGTCATCCCCTTCTACTTGTCAACATAATTAGTCATCAGTTACACGCTACAATACCGATAGCACCCTAAACATCTTTAAAGGAAAGCCTATCAGACCACCATCCTTTGTAGTGTATTTTATTTTAAGAGCAAAACCATGTTAATTATATTATTTACAACCAACCTTCTCTACTTACAAAAAAATAATTAATTTATCATATATCAATTGTATCAATCTCTAAATATAACATGGAATGCCAAAATTTATGGAATATATGAAGATATTTATATTAGGCTATAACTTCCAAAAATTATAACTTTCATTTTAAAAGTAAAATTCAATAATATTTTTGTCAAAATATTCATAAAATTCATTTCTATTGTGAATAAAAAGTTACACAATAAAAGAATGATAATTAGGTAAGATAAATTTTTATCAATTTAGGAGAGATAAAATTCATTAAACTCAAAATCAATAAAATCCATAGTGGGATTTGGGTTAGTTATAGCAATCAGAATTTTTTTATAACTGGAGCAATGAGGAAAAGTGACCAAAACTTACTTTTATCTCTCTTCCCTCTCTCCTCTTTTTCTCCCTTTCCCTCTCTTCTTCTATGGCAAATCAAGAAAATGAGGAGGGTGAGGCGGCTGATGAATTTAGTTCTTATGGATAAAATTAAATGTATATAAAAATACCATTATTGGCCTAGTGTGATAGTGCTTTGACCTAGTACTTTAGCACTACATGTTGAGTCCATAATTACTGTAGAACAGAGCCTCTAATATCATGATGGTGATTTGCGGCACCACTATACTCTCAAGCTTAGAGCTATAATGTTACTAATGACAGCATTAAATCTTTCCAATTAAAAAAATAATTTTAATTTTAAAATACTTTTTCACTTTTTTTTTGTATTTTTAAACATGTTGCTTAGGAACTATAGAAGAGAATGAGACCAAATTCAATCCCTAAGATCTAATTTATACTGGTAAATATCAAGCTATACTCCTAAATCTAGGAATTTGGAAAAGATTTTGCATGCTCCACATTAGGCCTTCAAACTCTTTGCAAAGGATGCTTTAATCCGTAGGAATCTCTATACAAAGTTTTGTAAAATTATTAACTTTATAAAATGTTCGAGCCAAAATGCATTTTTAAGGTTATATAGATGATTAGAACTATCTAACTCATACCATGTGTCATTTGAGGAAAAAATAGAATGAATTAATGTGGTTAAGTGGTTAACCCCTACCATCCATGTGGACTAATCATGCCATGCCATATGAAAAGGATTTGAAATATCGGTGTCGCTGGTTGAGTCAGCTCAAATGGCTTTATCAATAATTATGAAAGCCTAAATTGTTGCAAATTTGATTTCAGAGAATAGAATTTTCATGATAGCAAACACTTCTATTTCTCTAAGACTGCCTTGCCTACTAATATTTCAGGTCTACAATATCAAATTGCAATTTAAACCAATCAAGATTGGGTAGACTAGGTCTGAGTCAGTTTGTAATCTTTTCTTTTTCTTGAGTCAATTGTCAATGAAGTGGTTCCTGATGCTAAGTAACGTTGCACACACACACTTGTGAGAATTATTCAGACTATTTTAAAGTTTCTTGTTTTTGCTCGCATCATCTGGGATGATCCAAAAAATTAGCCTGGATGATCAATTAAAAATAGAATCCCTAGTTAGGGAATTCTGGTTAAGGCAGTCGTTATTAAGAGCATCATCCTGGATGATTTCAAATCAATTGGAACGATAGGCTCAAATTAGAATGAATCAGGCGCCATATCTATTTAGGCAGCTTTTATTTTTGGACATCATCCAGGACATCCTCCTAGACGATGCAATGCAATTATGCCTAAATTAATCTAGTAATTAAGGAAGGCAATTAAGGTTTGATTGCTCGATCATATTATCCTAGATGATCACAGGCTCTGCCAAGATGATCAGTCCAAAAACCTTAGTTATTCCTGGATGATCAAACTTCAGCCAGCTTCTTTTTATGGCGATGCTCTGGATGATATGCACTGAATTGAACTAATCATCAGGGACGATCACAAGATTGCATGGACGATCAGGTTATTTATCCATCATATAGAAATCAATTCAGGATGATGTTTCAGACAATATTTAATGACTTGTATTAAGCATATAGGATGATATTTTATCATCCTAGAAGATATGAACAAAAACCTTCTGATTGTCCCAAATCATCCTTGCTGATTGAGCTAATTATGAGCTATTCTAAAGCTCTTCTATTTAAGACCTCTTGTTCTACCCAAGAGATAATCTTTTGCTGTTGTTATGACCTGAGAGAGCCAAGAGGTGAGGGAGAATAAGGGGGGGGGGGGAGAGAGAGAGAGAGAGAGAGAGAGAGAGAGAGAGGATATTGTGAGGGGTTTTATAAAGGTTGCTCCAAGAAAGGATCTATCATCGTTTTCTTCGATCGTCATCCCTAGTTCCTTGGGGGTTCTAGAGAGGTGAACTTTTGTATCTGATCAAGGTTCTCTGCCAGCTTCAGGAGGAAGCAAAAGGAGTTGGCTTCTCTTCCTGCTTCTAGAGAAAGTAAAAGGAGTTAGGTTCTCTGCCTCACTGGGGTTGGTGAAAAGGGGGTCTGTATAGGTTCCTCCGCCTTGCTATGGGAGCAAAAGGAGAGTCATTAAGTTTAGTACAATACTCGAAGGGTTCCTCCGGGGAGTGGATATAGGTCGAATTGACCGAACTATTATAAATTTTTGTGTTCTTTATTACTGCTTCCACATTTACTTTCTGCACTTTGATTTATGTGGTGAACTTGTGTTTTAGTTTGTGTTTTGATTAATGATTTTTTAAAATTCCAATTCACCCCCCTGTTGGTTAGCCTTAGGAGTAGTTCATCAGGGGTTAACATTCCTATAGAACTTTCATAAACTTCTAAAATGGATAGTAATTAATATACTAAACCATGCAGATTCTAGGGCACTATGGTTTCAAAATTAAACTTCCTATCTTTTAAAAATAAAATATATGAATTTGTTAGGTATTTAGAAAGTAAAATTTCTTTGAATGCCCACTATTTTATTTTGTTACTTCTTAAATACTTAGACATTTAAGCCCAAATTTGGATGAGTTAATTAGGGTATTTCACCTACATACAATAATTTGTCTTAGGAATATTTGATGCACCACCTTGAGTTCGGAAAAAAGCTTTGCTTTGGAAAGAGGAAATGCAATTGTTGAATTAAATTTCTTTGGAAATTTTTATCTTTTTGAATTTCTAGTTTTGAAATCAAACAAGTCATTATGAATGATGTATCACCTTAAGAGGAAGAATATGATTTTGTAAAGGGTTCAGACAACAAAGCTATGAGTTGATCATGATTATAATAGTCAAATTTAAAGGAAGAACTATGTATGACCCCTAGAGGGTCAAAATGTAGTTCGATCAACTATTTGATCATGATTCACTTTTGATAAGTGTATTAGCTTCTGCATCAAGTGATAGTATTACTTTCACCCTAGAGAGCCTAAGGGCCAGTTCATTGAGGTCTTATCACCTCCTCTGACTTTCAAATACATCAACATATACATTACCTTGCAAATTTTCATGCACCTCATTAGAAAGCTTATCAGCCATATTAATAGATAGTGTTAGTAGTAGCAGTATTATCAAAATGGAGGTGTATAATGCTACATTCAAAATTTAAGTGCCACAACAATTTGTAATCTAAAAAATATGAAGGGAAATCCTCCATAATAACAGATTGAATATAGGCCAAGTTTTTTGGACCAACCCATACACTATCCGCCAATTTTATGGTGATATCTAACTCAACCAAAACACAAGAGATAGATGGATGAGATCTAGGTTAAGTAGCACTATAAATTTTTAGAGGGTAGAAAATAGGGAACCAAGGCCATGAAGAAATTGAGTAGAAAAGAGATGACCCCTATGGTGGGGAAATGAAACCGAATTCAAAATGATGGGTGACTCAACCTCAATATCAAAAGTGGGAGTTCATTTAAATAATTTCATAAAGCAATTATTCACAAAGTAAGTGCGTAAGAAAATAATTTGCAATAATTCAAGTCATTAATAAGCTTAATCAACATTTGCTTTGGATAGAGAATTGTAACTAAAAATTCATTAGTTAGCTTATGGTCTAAGAAATGTTTTTAGAAAACCTCAAGAGAGGGCTTATGACTATGAAAAGTTTGAAAAAAAGTGAATTCTAGGGAGCAATAATGGAAAGAATTTCATCTTCCAAAATTCATAGGGATGTTAAGAGAAGTTAAGAGGTGATTTTCAGATCAAGTAAACCCATAGATGAAGAAACATCACATAAAGCATCTATAATGGAGCGAGTAGAGTTTTTTCCATTTAAAAATTAGGGATCAGATAAATGTTATACAACCATCAACTACAAATTATCTTTAGGTGAAAAATCGTGTGAGAAAAAACAAAAATTGTAAACAAAATAAACTGGGGAAACAAGAAAGACGTTTCCTGAAGCTAAAAAAAATGCCAGAAGAAATGAGTTGGGTGGTGTGAAGGAGAATGAGTAGTGCACGGAGGAGAACGACATCGAGGACTACCATCACAGAATGGCTAGGGCATGAGCTCGATCTTAATTGGCCAGTTGGGATACTTCATTGACTGTGAGGCCATAGTGGAATAGGAAGTTGCAGGCTATGAAGTTAAGATGGTTTAGGTGGGGACTAGAGACTGTGACTTTTGGAAGATAAGTCTACAGTTCTGTGGGGATGATGCAGCTGGGCAAAGTCTGATCCCTCGATGACGAGATCATGTACTCAAGTATGATGATATTGTGAACATTTGTGTTGATGACGCAATATTGTGTTCCATGCAAGGACTGATGATGATGAGATCGGATTCCTAGATAGAGCTATATAGGGATGGTATTGTGGCTAGTTCTAGGCTTCCATGAAAGTAAGTGTTAAAATTTAATCAATTATTAAATTCCCTATTTATTTATTATTTTTATTATTTTTGGATAAAACCAGTGGAGGCGGTTACAAGGTTCTTAAGGGGACCTTCAGCTCTTTAATGCTCCAATGAGCTACAAAACAAATCAAAAGAAATCCTATGAGCCAATGATCACCATTAAACCAAAATAAAAAATGAGCTAATAACATTTTAGGGAGGCTAAAGTATAGCACCAACAAAAGAAAGATACTGATGAGAACATTGAGCACAGATAGAAGTACACAATATATTATAAAAATATAATGGAGAAGTGTCAAAATAAAATGCAAAATAATAAGAAGAGATATCATCAAAATAGAGTATATGAGCCAAACAACACCTACAATTGAGCAAAAACTTAACCGATATAATACCTATGTAGATTTTCATAGCTCTATTACATTGATTGAATTTCATAAGAAATAGAATCAACAAAGATATGATGTTAGGAAGATAATGCTTGGAACTGAGATATAATAATAACATATGGAGTAATAAAGGACCATATAACCAAACCAAGAAATAATGAATAATAACTAACATTATAGTATGAAGACTCCTAGAAATAGCCAAGCCAAAATAACCCAGCTGCCTAGAACAGCCACCAGATAAAAGCTCTTGGTCAGAGAGCAGCCAAATAGTAAAACAATCAAACTATACTACTCAATACCAAAGGACCATGCACCCCAGAGCCTACATGAAGGCCAAAAAATAAAACCAATACACCATAAGTTCTAGGAAAGAAAAATCCAAACAATTAAGCTTTTGATCATGAGCACTAAGTCTAGAACCAACTCCAATATCACATGAATAACAAAAAAAGATCACAGCTTATAATTAACACCTAAATCATAAGTACAACAAAAGTATTAAACAAAATGCCTCAGATCATATATATCTGGATAGCAGGGCTCCTTTATAGCAAAATAAAATGACCTTGTAATTCATCCCATCTTGCAGTCAATTGAGTGATCACTAAGGGACTTATTCCAAACAATTTGGCATAGGAGTGAAATAGAAGGATAATCATTACCATTTATAAACACCTACTATTTAAATATGATCCATATCCAGGATAGATAGGATAAGCTGGATAAGGGAACAAAAAAAGAAGATACACCATCAACCATAAACTAGATAAATAAGATGATATTATACCACCAAATAAGAAAGAACATATAAAAAATAAAATCCTCAAACTGATTAAGGGACTAGATTAACACCTTAAAAATCACCTAGGAATAATCCACAAAAAAATAACAACCAAGAAAAACCTAACATAGATTGACCATAGCTAGAAGAAAACCATACATAGTAGCCGCCCGACCGTAAAATCCACAAAGAACTTGTGTAGGCTCAGATGAGCAATGAAGGATCCAAATGCTAATATCCAACCAATCCCTTGTATCTAATAGTTTCCAATCATTTCAAGATATTGAGTCCCCAAAACCTTTATAAAAAACGATCAGTCATAGAATAAGAAATCATAAACCAAAAAATAATTGCCAAAAGTAACTATGCACTAAAATAAGGAAACCGAGATCAAGAAGCTGTAAAGCAACCAAATAGACATAGCCAAAAGAAGCAGACCCTAAGTAAAACAAATATAGGGTAGACCATATCGATCTAATCTAACCAACCCTCTAGTCACTTTAAGAAGAGAGAACTCAATAAATTCAATAATTTTGTTTAAGTTACACCCAATTTTTGTAAGGGAATCATTAACTACATTGCCTTCCCTTAAAATGTGTGAAATATCAAAGGTTATGTTAGAAAACCAAAACTTAATATCTCTTAACATATAAAAATTAGTAGGATTAGAAATTGAAGGCTCAATTGAAACAAGCATGTGAATATCATGAATCCTACATAAGTTCTTTAAATCTATCCTTGGATAAAGTGCCACCCACACCTTTAATATTCTACACAAGAGATTTAATCATTAATAGAAGATGAAGCATTCAGAGCACTAGTCATTCTAGTAGTCCAACTAATAGAATTTTACTACTCTTCTTTTTCTTCTTAGAAACTTTTTTATAGCTCTCATCAATGATATCTATCTTACCATGAGGAATGGACATAGAAGTAGTAATATTGCCTTCCAAATTTTCTTTAGGAGAATCATTATCATGGGTAACATATTCTCCTTCTTCCACTACAACTTCCTTAGGTACAAAGGCACAAAATGATTTCTATGTATTTGGTCAGTAAAAGAATTAGCATTATCCCCATTCATTTAGTTTAAGGAGAAATTATCTTGATCCAATTCGTCCTCATCAACACTAACCACAACCTTGTCATTAGTGTTCACAAATTTTTGATTACTTTCCACATGGACAGTCTCTCTGAAAAGTGGCCCAATAGAATTAATTAATGTAGGACTCTCAATATCTCCAATAATATCATCATGTTTGTCAAGTTCATCATTTTCATGAATTTTAATCCCTAAATCCCTAATAGAATTCTCTAGATGAATGTTATTATTGTAGTCTTCAAAAGCTTTATGTTCACAAACATCCATATTTGTGGAATTATCTTAAATCTAATTTTATTTATCCTTTTCCACCCCAACATCAATATTCGGCTCATCATTTTGTTTAACTAAAATTTTGGCACCAATCTTTATTTTTTTAAATTGAAGATGAACTACAAAATATTTATTTATTGAATGTCCATGTACCTTACCATGAGAGAAAAAATCTGGAATGTTTTGAAAATCTACGTTTTTCAAGTACCTCGACATTTTGGCAGTAGTGGCATGGTCCGATTGTAAAGGCCTCCCAAAAATGGGACCCAAAGCAAGTAAAATATGAGAATTAAAGAAAGTAATCAAAGATTAGGGAATGAAATCCAAATCTAAACTATTGTGGATTCTTTCTAAATGTTGAAATAGTGAGTCCATTTTAGTAAATGCATATGATAATTATTAATATAATAATATCTCCAAGAAAACACATAGCTATAATCAAGATCATTTGATAACTATATAGGAATATGTCTAGGATCATGCAAACTGATAGAAAAAGCACCAGAAAGTCTTAAGTTCCCAAACAAATACTGAATCGTGTCAAGATTAGGTTTTCGTATGAAAAACATCCCTGCTAAAGTAAACTAAAATGGAGAAGCTAGTTTCATAATAACATCATCAATAAATAAAAGTGTCGAAAAACCTTTAACAAAAGCTTTCACAAATGTGAAAGTTGGATCTATATATGAAAAAGTGCCATAAATAACATCGTGAAATGTTCATGTTTTAGGTTTAGCAACTTTACCATCCTCATCAAAAAAATTAGACTTAGAAGCAATTGGAGCCGTAGGAGGACTACCCAATGGATTTTGTAAAGAAGATGACGTCCTCGATGCCATATCACAAGAGCAAAAAAATTCATAAGGCCAGAAGGCCTCAAAACAGGAGAAAAAAAATAGTCGTTGTGGCCTAATTTAATTAATTCCTTTTTTTTTTGGAAAATCCATAAAAGGGACCTACACATTTATATAAAACCAAATTACAAGGTCCTTAAAGGGAACCTTCAGCTTGCGACTACTCGAAAAAGCTACAAAACAAATCAAAAGAAAAGCTAAGAGCTAATGGTTCCCTATTCTTCAATTTACATAAAAAACCTAATAAAATTCTAGGTATTCCAGAGGACAACACCAAAAAAGGATGGAAAAAGTCAACAAATTTGGTGCAGTCTTCCTACCAAAATTGTCCATCTTGTTCCTAAAATTCTCGACTCCCTTAATCTGCATAAGAATCAAATTGACAAAGCAGGACTTGTATAACAGGATATATGTAGGTTTGAAACTAATCAAAATAAAAAGCCGAAGGAAACCATGCATATGCAACCTATCAGCCCTATAGATCAATAACAAATCAGCCATGTTATAATCATCAACTAAATGTAGAATAACAATAGTGCAGGAAATAGTGATAATCAAATATAGAAAAACTAAAACAAAAAATGTTTTAGATTGCATTCTTTTGTTCCAAGCAGTTTGATTTCCCGAAAAGACCTTCTAGGGAAGAAAAATATGAATCACCAAAATACCAGGTGACTAAAATATCCTCAAACAAGGCAAACCCATGGACTCCACAACACCATTGTATTTATCTTACCACTTAAAAAAGAAATACAAAATAATCGTATACTCAAATTAATCAACCCATTAATAAGTAACTCTCGCCCAGCTTGAAGAGGAACCAATTTAAATCTATAAAGAAACCAGTCCACATAACTCTAAATAAAATATAAACGTAGCAGTAACTAAAAACCCACCAAGGGGAAATCGAGATAACCAACTAGTAAACCAACTAAATTACCAACAATCAGGGGAGGCAATAAGAAATAGATCTAACTATTTCAATTCATAAAACCCCCTCCATATTTAAAGAAATTGAATTAACTAACCAGCAAACCATAACTATAACAGGTAATCGGGGGAGGCAATAAGAAATAGAGCCAAACTGAAAGGTAGCAATCCCAAGGACAAAATAAAAGTAAAATTGGCATGAACAAAAAAAGGAATGAACTAAGAAACTTTGACATAAGGGATGCTCATACAATCAAGCTTAGCTAGACCCAGCAATGTGGGCAGAATAGAGGATCTGAAAATTCCATAAAATTAGTCATATTACAACCCAAATTAGGTAAATAATCAATAACAACATTTCCCCCTCTATAAATATGAGTTATAGAAAAATTAATAAGTGATTTAATCTCTTTGATAATATAGAAATAAGAGGGATTAGTAATGCCCTTTTAAGAAATAAAATAGAAAACAAGGTTAGCATCAGTTTCAATCCAAACATTAGTAATCCCAAGTGAGATACATAATTATAACCCATACTTTAAAACTTGAATTTTAGCTATAATCGTTGTGGTAATATCAAAGGGACCCATAAAAGAAGCAATAATATGGCCATTAAAATCACATATGATACCACCAATATGAGCTTTAAACCTTTTAAACACTCCATCAGTATTAAGTTTATAGAAACCCATACTTAGTTTTATCCATTTAACTAAAATGTCTTAAAAAAATTGACTATTATGCCAAGCAATCGAAATGACAAATTGCTTGGAAATTCGATAAGAGTTGTTAACAAAATCAAAACTAATCAACTTAGCCAAAAATAATTGTCTCACTTCATCCTTAATCTTGTGGTCAATTCATGAGGCTTTCATAATAATATTGTCATGCTTAGCCTCATTCCTACTATTCCAAAGAAATCAACAAATAATGGTGGGTAATACATTTCTAATACACCTCTTAGTAGGAACCACCCAATCATACAAGATATCGATAATGATATTATAATTCTTACAAAATTGAGTGGTAAACAAATTGTAAAAATAAATCCAAACTTTAATAGTAACAAGTTCATTAGCAAAAAATTTTTTTCAAATTCTCAATATGATACCAGCATTGACTTTTCGACACAATATAAAAACCTTTTTTGATCAAGGGAGTAGTAACAAGGATATAATTATTTAAAATCCTCCACATTAATTTAGAATAAGAAGCGGGAATACCTCTTTTTAAAATGAAAGAGAAAATCTTAGACTTAGGTTGCACATTCCTAAGAGAATGCCACACCTCTTTAAACATTAAGCTCCCAGCTTTAGATTTAGTAAATAAAATACAATCTTTTTGATCAAGTTGTAATGGCATTTTTAAGATGAGGATAATGAAAAAAATCAAGAACCATATGAATAAGGTTATTCAAATTCCAAGTCCCATCATGAATAAAATTAGCTACTTTACAAGCAGTATTGGTATTAGTATTGAGTAAATTATCAATAGAAGATAATCTAAGCAAGTTATCTTGCAAGAAGAAGATGTCACCATACCCCACAACCCATTGAATGAAATTTTTAGCAACCCGTTTAATGGAGTAAAGCCTTTTCCAATTAAAAGAGTGCATTTTTGAAAACAACAATTAAGAGGATGCTTACTAACGCAATATTTAGCAATTATAAACTTCGACCAAAGGGTTTTTCTAGACCTCAGATTAAACTAGAAGTTATAAGAAAAACCAAAAGCCATGTCACTTAAGTTTTTAAAACCAAACTTTCCTTTATATTGGAAACCATAACATCTATCCCAAGAGGCCATAAAATAGCAGAGTTACTTTCTTTGGCCCCCCCAAAGGAATTCATTAAAAGTCCTTTCAAGGCTAGTGCAGGTATTCTTAATCAGAGATAAATTGTTAAATAAGTATGTAGGAATAGAGCAAAGAACACTTTTAATCACCACTAATCTTCCCCCAAAAGAGAAAAAATTAAAAGACCAAGCAAAAAGTGTTTTATGAATATTAGAGAAAATATCCCCAAATAAATGATATCTCTTTCTACCATTATAAAGAGGAGTGCCTAAGTACTTAAGGGGTAATTCTTATGTAAAAATCCATACTTATCCTGAATAGAAGTGATTCTAGGTTGAGTTATGGATTTGGCAGTGATAAAGTAACTTTTCATAGGATTAAAAATTAAACCTCTAGCTCTTTGAAAAAGATAAAGAAAATTAAAAGCATTTTAAACATATTCCTTAAGACATTAGTAAAAATAATAAAATCATCAAAAAACTTAAATTAGACACCATAAAATAACCCATAGTACGATATTAAAGATTATGGTGATTTCTGAAAAGATTATTTAGACCTCTAGAAAGAAATTTAGTAGTTATAATAAATAAAGCAGGAGATAAAGTATCCCCTTGCCTAAGGCCAATACTAGAGTTTAAAAAGCCATGATTTTTACCATTGATAATCACAGAGAAATAATAAAGTTCAATACTCCTCTTAATGATCCTAAAAAAGTCTTGATTGAAACCAAAAGATTGAAGCATGATGGAAAGAAAATCCTAATTCAAATTATCATAAGATTTGGTAATTTCAATCTTAAAAATTACATTCCTGTCTGCAATTTTAGCCTTTAAATCATGCACAAGATCTTTATCTAATAAAACATTATCAAATATCGAACACCCTTTAAAAAAATTTGTTTCCTCAAGAGAAATGATATTATGACAAATTAAAGATAATTTATACATAATTAACTTGGCAATAAACATTTTGAAAAGGAACAAAGATTAATCAGGAAAAAATCACTCCAAAAGTTAGTAACATCACTTTTACGTACAAAATAATAGTAGCAGAGGTAAAAAATTTAGGGTAAGTATTATCTTTAAATACATAAACAACAGCATTAATTAAATCCTGTTTGATGATAAGCCAAATTTTTTGAAAGAATTTAGTAGTAAAACCATCAGGTCCAGCAACAAAATTAGTATTCATTTCTTTAATAACCGACTCAATCTCATTCTCAGATAGAATTTTAGTGAGTATAATGTTATCCTCTTCAGGCACAAGAAATGGAATAAAAGTAAAATCAAGATCCAAAGTAGGAAAAAAAAGTTTTTTTTTAAAAACCTCTAGAAAATACTTGACACGAGAATCATAAACCAACTCAGGAGACTCAAAATGTTGACCTTCTGGAGTAGAAATCGTGTGAATGTAACTAGTAACTTTTTTATGGTTAGATGTATTGTGAAAATATTTAGTGTTTCTATCTGCCTCAACTAAAAACTTGCATGCAATTTTTTGTTTCCGATAGGCTTCTTCTTGTTTTTGAAGTTTAACTAAGGTGTCCTTGACCTTATTTAAAGAAGCTTGGTTTTTCTTAAAAGGAAGATTCATATAAATATTATCAACCAAATCAGATTGTTTCTCAATTTCCACAATATTAGTAAATAAATTCTTAAAAACACATTTATTCCACCAATTTAAATTTTTCTTTAGTCGTTCGAGCTTTAGCCAAAGCTAAATCATACCAAAATAGTTATTATAGGGAAACAAAAAAACATGGCAATTAGCTTGATCATTAGTAAGGAAAGAATCATGAAAAATCCACATATTTTGAAACTTAAATCTAGAGGATGTAGAGTTATCCTTCATAGAAATGCTAAATACTAAAGGAGCATGATCAGAGATGGTTATAGACAAATGCTCAATATGGTTCTTCTGGTACTTAGAAATCTAAACATTATCAAAAAGAATGTGATCTAAATGTTACCTCATAGTGGCTTGATTCCAAGAAAAACTTTTACTAGAAAAACCAATATCATGTAGATTATATGCTAATAACGTATCATTGAAATCCTCCATAACTTAGAAATTCAGCATTTCCCCCAATTCTCTTAGAAACATTAGTGATGGTATTCAAGTCACCACCAACCATCTACGGATCAGAATTATTAGAAGAAAAATCCATAATTTCCTTCCATAAACTCTTCCTTTCAACTCTAGAATATGAAGCATACAGAAAAGAAGCAATGCAAGAAAATTTTGAAATTGATATTTGTGTGCACAATTTGAGGCAAATCATTAAGAATCTTTAAAGTAACCCAATGTTTCAAAAAAAATCCAAATTTTGTTGCTACAATTACTAAAAGAGTAATCAAACCCAAGTTTAGTACGCATGGAAATAATCTTGGAAGCCAGAATCAAAGGTTCAAGTAAAACCAAAACATTAATATTATAAATCCTACATAAGTTCTAGACCCTATCCCTAGAATTTGGATTTCCCACCCCCCCTTGTATTCCTGATGAAGGATTTAACCATTGGCAGAAGAATTATGAGAAGCTCGGGTAACTTTAGAAGAATGACCTTCAGAGAGTTTGATACTTTTAGATTTCTTCTTCCCCACTTTCGTATAACCCTCATCTATCTTATTGGCATTAGAAGGTGAAGACAACATCGAGACATCATTCATACCTAAAGATCTCCTTAATAAAGCAACCTCTTTGTTAGGAACAATGTCCCCTTCCTCCATTTGGTCCTCTTTATCTCCTTCCTAAATCTCCACTTCTTCGTTACTACTATTATTTAATGTACAATGATTATGCATCACATCCCCATCACCACTAACATTGGAAGAATCAACCTCTCCATTCTCATTTTGGACTAAATCCTTCAAAGACAATCTTCTAGAATCCAAATAATCTTCTTATATGTCATGTCCAAACAATCCATCCTTAATAGTCACAGGGTAAGATTCTTTTAAAGAATGATTTCCATCATTAGTTTCCTCCTCATTATTAGGAATATCTAAAGGTATTGCATCCATATTGTCTTGATCGACCATTTCTAAAGGGATATGAGTCTCATGGTTAACACTATCATTATTGCCAAAATTATCCACATTTTTCCCTTCTTTGCTCCCTTTTTTTAAATATGGGTGAGCCACAAAACAATCATTAAAATAATGTCCATGAAATTTACAATGAGGGCATGAATCTGGCATGTTTTTAAAATCAACATTTTTCAAATAACCTGAACTTATTGATCCAAGCTATTCTTCAGGCCGGTGTTTTTTGGTTATGTCTAATTTCACCAAAATCTAGGCAATAGATAGCTAAGATCGTGAAGTAGTGGCTTGATTAGATTGAAGAGGTCTTCCAAAATATGGATCCCAAAGCATAAAGAACATGCATATTAAAGAAACGTAATCTCAAATTTGAGAAAGAATTCCAAATAGGAATGATAGGAGATTCCTCTTTAATATTAAAGTAAGGAGCCCACCTCAAAAGCCTCATTTTATTATTATTAATGTAATATGATCAAATCACAAAAATCTGGCTATAATCCAAATCATTCAATAATTAGATGGCAAGATGGCTACCGTCAAGTAAACCAATAGAAAAAAAAATGAAATAATTTTAGATTATCGAAAAAAGACATAATCGAGTTGAGATTCAGACACCTTTACAAAAACATCCTTAATAATGTAAACTAATAAGGTGAAGCAAGTTTCACTATTTGATCCACATAAATCAGTAAAGCCAAAAAACCTTTAACCGAAGATTTAGTAAAAGCAAAGCCAGATTCTTTCGCCTATAAACTACCAATAAGAACACCCTGAAAAGAGTGAGATTTAGGGATAGAATCATTACCAACATCACCAAAGAAGCCTTTATTTCTAACAACCAAAGATGCATGCAGATTTCTCCATGGAGAGGGCTTAGATGTAGATGGACCAGCCACCATGAGAAAAATTAGAAAGGAAAATACTAAAGACTGAAAGGCCTTCGGTCCCCAAAACATTATATAGTCTTACACAACAAAAATAGAAGACAAAATCATTAAAATCAATTGGAACACAACTGAGCTACAGTAGGAAAGACATGATCGTCAGGGCATAATGGCAGAGAGGAGAGAATATATATATTGGAATGTTAGGTTTTGATTTATTGAATTCCATAGGCAAATTTTGTTCACAGAATTAGGGTTGGAAAATTTATAGACCATATAGGCTTTCATTAGCATGAAATATAAACCATGACTCAATGTTAAACAAAAGATTGAACTCCTGCAATATTCAACTCATCAATGTCCTCCTAAGTGTTTTAATAAATTTCTAATGTAAAGCCATTAAAACATTAAAATTTTATTTTAGACCATACTAGACCAGCTAAATTATTATAATTTGTGGCTAACTAACCCTTAATATATTATTTAAAATCTACATAATTTTCATGGAATGATTGAGTGTGTTTAACTTTCTATGAGTTTTTAATTTCTTGGGTAAAAAAATTACCCAATTATTTAAAAATTTAAATCAAGCAATTGGATATCTAGTTGGCTATGAGAATATTCAAGCTGATTGAACACACCCTAAATTAAAATCAAGCCAAAAATTTGATCCCTAATTTAATTTGCTAAGGATATGATTAATTAAGTAATGTAAACAACTATTGAGCTAGTTATTCTTAATTTACCCACCATCTTTCCATAAAATTAGATCAATAGTATATGGCTTAAAAACATGAATCCATATCACTTGCATAATTCAGATTCATATTTAAGGAAATAGGAATTTTCAAATATTTGTTTAATAATAATTTGGGATTTAGTTCAATTTAAATACCAAGTTAGCTGCTCTTTAATTGTTAGAGCTCTTTGATTGAATATTTAAACCACAATAGGTCATAGTGGCATTTTAGTATTATTATGAGTCCTCTGATTAAAGATCAAAGTACCAATAAAAGCCCTAAATTATAGACTCTATTAGATGAATCTGATTTAATGAAATCAAAAACATTCCACCATTTTAAATGGATCAGATAACCCTAATTTCATCTTCTACTTTCAGCCATCAACAGATTCCATTCATTATTTTTAGCTTGATCTAAATAATCTACTGGATAAAAGATCTTATTGAAGTTGACCACAAAGATCTATAGGGAAGGATCATCTAATTTGATGATTTGATTGTCATTGATTATATATTTCTTTGATGATGTTGCACCCAATATGAAATTAAGTTTGTGATTCATAATTACCTCATTATAGAGGGCTATGGATAGGGCTTTTGATAAAAATGAATTTGATTGAACATAGGGAATAATCTTCCTTCAAGTTGTAGGAGTTATAGAGGTCTGAATAGGGAATCAAAATATTATTGGCAAGAAGTCATCAAACTGTAATTATAGTTTATTGAGGAGGCTACTAGAGGACTAGGGAAGCTGGGGATTCACTCAAAGAAATCACACAAAGCATTTGTGATAAAATATAGGAACCATCCATTAAAAACTTTAGGGTTTTTATAGTTTTTTATAATCTTTATGTAGCTCAAATTTTGGCATGGGGTACTCAACAAGTATGTTGGATCATTAGAGGATGTGTTAATAAAGCTCCAACTGTTCATAGGAGGAGGAATGTGGTAAGTTGGAAAAGATTTTATCACCAAAATAATGAAAATTAAGCTATTTAATGAGATTTGGAAAGCTCGAAAAAGGTCCAAGCCTTGGATTTGTTGGGCATGTGTCTGGGGTCTAGGGAAGAGAATAAAAGTAATGGCTTGCCCCAATTTGGCTTGGATAGGAAGATGTCTCTTTGAAAATTTATTTTAATTAATTGGGTTAGGAAATTTGGCTAACCAAAGCTAACCTATGGCCTGGGCTTGCAGTGGTAGAGGGAGGGGTCATATATGTAGATAATGAATGCTTTCATGTGATCTAATTTGACTTGAAGAGTTAAATTGCTAATGGAACCCTTTTGGGTTTACTTATGTTAACCCAATTGATTAAAATAGGTTAGCCTAGAGGTTGGGTAAGCTAGAAAAGGCCATTAGGGACCTAATTGATCTATTTACATTGTTTGTGGGCCTAGAGTCTTAAATAATTAGATGAATTCAAGAATGAAGCCCAAATGGCTCATTTGGTCAACAATTATTAACATAGCCAAATGAATGGGACCATTAGGTTTAAATGGCTCATATAGTTTATTGGAAGATGTTTGATGGCAAGTTATGGTCTATGTATGGTGAATAACATGAATGGATCTTTTAGGTCAAAAAGGCCAATAATGGGGTTTTTGTTAACCATGGTAAAACATGGTCAACCATTGCTCAACATAGGGTCCAATATTCTGAAATATGTTAGAGTGATTAGTTGGAGGGTTTAGCATGCTTTTGGTGAGGTTTAATTTGGCTTATATATAAAAATTAAATTTTAGGTCAAACTTTACCAACATGACCAGTTAATGTCAATTTTGGTCAAACATGGGTCCAACTAGATTTAGAAATGCTTATGGATGATTATAAAGTCCATAAGAATAAACCCTAAGTTTTCGATAAAGGTATATAACATGTTTCATGAAATTAGGGTTTAATGGTTCCTTTGGTAAAACTTAGTCAACCTTGGACACCTATTGGTTCAAATCATTTGCTAGGGTGATGCTTGCTGAGTATAGTCTACCCAAGTACTTCTAGGTAGATGAAATGGATAATACTTGCTACAAACAAAATAGTTTATACATAGCATCAAAGTTAAATATGACACATTATGGACTACTTAAGCGTAGAACACCTAATTTGTCTCATTTATATTTATTTTATTAAAAGTATTTTGTTTTAAATAATTGAAAATATCTTTTGATAAAATTTGATACAAGAAAAGATGAAGCATTATTTTTAGGATATTCCTTAATAAGCAAGGCTTTAGAAATTTTTTAAAAAACTTTAGTTGTTGAGGAATCCATCCATGCCACTTTTCATGAATCTGTTAGGGTTTCTAATATAGAGAGATTGATAATGAAGTGGAAGATCTAGTGTATAGAGAAAAAATATTAAATTAGAGGATAAAGAAGAAGTCCAATATCCATTGATGTTTATGGAAATTATTGTTATATTTTTTGTATATGTTTTATTATGTAAATAAATATTTCTATTATTTTTGTGCAGGAAATTCCAATAAAAATGTTTGAAAATGTTAGGAAGTTTCTAGCACTAGGATGTCACCTTATTCGGCACCATAGCACTTAAAGCATCACTTTAGTGGCACACTGCTAGTCTAGAAGCACCATAGTTCCTAGGTCCTTAGGTTTTTTCTAATTTAATTCAATGCCAATACCATATACTAAGCACCATTGCACTACTAGTGATTTGACACCAAAAATATAATGTTATAGTAGATATAATCTAAAGAATATTAGAAAATAGTTCATTACCCAGCATCATATACTAAAGTGTCCCAGTGCTTCCTAGCATCATGGCACTTGTGAGGTCAAATTTAAATGTCATATTATAGTACCAAAGCACTGACAATGCATCAAATAACCTATGTGCTAAGGTAGAAATCTTGGAATATGCTAGATGGGGGAACATCTCATTATTTTAGAAAATACCATAAAGGATACAAGAAAGTAGAGGAAGAGACAGGCAAGTTGTGTCATAGGAATATTTCAATTTGTAGCATCGTGATGTTAACTTTTCTAGAATTGTGACACAAATGAAGGTTTTGTATAAATAGTTTTTATGCCAAATTTGTTAGGGATGCCATTTGTTTCTTGAATAAAATACTGAGTGAGAGTTAGAGAGTGTTTAAAGCAGAGGGGGTGCTTTAGGGTAATCCATTCAAAGGAGAAAAGTGTTTGTATTGCATTATAAAAATGCTTTTGGGTGACATCCTTCATAATTCAACTTTATATTAAATTTAGATTATGTTAAAGAAATTAGTTTTTTGTACTTTCATTTCATGGCTTGTTAGAATATTCATTATGGACTTATGGTTTGTTATATTAAGTATGATTTACCAAAGAAGACTCTAGTTCTTAAGATATTTTATTATTATCTTCAATTGGTCCTTTTTAAAGTTTAATTATTGCATTAGTTAAGCTCTAATTTATCATCTAGTGTGACTTATAAACTCGATGGAGGAATAAGGGAGCACATAGTAGGATTAAAATAAAATATTATCATTCCTAGATAAAGGATAAGTAGGATTTTTGATTCTGTAGAGATATTAAAACTATAGTGGTGTAAAAATTTTACTTAAAACTCTTAAAAGCATGGCAAAGATCTAAGAGTGTATAGACTATAATTTACCACATACTATATGTGAGTCAACTTAGGTAAACATTTATTTTATAAACATTATAGGTTCTGTATATTTATATTTATTCACTTTCAACAATTGTAGTAGGAACTTAGATAACTTCTTTATAATTTGGATTAGTAGGATAAATACAGTTATTTGTGTTGTCAATATTAAGATAACTCTTGGATAGTTCTCTTCCTCACGGGTTCAACACTCTATTATAAAATTATTACTTAAACATCATGTACACTTTCATATTAATCAGTCTAGCTTAATTCAAAACTAGCAACGTTTTAATATAAGCTTAACATAATGGGTTATTACGTTTTTGACACCATTGCTAGGAAACCTAGGTTATCCTATTTTTTTCACTATATTAATGAAAGAAGTTCATATTTAATTTACCATTTTTATTATTTTAGAATTATATTTTACTTTGCCATAGAATGATTTTTATTTCTTACTAAACATTTGAGTTTTTTGAGTTAGATTACTTTTACCTTTTTTGCACCGTAAATTTTCATATGTTGTTTATGGTTGTTCATGCATAGTAGAGTCAATAAAGAAAACCTATTGTTTGATCTTGTGATAGAGAGTACCTTTACAAAACATAAAAAAAACTAAAAAAGACTATAAATTTAGAGATTATCGTACCCAATTAAACGCATGACCCACCTAGACCTCCTAGAGGGTATTCTAATCCCATGGTAGAGGGTATCCACTAGACTATTCATAGGCTAACCATCTAACTAAAAGGATTTCAACTCAAGGTCACAATTATTGTAATGGTCTAGAATTCATAGTTCGGGGGAACTTATGTGGAGGAGCCCAACACCAATATATAGCCAGCTTCCTCAAGATTCATGCCATATTTAAGTACAACAAAAATTTTTATGGCACTATTAAAATTTGTTTATTTTAATTTTCTCTATAGAATGAGATAAAAACGTGGTTAAAGTTCTTATGCCTAGGACCATCACCACATGGAATGATCTAGTCCATAAGTTTCTGGTAATGTATTTCTATCTTTCGAAGACAACCAAGCAAAGGAATGCTATTACTTTATTTATCCAATCTAATGGAGAATCAATTTAAGAATGTTAGAAATGATTTAAAAAGTTTCTTATGAAATGCCCCCACATTACCTTGCCCAATTGGCTAATAATTTAGACTTTTTACCATAGATTAGAAGGATCCCTAAGACTATAGTTAGTGTTGATGTAGGTTCATTGAAGTTCAAGCCTTTTGATGAAACTTATGAATTAATTGAGGAGATCTCCACCAATAACATTTAAAGGGCCATAAGATAATGTGAGTGCTAGTAAAGTTTTAAGTGATTTTGGGCCTATTTTGTTTCCATTATAACCCCTGAAGTAACAACTATTTCAAGGAAGTTGGACAGTCTTAATGTTTGATCATCCTCTAGACCATCAATGCCTTTAAAAGAAATTATCTTTAGTCCATCTAGTGATCCAAATGCCTAATGGACAAAGACTTAAAATGCCATTAAAACACACAATAACCCCTACTCAAATACAAATATCCAGGCTCAAGACACCATTGAAATTTCTATTGGAATAATAATAATGATAAAATGTTGGGAAATAATGCAATTTAAATCAACACAACCTTGTAAGATCTTGGAACCAACCACAATAGTAACATGGAAACCCTATACCTAATTAATTTATAGGTTTCAATTTTAATAGCTTGTTTATAGATAAGAAGCCCTCGTTGGAGCAGCTAGTTTTATAGAAGATGACTTAAGTACAAAGTTAGGTCGTCATTTTTTTGAATATAGAAAATAATTAGGGTTACTCTCCAACTCAATAGTGGATCTTAGGGTACCTTGCCTAACATTATAGAAGTAAATCCTAAGGAGAAGAGCATAGAGATTTGTAAAGCCATCCAATTATGGTGTGGGAAGGAGCTAGGATAAATAACTATGGATAGAGAGAAACCAAAAAGATTTATGATAGAAGAACTATGAAAAGTAATATGGGATTCACAAGCGATGAAATATGAAGAAATATGAAAAGTAAAAAGAAATTAACGAAGAAATATGAACGTTCAGGATGTTAAGTGGGAAGATATACGAAGAAATATGGGATTATACGAAGAAATATGAAAAGTAAAAAGAAATTAACGATGGAGATTTGTTTAAGGTTTTCTAATGAACGTTCAGGATGTTAAGTGGGAAGATTCACAAGCGACACTTTAATAGTTGTATAGATTTAATACTAAAATTTGATCATAATATGTTAATTCGACCGTGCTTTATATTTGTTCGTAGAATTCTTTGAACATCATCATCAAATTCTGCTCATTGGAATGATGATTTTATTTACAAGAGTGCTCAAGTCTTCGAAGAATTCAAGATAGTCAAATGGAATCATTATCTAAAACATTTTCCAAAACCAAAATGAGAGAAAACAAAGAAGTATTAAGGACCCATGATATAATGCTATTATGAATTTTTTGATAGAAAAGATTAACTGACCATGTCAACTCCTGCTAGAATTCCAGTCTGGATAGAGAAAGTATAGTTGGCATAAGCATGCATGGTTATCCTATCAATGCCTTCCCAATCTGATATTAAAAATTACTATTTATGCATAAAAATACTGAAAATGTTAATTTCTCATTACAAATTCCTAATAAAAGGAAAATTCTAAATCTTGAATAAGAATTGAGTAAATGATCAAAGGAAAGGGCAAATTGATAATAGGACCAATTTGGTTAAATTTTTAGATGTTGATGGACTAAATTTAAAATTTAGAAGAACTTGAAACTAAAATAGATACACTTAAAAGTATATGGACTATCTTGGACATTTACTCAATAAAAACTCTAAGGCATCATAATTCTTTACGTTGTACCCACAGTCATCTGCCACTATTCTTGTAGGAAAGAGATCTGCCTAAGCTTAGTAATAGAACCTGATAAGCTACTTATTGCCAAAAATTGATAAGCTACTTATTGATCATAAGAAAAAGGCTAACCCTGAAACACAGTTTGTTTTTATGGAAATCAGTTAAGAGGTAATGATTCTCATGCAAATAAAGGAAGCATAGAGGAGTAGAGGAGAAGAACATCGTAGAGGAAAAGAAATTGAAAGGAGGAAGAGCATTCTACTATCGAACATGAGAAGAAGCCGATCAGAGAATCAGTGGTGCAGGCGACACAATAATTTCTGTTGGAGAAAAACTACAACAACTAAGAAGAAAATGAGGTATGTAAAAGAAGATTATGCATCCATGGGAGAAAGGAGAGAGAGAGATAAACAAATTACAAACCCTATAAAAAGTTGAAGTAGGAATTTAGGCTTAAAAGGGCAAGAAAAAATTATAATTTGATGAGAGTGGGGAGCGCAGGAGACTGTAGGCTGCAACAAGCAACTTCAGCAAACAAAATCAAATAGGGAAGAAGTGAAGAGAAATCACAAAAATTTAGAAAAAAATAGGTTAATAATAAGTTAACCTTCGGATGCTTGCAGGAGCCGACGAGCAGAACATTCGCAGTGACAGATAATAGGAAGAACAGAACAGACGGAGAATTGTTTAATAGCATATAAAGTTTTATATAACAATCTAAGAAGGAGTGCATCATTTCCTAAAGGGAAACGTTGATACGAAGAAATAAGCAAAGGAAGAAAATCAACATATTCATTCGCGAGCAGATGCAATGATAGATAAAGATGTATGCCATTTTGTTGAAGATGATAAAGATATTAACGATGTGAGCACAGAGAGAAAGAGCGATTACCTTGAATCCTAGCCCAAATGAATCCAAATCAAACACCCAATGTGTTGTTAGAATGTTCAAACCATAATTTGAGTTACCAAATGATTTTTAAATATGACATTCTTATAGTAGAATCGAGCGACTCGATGAGACAAATCCAACGAGCCCAAGATCGCCAAATTCGAACATCATTAAGACCTTCAAATATCTAAAAAATGGTGTACGATTAGGGGATTTAATATCGGCCGTCCATCCGACCACTCCCGATTTACCCCTGATCTCTCACCTATTTATAAGCCATGCCACTCCAGAATATCTATAAATAGACCGCCCATTTCTCTGCTCGACATTGTAATAGATTTTCAGTCCTGAAGAGATTCATTATAATCTGATCATCCTAAATTTTAAGGATGTGTCAGTCTCTTATATTTCAAGCAAACAATAGTGGAACTCTTTCAACTGGGTGTGGCCCCGTGGTTTTTCCCTTTTTAGGGATTTCCACATAAAAAAACCTAGTGTTCTATTTCTCCTATATTTTTGTGCTAGATATCTGAACAATGCTAAGATAGAAGTTTTTTAACTCTACATCACGTATATTCTAGTCTGTAATAGTTTGGCGCCATTTGTGGGAAGTCGTTATCCCACAACTTCAAGTATTGCTATGATGGTCAACAGGCGTAGCAATCATATAATTGGAGCTTCTCGCTCCAACTCCCACCAGTCCAAAAATTAGTCTATGAAACATAGACGCCCGATATCTACCTCTTTCTACACTGGGGGCTAAATGCAGCTGGAGAAGGAACCTCAGGACCCTCTATAGAAGAGATAATTCAAAAAATGGAAGAATCTCAGAACGAGATCTTTCAACTCTTGCAAGAGACTCGATAGCCAGCATTACTATAGTGGGAGGAAGTTCTTCTCCCTTGAGCTCCACCACTGGCTGAAGATGTTCAACTCGAACATCTTCAAGCAAAAATTCATCTTCCCCTGCCAAGTAGACATCCACAGTCACGCCTAGATAACGAACTTATCGATACAGTAAGTTTTACATATCCTTTGCCCACAACTTGGCAACCTCACATTCTTCTAGATCTCCCATAAGACTTACCAAACCACATATTATTGAGCTCTCTCACAACACCCTACATCATGAACTACAAAAATTAGTATGAGAAGAGCTTCCTGGAGGAGACATGAGGCAAGCTCTTAGATAGAGAAGCTTCCATGATTCATCACCGTTAACTGAAACCACTCTTTAATACCCCATTTTGGTTGGCTTCAAACTACCAATCATCGAGTCCTATGACGGGACGTCTGACCAATATGAACACATCAACAACTATAAAACCATCATGCATATCTTCAAGCATCAGATGCACTATTGTGTTAGGTTTATCCTGCCACCCTTAAAGGATAGGCTCAACCATGGTTATATTCGCTTCCATCTAGAATAATCCCTTCATTTGTTGAATTGGCCAAAGTGTTTATCGATCAGTTCGTAGCCAATCATAGGATTGCTAAGGATTCCTCCCACCTCTCTGGGATCCATCAAAATAAAGGAGAATCATTGAAGGAGTATTTTCAGCGATTTTTCATCGAGGCTTGACAAATTCTAGGAGTAGACCCTGAATTACTGAGAGGGGTCTTTCTTGGAGGCCTTCGTCTTGGCCCTTCTATTTGGCACTCATACTAGAAACTATTCATTCATATGTCGATCTGATCCATCATATGGAGGCTTAAATTTCTACAAATGAAGTGATAAATGCTCATAGAAAGCAGTTTGAGCAAACAGACGGGAAGCGCAAGGGTGCACCTAGGATGGATAATTCATCCTAATAACGGAAGAAGCAAGGGAAGAACAATCTACCTCCTAGGCCTCCATTGCCATGACGAGAACCTTGACAGGAGAAGGAGTACACTCCACTCAACACATCTCGAGCAAATTTACTAATGGCTTTTCGAGATTACGATACAGTGAAATGGCCGCGTCCTTTGAAGCCAAATATAGGAAATCAAGATCAGCATTATCACTTTCATCATAGTCATGGCCACACTTCTGAAGCCTGTAAACAACTTAAGGATGAGATTGAAAGACTTATCCATAAGGCTATCTTCGATAGTTTATTGGGAATCCACCTACCCGAGAAGAAGCTCGCTCCGCTGGGGGGCAAAATCAATAATAGAGATAATCGGTGAATAATTAGATAATGATTGCAGAAATTAAAATAATTGTTGGACGCCCCTTACTCTCTAATCAAGTCTTTATGGCTGTAGATGAAAACCCAACTCCAAAGAAGGCTAGTATCGATCATTCCATCACATTTGATGACTTTGATCTGGAGGGAGTAAACCCCTCATCAAGATCCACTTATAATAAATGTGAGAATAGGTGACCCATGCTACAATGTCAAATGAATTGTTTTAAATAATGAAAGCTCCATAGATGTTTTGTTCTACTCCACCTTTTTTCAATATCGGTCTTTCAAGAGAAAAACTTCATCCCACTGCAGGTCCTTTATTTGAATTTGATAATCGACCTATATGAATAGAAGGGATAATCAATCTCTTAGATGTAGAATTTCCTTGATAGACTACACACTCCATTCAGTTCATTATTATAAAGTCAGAATAGACTTACAATCCTATCTTTGGGAGGCTGCTCCATTTAATTTTTGGGATCGTCGCCTCTATCCCTCACCTCAACTGAAGTTCGTTACCCCTGCAGGAGTCAGTGTAGTATGTGAAGATCAACAAATAGCATAAACCTACTATCTTAGGCAGTTTAAACCACGTCCAATGGTTACCCTAAGCATCGAGGACTTTGATATCCAAAGCGAGGATATCCCTCAGAGAGCTTCCCCTATAGAATACCTTACTACTATATATATATATGAAGAACATCCTTCAAAGACTGTGCGGATGGGATCACTTCTCTCAGATAATGAGAAGAAAAAATTCAAAGATTTTCTGTAAGAAAATCAGGATATCTTTGCATGGAGTCCAACAGATTTGCTCGGAATTAACCCTGAAGTGATCGTACACTCCCTTAAATTCAATCTAACATGCAAACTGATTATCCAGATTAAATAAAACTTTGCACCAGATCGACAGCAAGCGATCAAGCAGGAAGTGGATAAATTTATGGATGCTGGATTTATACGGGAAGTTCACTATCCTGCTTGGTTAGTGAATGTTGTCATGGTATGAAAGATGAATGGAACTTGGAGAAAGTATATAGATTATACAGATCTCAATAAAGCATGCTCAAAAGATAGCTTTCTACTTCCTCTTATTTACCAGTTTGTCGATACCACTGGGCATCTAATGTTGAGCTTTATGGATACCTACTCTAGATTAATCAAATAAAGATGAATATTGCTGATGAAGAAGCAACAGCTTTTCAAATAGACTAAGGGTTATACTGCTATTGGGTGATGCCCTTCGGGTTAAAAAATGCTGGAGCAACTTATCAGTGCCTCATGAATAAAGTTTTAAAAGCCTTATTGGGCATACCATGGAGGTGTACGTTGATGATATAGTGGTAAAATGTCTTGAAAAAGCTCAACATATCTCTGACTTCGAACAGTTCTTCCACTTATTAAGACAATACAATATGCGACTCAACACTGCTAAATGTTCTTTAGAGTCGCTTCTAGAAAGTTTTTGGGCTTTATGGTAACCTATAGAGGCATTGAAGCTAATCCCAAGAAGATCAAGGCAAGGGATATGGTGCCACCAAAGAATATCAATGCGGTCCAAAGGCTAAATGGGAGAATTGCAGCACTATCTTGTTTCCTGGCACGCTCAGGAGACAAATATCTACCCTTATTTAAGATACTTTGAGGTGCTCATAGCTCTGGATTCCAATGGACTGATGAATGCCAAGAAGCCTTTGAACAGCTACAAAAGTATTTGGCATCCCCACAACTACTTTCTAAACCAACATCGGGAGAGAAATTATATTTGTATATGGTTATTTTTGTCCAAGCCATTAGTTCGGTCTTAGTTTTAGAAGAAAATATTGGACAACATCTTATCTAGTATGTCAACAAAATTTTATCTGAAATAGAGGGATGTTATCCTCTGGCAGATAAGATAGCCTTAGTGTTTGTTTATTCTACTATAAAATTATGCCTTTACTTTTAAGCCCAAATAATTAGGTTTTACACAAATCTACTTCTGAAAAATATCCTGCAAAAGCCAGAAGCATTGGGTAGGCTCATTAAGTGGTCTGTAGAGCTAAGAGAGTTTGATATCCATTACCTACTTAGGCCCAATATTAAATCTCAAGAACTTGCAAATTTTATAATTGAATGCACCGTCCCAGTATCTGATGTTCAACCAAGTGCTTTTCCTTCTCCTCCATGCTGGATGTTATATATCGATGGAGCTTCTAGAAGTTTTGATGATAGGGCTGAAATTTTATTGATCTCTCCGCAGAAAGTTACCCTTGAGTATGGGCTCTGACTCAAGTTCACGGCAACAAACAACACAGTAAAATACGAAGCCCTCATTACAAGATTGAGACAAGTAATTGACTGTGAGGTCTAGAACCTAATAGTCTATACTGATTCCCAACTAATCGCCTCTCAGGTGGAGGGGGAATTTGATATCTACAATCCATAATTGGCCTAGTATTGCAGCATTGTGAAGTTACTCTTGGCTCGTATAAGAGAGCATCATATCATACATATTCTGTGAGAGAAAAATGTAAGAGTAGATTCTCCTTCCAAACTTATTACATCAACAACAGGAGATGTTTATAAAAGAAAGTGTATCGAGGAGATCCACTTTCCAAGTATTCATGGTCCATGGGTCATACAATCAATCATTGAACTAAGAGAGGCATCTTGGATTGATCCCATCTTATCTTTTCTATAGAATGGGGTACTACCTGAAGAACCCATGGATGTAATATGACTTCGGAGACAAGTAGCAAATTTCACCATTATTGGTGATGAGTTATATAAGTGCGCCTTCACTAGACCGTATAAAAAGTGTCTCCTACCTTTAGAAGCTGATTACGCTCTCCGAGAAACTTATTCAGGAGTATGTGGAGACATCTAGGAGGAAGAGCATTGGATTACTAGATCATGAGATAGGAATTCTATTGGTCTACAATAACACAGGATGCACTTGAGTTTACTTAAAAGTGTGAAAACTGTCAATTGCATTTCAATCTCACCCATACACCCTCGGTGGAGCTTGCATCACTGCAGAGTCCCTAGCCTTTCGCCCAATGGGGAATTGATATAATGGGTCCCATCCCTATAACAGTTGGATAACATAAACTCATTATTCTGGCTCTAGATTACTTCAGCAAATGGGTGGAGGCAGAACCTTTGACAAAAATTACTGAAACGAATATCAAGCAATTCTTATGGAAGAATATAGTCTATCACTTTGGCATTCTTGTGAGAGTCATCACTAACAATGGGACATAGTTTACTAGGAAAATCTTTACATCTTTTTGTAAATATTTTCATTTTCAGCTCATCCACACAGTTGTCGCCCATCCTCAAGTAAATGGGCAAATAGAGGTTACAAATCAAATAATTTTGGAAGGGCTGAAGACACCCCAAGGGAAGGCTGGGGGCAACGGGCTGAAGAACTCCCAAATGTCCTCTGGGCTTATCGGACCATTGCAAGAACTCCTATAAGAGAAACCTCGCATAACCTCTATTTTGGTACAGAAGCAG
This sequence comes from Dendrobium nobile, assembly GCA_022539455.1. Classification (NCBI taxonomy): domain Eukaryota; kingdom Viridiplantae; phylum Streptophyta; class Magnoliopsida; order Asparagales; family Orchidaceae; genus Dendrobium; species Dendrobium nobile. Next base: position 63,322,922 of record CM039735.1, read on the forward strand.
TCATACCGGTTGATATCAGAGCCCCAAGAAATAGAGTTTAAACTTTTGACTTAAATAATAATGAGAGAGGCTCATAACAAACTTGGATCTCCTCCTAGAAGTTAGAGATGAAGCCTCACTCAGGACTGTTGCATACCACCAAAGTATCGCTCATCACTACAATCAGAGAGTGAAACCTTGGCCTATCTCTATTGGGGACTTAGTTCTACACAGCATCAAAGTTGCTGGAATAGGCCCTCAGTGTAACAATCTCTCTCCCCTTTTGGAAGGATCCTTATTTAGTGGATGCCATGGTCAAACCTGGAACCTTTAAATTGAAGGATGCTAGTGGAAAAATGCTCCCACAATCTTAGAATGTTGGCAGCCTTTACAAGTACTGTCTGTAAGAGCTGATAATACTATTTATCTCGTGTTATATTATTGGTAGTATTTATCTTGTGTTATGTCCTCTAAAGTGGTTATGCTTTGTATCTTTCAAGTTTTATGCTGATTTTTCCTACACCCTTTGTGTGTTGATTATGGGAAAAATCCTTTTCCATATCCCTAAGTTATACTAGAGAATTATTGTACTGTCTTATATAATATAGTAATGTGATATTCACTATCGTGATGCTATATCTTCTCCTCAAATTCTTTTTCCGTGATTCAAGAAATACATTAATCTACATTGTATCTCAATCACTGAATACTTAATCCCAGGGGGATTTGATCTGATCTCTTCTATATAAGTTAAAATCATCAAGCAAATTCTTTGATTAATAAACTCGGATAGGTTAGGATATCCAAGGAGGATATCTCTCATAGTCACTTAAGTTAAAAAAGGCCACCAAAATGTTTCTCATTGAAATAAAATTGAGTCAATTTCATATGCATGTGAAAAAAGAGAAATATCAATAATTTCTTTATATATCACTGAACATCAAGTACATCATACGGAAGTATCAACACCAAACACATATATAATCACTAGAAAGAAAATAAAGTGGTATAAAACAACATCAAAACTATCCTACAGGATCTCAATATCATCCTCATCCTCCTCCAAGGAAAAAACTTGCTGCAACTCACTTTCTAATTCTTCACCACCAGAGTCTAAAGAAGGATCACAATAAGCCTGGCCAGAAGTCAACCCCTCGATCTCCACTCTAGTCTTATGCTGCACTACACAAACGCCCTTCATAAAACCTTTGATGAAGCCATTCTCCATACACTCTGCCTCTAAATCCTTCACCTCCACATCATAAATATGATTGTGAGCTTCCTGAACTTGATCCTCAATAATTATCTTAAACTCTTCTATGACTGTAGATGGCAATTATTGGGCTTCCTTCTCAGATAGCATACTCTGAAGTCTTTATTCCCAACTTCAAGGATTTATTGATCTCTCATCTACTGGTTGATTATCGCCTGTGCATCCACCAGCTCTATATGTAGGCGATCCATCCGCTCATTCTGTGAAGAAGCTGAGGTTATCCTATTTTCCAGCTCTGCTTTACACCCTTCTAATTGCTCCACCGCCTGCATTTCCTTGACTTTGCTATCGTATTTCTTCTTGTATTCTTCCTGAAGATATTTGACCCTTATGAACTCGTTCTTCTAATTATTAAAGGTCTTGACTATTTCAAGATTGGAATCATTATGCTTCTCCAATTGAAACAACAAAAATGTAATTATGAGTGATATATCTTTTGAAATAAATACAAAAAGAGAGAAGGAAAGGTGAACTCACCAACTCTTCAGCCCGTCGATGGCCCACACACTGATGTTTCAAAACATCTTTTGGAATGTATGACTTAGATGGAGAGATACGAGGACCTTTACTGTTGACAACCAAAATTTTATCTTCCTTCTTCTTCTTTGGTACCTACAAATCTCCCCCACTCCCTGGTCGCTTTTAGTGATTTTTTTGGGAACTTCCTATGGAACTTTCACATACATCTACAATATTTGTGCATGTGATCTTCCTGCTAGAGTAGATAATCCCACATTGAATAAGTATTCTTCATCTATATATCTGCTCAAGTAATGCTCCTCATAATATAGGGCAACGATATTAGGAAGCTTGAGTATCTTTAATAAATCTACTACTCCAATATAAAGGGGGACAAGTAACTCCTTCAACTTTCCCCATTTTTCTTAAAGGTTCTAATCATTTTACACATAAAAGAAGTCTCTAATCCAATCTTTCAATGGGTCTCAAGTACGAATATCTAACCATTTGGAACTGAAAGAGATACGACCTTGCATATCACTAAAGAGACGCCCCATTCGAGAAAGGCATTCTGATGATAACACCACTCCATAGTCTCTAAAAAGTACGATTAGGCACATTATGATCGACATGGCCCTGTAGAAAAGTTGAGATAAACTCAGTCCATAGACCATCAGAATGTAAATCAATTCAAAATATGATGGAAATCACAGCCCCACTCGCAAACTGAATTTGTACACCATTACATATCCCGAGGGAGGAAAATGGGCACGATCAGATCTTATCGAAACCTTCATCACCAGATCATTAGGAAAAAAAAATTTCCTAAAGGAGATGAAAGAATCCTCAGTGATGGTGGAAATAACATCATTAGTCATTGACACCTTGTGAGTCTTCTTTAAACCTTCAGATCGGTGTACAGGATAATCTTCCTTGGTTGGAGGATTTATTTTAGATGTGTGATCACCCATTTCAATTCCTTTACTAAAGAAGGGCGTTAATCTAAGTAGGGAAAATCACCTACAAAATATAGCAAAAAGCATCTAGAGTAGGAAAAAAATGGGGGAGAAAGAAGGAAGATGAGGGGAAGTCTCAAACTTCTGTACAAGAGGAGGGGCAATAGGTCAAGTAGGGAAAGTCACCAACTAAAAAATAGTGAAAAGCTTTAACTGTCAGAGAGCTAGAGGGAGAAGAGGAGAAGGTGCAGGTTTTTTGTATTTTTTTATATTTATGGAGCATGCCACTCTCAAAATCAATAAAAAGACCCCTCCTTCCTACATAAGAGGGATCATTGGGGGCTTAGACCTTGGGTTAGAGATTCAAGAGAGCTCTAAGGCAAGAATCCCAAAACATCACTATTGGCAAACCCTCTCTGCTTGGTTGCTGCCGTCGGACCTTAACTAAGTTTTTGCTGCTGGACCTTCACCCTATCATCACCATCAAACCTTACTCCATCCTCCACTATTCGGCCTCCACTCCAATTGTTTTCACATGCTAATTATGGTCCTCGACCATAGTCTCCCATCAAGTTTGGTCAGTAAACCACTGTCTCCCAATTATAGTCCTTCATCGTCTGTTGAATACAATTTCTTTAACATTATTTATCCATCGACTATGGTCCCTCCAACCTTTGTCACCTGACTATAGTCCAGTTGACCTTAGTAGTCTGACTACAATCTCTCCGACCTCCATCACTCGACTACGGTACCTCTTACTAGTATTGCATGATAACAGACCTTTTAACATTCATCACTTATTAACTATAGTTAATCTGACCTTCGTTACCCATTGACTATCACCCCGCTAACCTCTATAACCCGACAATGATCCCTTCAACCATCATCGCTTGACTATAAATCCCTTCGACCTTCGTCACCCAATTACGATCACTCTAAGCTCTATGGCTATTATAATCAAGGAGCTCGAGCTTATGTTTTAATGATAACAAATATTTTTAGACTTTATCTAGCTTCTCCTATTTATTATTATTGTATATATTTTTATATGTGTTATAGCATTACGGTACAATATGCTCCAAGTACCGCCAATGGATCATGACTCAAGATTGGATAATAAAGGATTGATTTCTACAAGAGTCTATAATTTTATCTTTCTTGAGCTAATATATTATTAAAGGTTTATGTTAGCATAGTAACCATACAAACATATAGGGTGAATGAAAATTAAAAATTTTAAGTTTTTTTAATATCATACTATATGATCTGGACCATACTATATGTATAAGTTATAGAAATTAATTAAAATGTTTAAATCAAGTGAATTAAATTTTGAACTAATTGTACTGCATGAATTGAAGTGTGGCCATATCCTTATCATACTAACATTGCTCTTAGTTGTAGCTTTATTTGGGATAATATTGGTATGGATCATATTTCTCCTCAATTTTCTCAATTGTAAAAGGAGTGTGATGTTATTAGTTGTTTGTATTAGGCCTTGTCTCTTTTCATGTTATTGCTATTTGCATCTTTAAAACAAAAAACTAGAAATTCACCCTTAAATGATTCATATAGAGCGAGGACCCTGATATATATAACTCAAAATTGAATATCAAGTAGAAGTTAAATTCAAGAAATTAATTGAATCATGTTTTAATTGGAAGGATAAATACAAAACCTTGTTAGCCAATATCGTACAGTGAAAAAGAAGAATGGCCATATCGGTGTCTACATTGATTAAAGAGATTTAAGCAAAGCATCTCTTAAAGATGAGTTTCAATTTCTTATATCGAAACTCATGGTAGATTTTACTTAATCACATGTAATATTGTCCTTTTTGGATGTCTCATTCAATTTTTACCATATTAAACTTTCTTCTAAAGATAAAAGTTATACAATTTTTAGAATGTCAATAGTGGTCTACATTTATAATGTCACACTACAGGAAAATCACTCATTACCTGCGGTTTGTTCCGGAGGTTATTAATAGTTTTTTTGCTTATTTTATAAAACACTGGTGGCTTATCAGCGGTTCAAAAATCGCTGGTAAAAATCGCGCTGGAAACCTTTTCGGTAGTGTTTTTAGGTGGTTTTTTTCACTCGCGATTTTATGGCAGTTTATACCACTGGTTAGGTTCTGGCGGTCAAAGCGTCGGTGACCGCCAATTTTGTTACCAGTGGTGTACCAGCCGTATGGAATAAAGATTTTTTAGCAACATACCAGCTAGCAATAATGAGAATTTTTTATGAACATATCCACTAATATGTCGAGTGTTATGTCAATGATCTAGTCTTTAAAAATCTCAAGTGAGATAATCATTTATATGACTTGATAATTTTTTTTAAGATACATCAATATAATTAAAAAATGAATCCTATGAATTATATTTTAGCTTTACTTCAAGGAAGTTTCTAGGTTTCATTGTCCAACATTGAGAAATTTAAATATATCCCAATAAAAGTCAAGCAATATTAGAAATGTCTCCACCTAAGAGACTTTCCTTGTTAAGACCCTTGCATGGTTGGTTGGCATATCTTAAAACATTTATATGAAATCTCTCAGGAAGGTTTCATCATTTCACAAGTTTATGCAGGAAAGACAATCATTTCTTATGGGATAATAATTATTAGAAAGCTTATTATAATATAAAATAATATATGGCAAATCCCCCAGTTTTGGATACTCTTATCCACAGGAAGCCATTAATTTTGTATACAACAAATTTAAGTGAATCTCATGGCACCTTATTAGCTCAAGTTAACAAGAAAGGGAAAGAGCTTGCACTTTATTATTTGAGTAGACAATTGCTTCCAACCGAACTAAATTATACATCAATTTTAAAACCCTGATTGACTTTAATATTTGCTACTCAGAAGTTAAGGCATTAAATATTATCTAAAATACTAATTCTCTTCTCCAAAGTAAATTTATTGCAATATTTTATGACTCGTCTATTTTTTTCTATGATATTAGTTAGTGGAGGATGATTCTTTTATAAATTGACATCATATTTATTTTCTTGCATGTTATGGAAGGATATGGTCTTATAAATTTGTTAGCAGTGCATCTAATTCCAATATTTCCCTAATAATTAATGAACAACAAAATTAACATGTTATGAATTTAGAATTAAATGAAAATCCAAATTAAAGTTTTGTTTTGATGGTGATGCTTATAGGAAAAAAGAAGTATTACATGTTTCTTCTTTAGGGACTGCCAAAATTGGCATAGTATTTGTAACTCTAAATAAATGTTGAGTGTATTACAACTATGTCCTAACAGAACCCTAGACAAATAATGAAGCTAGATATGAGGCTTTCATAACTTAGTTGGAGTTAAACAACCTAAATGAAATCTAAGAAGTTAAAACCTCTATAGATTTGTAGCTTATTATAAAATAGGTAGTAAAATCTATAAATTACTAAAGGAAAGTTTGATTCCATATCATTGATATGTAGTAGATATCCCCGTCCAAATTCCCAATATAATTTCATATCAGATACCACATGGATCAAATTCCAAAGTGTTTGCCGTAGAAAAGCTTGCTAGAGAATTAGCTTGTGCTAAAGAAGATTTAATTTTAGTCGAAGTGCAAGATTGAAAAGCCTTGTCACACATAGAAATCAATTATATAAATAAAAAAATTCCACTCAAGGTGAAAATTCTTCTTGTTATAGACGATAAAGTGGTTGACTGAAGAAAACCATTCATTAACTATTTGTGAGAAAATAAGCTCCCTCTTAAAAAATTAACTATTGATAAAATTAAATGAAGATCCTTCTCCTATAACATAATCAATGACACCTTACATTGAAAATCATTTGATTAAATGTGCTTATGGTGTATGAATAATCAGAACCTTAGAAAATTATAGAAAAGTATATGTTTGATTATGGTGCACATTAGTCCATACCTAAAATAAAGTTGAATTTCAATGAATGGGTTGTTATTAGTCATCGACGATAGATGAATGCATGAACATTGCACATCTTTATCATCAGTGTCAAACACATGGTTTAGTTCTTCACCAACCACCAAATATTCTACATTAAATAGTTACATCATGGCCTTTCAAAAGTTGAGGTATGTATATCAACAATTTGATTGATCAACCATCTTTATGAGGTCACAACTTTATATTACTAGAAACATATTACTTCTAAAAGTGTGGAAAAGATATTTAGCTAAGAAAGGTTAAAGCACATCATGCTATAGGCATATTTAAAGGCCATATCATATATGAATTCAGTGTTCATCATTGAACCATATTTGATAATAGTTCTTCATTCAAAAGAACTAAAATAAATAACTTTGGTCGACATTATAAAATCTATTGGAGGTACTTAACTCTATTACCACCCTCGGGCGAAGGGATTTGTTTAGGCTTTTAAAAAAACTTTATTGTAAATTTAAAGAGAATCATAAATGATAATAAATATCAATGGCAAGAGAAATTAGGAGAAGATTTGTGGGTGTATAAAACCACTTATAGAACACCAACTTAGTTTAAGCCAAATGCTTTGGTCTTTGGAGCAGAAGGTATTATCCCTTTAGATTATTAGTTGCTTTCACTCAAGATTTAAGTTAGTTATGACATAACTTCAAATAGAAAACTAAACTCTAGTTAGAAGAACTTGAAGGTTTAGAAGAGAAGTGATTACATGCATAGCAGAACCTCAAGTTTTATAAAGGTAATATAATTAAAGAAAATGATTAGTTGATTCTTTCAAGAACATTCTAAGTTGGAGACTTGGTCTTGGTTATACAAAGACCCATTTTGGCCCATCAAAAGATAGGTGGTAATTTCAAAATGATGTGGGAAGGTCAATTTGTAGTCAAGAAAGCCTATCAAAGCGCTTCTTATCAATTAGTTAATTATAAAGGAGGTCATGCCATGTTGCCTTTAAATGGTTGATATCTCAAGAGATACTATAATTTGTAGTATTTATGAATTATAAAGAATAAATAAATAAAAGAATTCTTGATATTTTATAAATTGCTTGATATTGTTAATGTTTTTGTAATAAAATATATCTTAATAATAAGACTGGGTCTAGGGAGTTAAACTAAAACTAAGAAATTTAATATTTAATACTTCTTGACTAAAGTTATTCTTAAGGATTGGAATAAGTTCCCCGTAGACATCCTTTCCTTTTTCAAGTTTGGTTAATTAGGCAATATAATACCTATTATTGTCCCGATCTTACTACTTAAATTTAAAGATTTGGGAACCATATCTCATTTGAGTACCCAATAAATTTGCTTGTTTGAGATAGATGTATAAATTCATGTTCCAAAGGTTCAGAGTAAGTCTGCTCTAGAGCAGCCATCCTGATTAAAATATTAGGTCTAAGTTTTCTCTTACATCATCTTATTAAATTTTGGCATAAGTTTGTTTTTATGGTAGCTATCCTACTTAAAAGTAGTCGTTAGGTCTAAGTCCACTCATGCGACATCCTATAGACTACTGTCATAAGTCTGCTTTTTTGGCTGCCATCCTACTGAAAAAAGTCATTAGGTCTACATATTCTTATGGCATCCTATCTATTTCTAGATAAGTTCACTTTTATGACAACCATCCTGCTTAAAAATAGTCATTATGTCTAAGTTTGGCTCTTATGACATCTTGTTTACTTTTAATGTAAGTTTACTTTTATGGTATCCATACTAATTCAAAATATTTATTAGGTATGTTTTTGTTCTTACAAAATCCTATAGACTTTGAGTACAAGTTTATTTTTATGACATCTCTCTTAGAAGTTAGGATTAAGCTTCCCTACTGATATCCCATCATCACAAAATATAATTCTAAGGTTAGGTGTGAGTCTCCATAGTTAAGCATCCTTTCCTATTGAGTTGTGATGGATTATGTATAGTAATTTATAACCACATAACTCTGTTCATTTGGAAATAACCTTCCACTATTTTTTTTAAAATTTACTTGATTGGGACATATCTCCCATTCAAGTCATCATTCCAATCCAAATTTGCTTATTTAGGATTAGTTGATTTTATGTACTTTGCAAAAAAATAAAATTAACTAGATTAACTTGAATATTTTGGTCAGATCTAACATGACATATTTACTTTTTAGGTTCATCAAAAGTATTGGGGGTATATTTGTCAACCTAATTTTTAGCAAAGATTATTTAAACCTTAAATCCCTGAACACATCATCCTACCTTGGATCTGATGACTGCTCTAGAGGCTTTAGACCCAATCACCAAACCCTAAGCTCCCTGAACTAAAGTTAAACAACCTTGATCTATAATTAACCTAACAAGTGCACTTCACTTTCCATTGCACTGCTTCCCCCCACCACCTTAAGACAGACCATGCATGAAGATTTATCATAAGATTTCTAGATACTAACTTTTTAACTCTTTCTCTCCCAAGCTAGGGGTTGATCCATTTGACTTAGTTCAGGTAGTTCAATTGGAAAAAACACTGCATAGATCTATTACAAACCACATTCATTCATCAATTTTTACCAAACTAAATCCTTCAAAGTTTCTTATGATTTTCTCATGATTGGTCAAATGTTTACTTGGACATCCCAACCTAAGAATAGTTAAAAGATTTTAGTTAGGTTAGACCATTACATATGATAAATTCAACCTCATATAGTACATAAATTCAGTCCTTTTGACATACTAAATATCATGGCGCAATTAATATTTGGAAAGTTGACTTAATCAACTCTCCTAAAAATGTAAAACATAGGCATACATGGCTTTTCTCCTTCAAACACCAAATATATTATTTCAAACTCCTTGGATTTAACCTAAACATCTCCCATTACTCCCCTATAGTCTAGCCTAATAAGTTTGACCAACTTTAATGAGTCAAGCTAATAAAATTCACTAAAAATATATAAGTAGTAAACTCTATTCAAACCCATATCTCCAACTCATGCCATCAAAGATGAAAAATATGAACCTCTTCTAGAAAGTTTCTAGAGCACCCCTAAGCTTAAGCCATTGCTTAGGCTAGCCCAAGCCTGACCCAATAGTCCCTATATGGGGAAATCACCCTGAGACATAAATGTATTTAGACTTTGGGAGTGTACTGTTTATGGCAATAGAGAATTATATAGTAGAAGTAATCTTTGGGAGTGTTTGGGCTTGCATTCTTCATTGAATATCCCTTCAATGGTTGGGGAGACTTCAATTATATTTAGTCCCAAAAAGAGAAAAGAGAGGGTAAGAAATTTAAGTTCTCTCTTGCTCGGATGTGGGAGTAATAGGACCAAAGTACACTTGGTGTAACAATAAAGGAGGAAATGCTCAAATTTAGGAGAGTCTAGACATGTGTTTACTGAACTCTAAAGCTTTGGAATTGGCTCCTCTTACTGATAATAGGCATCTGGCTTGGATTGCCTCTAATCACTATGCCATTGTGTTAAAGATTTTTAACAAGGAAATTTAGAAATGCAAAATCCTAAGGTTTCATGATGTATGGCTTTTGTACCCTGCTTCATTTGTTGTGGTGAAGAAATCCTAGAGAAAACTAGTTGGAGGTGATCCTATAGATGTTCTATATGAGAAATTTCATAGGGTTTTATGGGCTCTACTCTTTTGGAGTAGAGCTAAACTTCAAAATTTAAAGGGGTTTATGCTTGTCTATTGATAAAATTGTTGCAAAGATTTATTAAATAGACTGATAAAAGTGATGATTAATTTGATTTCGGAGACCCAAGTTGCTTTTATAAAAGGGAGGTCTTTATCTGAACATGTACTTCTGGTTCAAGAACTATTTCATAAATTTATATTCTCTAAATCTAAAAAAAAGTTTGGTGGCTACAAAAAATAATATGGAATAAGCTTATGATAGTATGGCTTGGCCTTCTTTGAAGCAAGAGTTGGCTCATTTTAGATTTTTGATTGGTTTTTCAAATCTTTTGATGGAATGTGTTAGAGATCCTAAATTCTCTATCCTTATCAATGGCAATAAGTCTAAGTGGATTGAAGCAAAAAGAAAATTTAGACAAGGATGTCCTCTATCTCCATATTTTTTATATTGTGCTCACAACTTCTATCCAATAGTTTTTTTTTTCATAATGGTAAGGATTTGGGCATTAAGGTAGCTTCCTTGGCTCATAAAATTTCTCACCATTTATATGAGGATGGTGTACTGATGTTTTCGGAGGCCAAATTGGTGTATTGAGAAGAATTAGAAGAATAATTTTTGAATATTGCGAATGGACCGGTCAATCAGTTAACTTCAATAAACCTTCATTGGTGTTTGGGAAATCTGTTGGTCGAGCCAAAAGGAGGACTATTTCAAAATTTTTAAATAAAAGGAAGTCAATGAATTGAGGTACTTGGGTATTAAAATTTGCAAGAGAAGATTGGTATCTTATGATTATCTTTTTATTCTTGAGAAAGCAGCTAGTAAAATGAATGGATGAGGAAATAAGTTTCTTTCTTTATCTGGGAAACTTGTTTTGATTAAAGTAGTGATGCTTGCTATTCCAATCTTTTTTGTTTCTCATTCACTGGTTCCTCTTAGTATTTTGAAAAGATAATGCCTAGTCATAGGATGTTAAAGATTATAGGTTCTATGGAGATATTAGAATTTTAAGTAGGCCATAAACCAACATTTTCACCCCTATAAGCTTGACATAAATCTAGGGATGTAAATGTTCTAATCCACATAAATGACTAAGAGTGGCCTTAGGAAAGCTTTGTTATTTTACAATAATTAGTACAAAATATTTTTATTTTCTAGTATCTCAATTATATTTTAGCTTTTTAATATAAGTGGCCAAATAAAAAAAACATTAATTTTCATTTAGTACGGTAAATCTCACACATGTAGTAGGCTGTAGTAGTTTAATTGCAATCTAATTTAACACTTCCTCATGAGATGGCCAATATTAATAAATTTATTACTTGGTCGACACATACTTATGTATCTAGTGGGAAATATATATTAAAGAAAACTTAAGCACTAATTATCCCTAAGGAATATTCTATTTCAAACAGGCATTACGTTAGCCCTGACCCACTGTAATACAACTTTCCTTTATGGGAAATCTTTTTAAATCATATTTGATTTTGTGGCAAGTCATTCTTTCCTATTTATTAAATTTCAATATTTTTTAGGTTTATTTTTTATTCTTTTATCATACTGTTTATTAATTTTGTTGTCTACTAGAGATTTTCTTATTTCCAATCAAGTATGTATGTGTAAGATTTGAATTTTAAGTAGAAAATTGGCATCTAAATTGCTTATCTTTCCATTAAAAGAGTTTGATTTTATAGTAGGTATAGATTGGTTGAGTTTGAATTGTGCTCAAATCAATTATACCAAAGAAAAGTGGAATTATGTGATAATGAATAGTGATCCCTTTCAAAAGTATTAGGGCCATATTGTCATGTTTGATATTAGTTTTAGAAATTGATAAGATTGAAAGAAATTGCACATTGTATTTTTAGCATAGGCGTCTGATGAAAGTAAACCTATTGGGAGAGTTAAGTATGACCTCTTAGTTTGTGAGTTTATTAATTTATTTTGTTAGATGTTGTTGAGACTACCACTTGAGATAGAGGTAGAGTCCTATATATAACTAATGCCTTGTAATTCCTTGATTTTATGAGACCATATAGAATGGCACCCAAAGAATTATAGGAATTGAAGGTTAACATATAGGAGTTATTAGATATATTTTTTATTAGAGCTAGTGTAATCATGTGTGATGCTTCTACACTAGTTATATCATAAAATGATGTTTTAATGAGGATGTGTATTGATTACTAAGAATTAAACGAAGTAATAAATAAGTATAAGTATTCATTATTTTGTTTTGATGGGTTATTTGATCAGTTAGATGGTACATTTATATTTTTAAAGATTGATTTATGATCTAGTTTTAACCATTTGAGGGTGTAGGTTATGTGGAAAAAATAGACTTCAGTACCCTGTCTGAGAATTTTGAATTCATGGTTATGCCTCTTAGTAGAATAAATGTATCTACTATTTATGGGTCTAATGAATAAGGTGTTTAAAAAATATTAGACTAGTTTATTATTGTATTTATTGATGATATTATAATTCATTTAAGAACTAAGTAGATCATGTAAGGCACTTAATTTTAGTATGAAAAATGTTGAGACAACATTAGTTTTATTATAAATTCTCCATATTAGAATTTTGGTAGAGGTCATTCACTTTTTTGGGTCATGTTCATAGCAATGAAGGGATATTTATAGATCCAAATAGGTTTCAGACCTAAACCCTTATCTATTCTTGAGGGGAAATTTAAAGGAAGTTATTATGAATTTTTTTATGAGTCCTGAGGTTGAGAAAATATAATGATGTTGTATGGTTTGTTGTAGTTACATTAACCAAATTAGTTCACTTTCTATCAATGAGGCAAACTGTTTTAATAGAAAGAAAATCATAATTGTATGTGAATGGGATTTTTATACTATATTGGATTCCATGAGTAATTATTTCTAATTGTGATGGCAGATACACCTCAAAACTTTGGATGGGTTTTCAAGAAGGCTTGTGAACTAAATTAAATCATAGTGCAACTTTTCACCAATAGATGGATGAACAGTCGTAGAGGACTGTTCAAATATTCAAATATTTGTTCTAACTCTATGTATTGGATTTTAGAGGAAGTTGGGAAATATATATCCCTATGATTGAGTTTGCAAATAATAATCATTTCAAGATAAGTGTTGGCTTGGCTTTATATAAAGTATAATATAGTCAGAGGAGTAAAATAGTATCATCCTTAATAGAGGTAGGTGAGAAAAGACTTTTAGTCCTTTAGCTAGTGATGATGTTACTGAGAACATATGATTGATCAAGAAAAAATGTAAAGTAGCTCAGAAAATAAAAAGTAAGTATTATGATCAGAAGTAATACTTAGTTAAAATTTTAGATAAAGGATTTTTTATTTCTGATGGTTATCCCTCTTGAAGGATGTGAGTAGATTTAAAAAAAAGGAAATCATAGCCTTTGAAATATTAGGCTATTTGAGGTGTTTAGTATGGTTTGGAAGTCCGCCTATAGTGTGAGAGAGATTTCTTGCAAGTGGAGTGTGAAGGGTTCATAGGGTTACTCAACGGTAAGGATCTCTTTGTAATTTTGGTTACCACTCTTCTTTTTGTCTTTCTAGTTGCTCATGAGAAGATCTTTAGAGAAGATCTAGTACTCTGTCGACGCTTGGAGAGTATGAATAGATGACAGTACTCTATCGACACTTGGATGGTGTGAAAGGATGATGGTTCTTTGCCACATCGGGGATTGGTGGAAGAGAGATTTTGTAAAGGCTTCTCTGCCTTGCTATGGAGTGAGAAGGAGTGACACTTTGGAAATAGTGCAATACCTGAGGAGGGAGTCTTCATGGAGTGGATGTAGGTCATGTTTGACTAAACCAGCATAAATCTTTGTGCCTTTTAATTTCTTCATTTATTTACTGCAAGTTATTTTTTATGATTGAAAAGTTTATTTTAAAACTTTAATTAACTTGCTATACTAGAATCAACAGTTTTCTAATTTAAAAATCGAAGAGAAATTTTAAATTACCAATTTACCCCCCTCTTAGTAAGCTTTGGGACATTAGTTTATGTTTAACAATCTAACGATGAATTAATAAGTGATATCAAAGCTTTATTTCAAAATCATAAGTTTAGACTACCTTTTGATAAATGAGAATGACTACTCTTGGAAACTGAAACACACCTGAAGGGTATTTGATCACTAGACCTCCTTTATTTAATAATATTTCTTTCAATTTTTGGAAAACACGCATGTTTACTTTTCTGCAATCACTAGATTATCGCAAGTGGATTTTTTTTCAAGAAGGGTATACTAGACTAATTAGATTAGTTGATGGCATTAGAGTTGAAACACCCTTTGCTAATTGGACTGTAGAAGAACATGACTTAGCACCACTAAATGTAAAGTGTTTAAATAGTTTCTTTTGTGCACTGCGGGTTTCCACTTGCAAAAGTGAAAATGACATATGGGATAGGCTTTGTATTAATTATGAAGGAACTAATGAAATAAATCAATCTAGATTAAATATCTTGTTACATGACTATGAATTATTTTGCATAAAACCAAATGAATCTATTTCTAACATGTATATAAAATTCACTCAGATAGTCACTTCTTTGCATGCATTAGGTAGAGAACTAACGAATACTGAAATGGTTAATAAAATTCTTTATTATTTTCCTACTGCTTATAATGCTAAAATAATTATAATTATAGAGTCTAAAGATTTAAATATTTACTCTATTGATAATCTTCTTGGATCTCTGATTGCTTATGAGTAAGGAGTGAGTCAAAGGAAGATTGATGTAGGTGAATAGTGAATGGAGATGAACATTGCACTAAATACGGAGGACTCGGTGAGTGATCAATCACAACCTCAGGATGAAGATGACATTGCCTTAATGACTAGGCAATTCAGAAGTTTTCTTAAAAAAAAGTTGAGGTAAGTTTATTAAAAATGTTAATGTTTCTAATGATGTGATTTGCTATGAATGCAGGAAACTTGGACATATAAAATTAGATTGCCCAAATCTAAAAGCCACTTCTAGCATGAAGAAGGCAGAAGAGAAAGCAAATGTGAAGAAGGGCAAGAAGAGATTTTTGTGAGCTTTTTAGGCGGACTCAACTTCGAATTCGTTAAAAATAAAAAAGGAGGAGGAAGTCACCAACCTGTATTTAATGGCCTATAATCTTGATCTGTAATATCAAGAAGAGGTATGTGACTTAACGTATAATGAATTGTTAGAAGTTTCCGAAAGAATTCATGATGCATATAAAAAGCTTAAGAAAATGCATGATAATCTAAATCTAGAAATACAAAAATTACAAAAAGAGTATGAAATCCTTAGGAAAGATCACACACTAATAGATAAAATTCATATGATCTTGCTTGATGAATTTGATGACTTGAATAGAAAGAAGGATCTTTTAAAATCATCCTATAAAAATTGGAAAAAGAATTTAAGGATTTTAAGGATGAATTTGAGAGTAGAGAGTACTATTTGAATTTTGACAAGAATGTGTTAGAAGACTTAAACATATTTCTTAAATTGAAAATTGCAAGCTCTTGAGGAAAATTGGAAACTCCCAACACTTGAAGATTTCACTAATCCTATTTTGAGATAAAAAATTTTAAAATCCAGGCAGAGATAGAGTTATTATAGAAAATTGAGAAATCCATTTACTAGATTTAAATGTTATTCTTATGGGATTATTGGACATATTAAAAATACTTATAGTTTAGATAGAAAAACTTATTTAGTTTGGAAACCTAAGATGTATAAACCAAGTCATATCATACATGTATCTAGTTTTATTTTTCCAAGAGGAGAACCCAAACTTGTTTGGGTTCCCAAGTCTAAAATTTGATTATTTTGCAGAAACACTCTCATACAAGGCCTCATGACAGCATTTGTTACCTGGACAGCAGTTGCTCAATGCATATGAGTAGAGACACTACTCAATTTATATCACTGAAAGCTAGGAATGGAGGTAGGGTTACACTGGAAGATAATGCCACTAAGAAAGTGGTTAGCACATTTATGATCAGAAACATGCAAAATTTATTCATAGAAAATGTGTTACTTATAGAAGGCTTAAAGCAAAATTTATTAGTATTAGCCAGCTTTGTGATAAAGGGTATAGTATAACATTTTTTCCCATGAGTTACATATTATGCGTAAATAGAAATAATGTTTTACATGGAATAAGGATAAACAATATTTATATGCTAGATTTGAATTGTATTAAATCTCCTAATGCTTTTTGTTGGAAAACTATTTCTGATGATTTATGGTTATGACATAGGAGACTCTATCAAGCTAGCATGAAAAATCTTAGGAAAATTACCCAAAAGGACTTAGTTAAAGGTATACCAAAACTAGAGTTTACTAAGGATCACCTTTGTGATGAATGTCAATTAGGAAAATAGGTGAAATCCTCAATTCATTCTAATAAGGATCTTAGAACTAGTAAATATTTGGAGATTTTACATATTGACCTTTTTGGACTGGTTAGCACCGTAAGTCTAGGAGAGAAGGTATATAAATTTATGATAGGTAATGATTTCATTACATTCACATGGGTTAAATTTTTATTTCATAAAATTGAATCATTCTAAGAGTTTAGAGATTTTTCAACTTGGATTCAAAAGAAACTAGGGTGTGATATTTTAACAGTTCAAAGTGATCACAGAGGTGAATTTGAAAATAAAAAATTTTAAGATTTTTGTAACAAAAAAGGAATTGATAACAATTTTTCTATACATAGGACCCCTCAATAAAATTGGGTATTCGAAAGAAAGAATAGAATATTAATTGAAGCTGCTAGAGCCATGTTGGTAGAATATTCACTTCTTAAATATTTTTTGGCCAAAGTGGTTAGTACTACATGTTATGTTCTGAATAGGTTGAACATTAGATCGAAATTGAATAAAACACCCTTTGAGCTTCTTAAGGGGAGTACACATAATTTGTCACATTTATATGTTTTTGGATGCAAGGTGCTCATACATAATAATGGAAAATTTACCTTAGGAAAATTTTATCCAAATTAGATGAAGGAATTTTTCTTGATTACTCTAGTGTTGGAAAATCATATAGAGTATTTAACAAAAGTACTTTGGTAGTTGAGGAAATAACACATGTTTTATTTGATGAATTTAAAATTTTGGAAGAATATGAAATATAAAATAACTCCCAAATGATTGAGAAAATTAATTTGGATGAAAATTTGGAGAAAGCAAACCCTTTTCCTAGAGATTTAAAATTTTCTAAAAACCACCCTAAGGAATTGATTTTAGGTGAACCTAGTGAGGGTGTTAGGACTAGGCATGGACTAAGCAAAGAAGTCAATCATTTTTCCTTTATTTCAATGATAGAACCCACAAATATAAATCAAGCACTTTTGGATGAATTTTGGATTTTGGCAATGCAAGAAGAATTAAATCAATTTGTAATGAATGATGTTTTGAAACTAATTGCAAGGCCGAAGGATCAAAGTGAAGTTAGAACTAAGTGGGTATTCAAAAATAAAATGAATAACTCAGGAGTTATCATTAGAAATAAGACTAGATTGGTGGCTAAGGGATATAATCAAATTGAAGGGATTGATTTTGAGGAGACTTTTGCATCTATAGCAAGACTTGAAGCAATTAGAATTTTATTAGCCTTTGCCCTTTTTAGATGATTCAAATTGTATCAGACGGATGTTAAAAGTGTATTTTTGAATGGGGTGATTCAAGAGGATGTTCATGTTGAATAACCTCCAGGTTTTGAAAATTTAAAATACCTAAATTATATTTTTAAATTGAAAAAGGCATTACATGGATTGAAATATGCTCCTATGGCATTGTATGAGAGGTTAATCATTTTCGTACTTGAGAGATCTTTTTTTAAAAAAAGTGTGGATACCACTCTCTTTTTAAAGAAATTACGAGATGATATGCTCATTGTTCAAATTTATGTTGATGATATCATTTTTGGATCTACAATTAAAAATCTTTGTGATGATTTTTTTAAAACAATGTGTAGTGATTTTGAGATGATCATAATGGAAGATTTAAGTTACTTTTTAGGTTTTAACATTAAGGAAATTGAGGAGAGAACATTTCATAGTCAATTGAAGTATGTTAAGGATATCCTCAAGAAGTATGAAATGGACAATGCTAAACTAGTTGGTACACCTATGAGTTCCATAGTTTAATTGCATAAGGACACAAAGGGAAAATCTATTAATTAAATGAAATTTATAGGAATTATTAGATCTTTGCTTTATTTGACAGCTAGCAGACCCGACTTTATATTTAGAATTTGTTTATGTGCTAGATTTTAATCTGATCAAAAAGAATTATATTTGATAGTAGTAAAAAGGATTTTGAGATATCTCATGGGTACTCAGAACTTAGGGATTTGGTATCCTATGTTTAGCTCTTCATTTGAAATAATTGGATATTCAAATTCAGACATAGTAGGTTATAAGGATGATCGAAAGAGTATATATGGAGCTTGCTAATTTATAGGAAATTCTTTAGTCTCTTGGTCTAGTAGAAAATAGAATTTTGTAGCCCTATCTACTGCTAAAGTTGAATATATTATCTTAAGAAGTTGTGTGGCATAAGTTCTTTGGTTGAAATAATAGTTGATTGATTTAGGATTTTCAATAGGCATAATTCAAATTTATTGCAATAACACTAGTGCCATTTCCATTTCAAAAAATTCTATTCAGTATTTTAGAACCAAACATATAGACATAAGGCATCATTTCATTAGGGATCATGTATCCAAAGATGAAATTGAATTGAACCATATTTCTAATAAAAAACAACTTGCAAATATTTTTGCAAAACCACTAGCTTTTGATAGTTTAATCAAATTAAGAACAAGGCTAGGTGTGATTGATCTGAATGCTTAAATAAATTTTTTTGCAAACTTGATATGTTTCGTTATGTAATTTCTATTTTGTCTTCAATATGTCTTTTCAGTTTTTGATTATTAATGTTTTGTTTTTTGTGTGTATTTTTTTTTTTTTGGTGTTGCTTTTATGTTTTATGAGTTTTAGACTTGTACCTCTTATCAAAATTCTTATTTCTAAACATTTGTGCTAATTTTTCTAAGTATTCTACTCATACTGTAAAAAATTATTTTTGTCCCGTACAAATTTTGTAGCATGTTAATCGTTATTTTGGACTGAATGCATAAAGTTTTGATTTTCCAAAACATATCATACTGTACGATATTTATATCATTCTAAATGATTTTTATTCATTCATTTGTATGCAGCTAAATGGTTATCCGGGAGAAATCAACAATCATAACAGATCATAAGTATGAAATTTTATTTAATACATATGAACAACATGTCATTCGATGTAGGGGATGAACCTAATCGTCATTAAAATGATCTTAAATAACTGTTCGTCCCAAATGAACACATATTCGTATATATGATCGTCTGGTTAAAAAGCCTGTATAAAAGGATACTTCGTAACTTACGTGATTACGAAAAGTCGTTTCATTTTAAACATATTCATTCATACATATGAAATTATTTTCTTCATGTACGAACCAACTATCGTACTGTATAAATCAATTTTCATACGTATGAAAGATCATTTTTCTTTAAATAGGAGAGCTTTAGATATCATTTTTGATTGACTTCAATAGCCTCATCTAATCCTTCTCATCTTAAAAATGGCTACTTTTAGCAAATGCGGTAGAGTCACTAAGGTTTCAACTTCCAGTAGTGGAGATGAAAACTTTCTATCTAAAGAAAATAAGGATTCTTACTTTAGGTTTATCTCTATAAAAATCACTCCATCTAGACTCTTATTCCAAGAAGATGTCCACTTTCAAGTCATGCCTCTTTTAACTTTGACTCAATTTATCTTTATTCTGACTTTAATTTATGCATATCATTATGAAACTTTTCACTACTTTTTCACGAACATGAGTTTTAGTGAGAAGGAGAGTAGAATAAGATCATTTGTCCAAAAGAAACGTGCTGAGAACACAAAGGAAAATATAGGAACTTATATGCATTTAAGAACTCAAGGAATTAGAGCACACATTGTGACCTCCAAGTCTTACTTTTATTGGTCTGAAATAAATAAAGTTCTTAGAGGGGTTGCTCAAGTTGTTCACTTGCCTAGGGTCTATACTTTGAACCAAAATGCTAGAGTCATCAAGCATTTCCTTAGAACTTCAATTATTCCTAAGGTCGGTGATCGCATAAACATCACTCCTTTTATGTCCACTGTTATCTATCTAATCATGACTGGACAAATAAAAGATGAAGCCCAACTCATTTTTGATTAGATTCATAACCTTATTGAAATTGGACATGTTTCTCATAAGAGGAAGAAAAATATTGCTCTAGGACATCTAGTGACCTATGTCTTAGAAAAGAAGTGAAAAATTGTTCATCCTGAGATTCCACTTGAAACTCCAATCTACTTCACTAATGATTCATTTCGAGCACTTTTTGGAAGGAATGACAATTCAAGTGAGGATACTAAGGAAGAAGGGGGAGCACTTGCACCTGCTCATGGACTTGATTTTCAGGAGATAGTCTAGCACTTTGACCTGTTGGAGAGTCATTTTGATCAAATTGAATCTCACTTAAATTAGCAAGATGTATAGAACCCGCAAGATATGGGTTGGATTCGAGAATAGTTTGAATTCATGAACACTAACATAGCTATGATGAATAGCTATTTTTCTCAATAGGAGGGTGACAGGGATCTAAGTACTCTACCTTACTAAGATGGTGAAAATAATTTCAGCTTGTCTGTCGCACTGTGGTAAAAAGTGATTTTGTAAGTGCTTCTCCACATTATTGTATGAGATAAAGGAGATTAACGAAAGGATTAGTACAAAACTCAGAGAGGAAAACTCTAGGGAGGGGATGTAGGTTAAGGTTTAACATAACTACTATAAAATTTCTACTATGCCAATTTCTTTTCATTTAGTTTTTTTTTTTTTTTTGCATTTTTAATTTTGTGCATATTATCTTCTTACAAATCTAGATTGAAGATGTTGTGAATATTTTGGATTTAATTTTTGTGACAAAGGATAAAAAAATAAATAATCTTAAAATAAAAAGAAGAAAACATTTTTCTATTCATTTTTCTATAAGAAAAAAAAAATGTTAATTAGTTGTTTGTCGTTTGCTTTTTCTTGTTTATTTGGTTTAAAATTTTCAAATATATGTTTTTGAGAAGGAAATATTCTTAAAACATCAATTCTATCCCCTCCTAGTGTGACTTGGGCCATTAAATTAGGTCTAATAACTTTATTTAAACTTTTGACAGGTATAAAAGTGCGTCTTCGAATAAGAGATTTAAAAATATTTGAAAAATGTTCCATAACATAATTTTAGATAATGTAAATCATGAAGGGTTACTAAGTAAATCATCAATGGTTATTCAATAATATTCCATTTGACCTTTAAAAAATATGAATTTCAACCTTTTTACAGTCTATTGATTTTAGAATGTGACACATGATTCCATATGATTTTTCTTTACAATCACATATAGTTAATGGGATAAAATAGATATTTATTTCATTGAATGGTGTTTAGAAGATTTAGACTTAGCACAACTTAATGCCAGATGCTTGAATTATTATTTTTCTTTACTTAAATCTGAGGATTACATAAAAGTTTCTACTTATACAATTGAAAAGGATGTTTGGGATAAACTGTGCATCACTTATGAAGGAACTTACAAAGGAACCAATGTAGTAAAATAGTACCATTTAAACCTTTACTATATGAATATAAACTCTTCCACATGAAACTTGAAGAATTAATTTCTTACATGTGTACTAGGTTAAAAAAATAGTCACATCATAGCATGCTCTATGAAGAGAATTATCAAACTCAAAAGGTTAAAAAAAATCTTCATTATTAGTTTGATATTTTTCATGCAAAAGACATTGCTATTTTTGAAACAAATGAATTAATATTCTATTGTTATGACTCGATCTTACAAGTTGATGTTTTGATGATAACAAATATTATGGCTCACATCCTTATATCCTCTAGTATTTTAGTATATACTTGCTTGTGTGTTTATTAATATTTTAGGAACAACATGCACCATCCAACAAAGAATCAGATCACAAGATTGGGTAGAATAAGATTATGCTGTAAAGAGTCTATAATATTCGTTGATGTAATTTTGATTTATTGAGTCAAGCCATGTAAAAGTATTTGCTAACATGCCATGCACATTCACACTTAGGAAAGTGAGATCTTGTCAAAACTAGAAGTTCAAGTTTTAAACTAATCATACTTGAGAATTTAGATCATCCTGGATAATCAACTCAATGAATTAATTATATTAGATGATTTCAATCATCCGGGACGATCCTGTATGATCTTGTAAAATAGCTGCCAATGATAATTAGGCAAGGATTTAAGATTCAAAATTTTATTTAATCATCCTGAACGATCTAGATCATCTTAGATAATTAATGCCAATTATGCCTAAATTGATCACATGATTAGCGAACTAATTCTAGTTAAATTATTTAATCAAATGATCATGGATGATTTATATGTTATACTGAATGATGTTTTCTAACATATATAATTTTTATAAATCATCCAAGATAAAATACCATAATTTTTCTTCTAATCATCTAGGATGATCCACAATATCATACTGGATGATTTGTACAAATTTGAATTGATCGCCCAGTACTATCCTAAGATCATCCAAGACTAACAGGTCAAATTATACACATCATCCTGGATAATCCTGTGATCGTACTAGACGATCTTTACCACCAAAATTCAGTTTTTAGGGTTTTTGATGCCGTCTACTTAAACACATCATAATGGATAATACTGCAATCATTATGAATGATATTTGTCGCCAAAATTTAAGCTTTATCAAGGCACTTGGTAAGTGTCTTTGGCAGCCATTGTGTCTTCGTTCTTTTGGAGAAAACTTTAAGGGAGAACATGAAAGGGAGAGAATAAAGGGTGGAGTTTGAGAGGAAGAAGATCCTTAGAGGGGGTTTCAAGGGAGTGTGGAGGGCGGTTCACATGGTTGCTCTACCAAGCTTGCACCTTAGTACCATCAGATTCAAGGTTCATCTTGAGCGAAGTTTTGGGATAAAGAATATCTCTTTGGTGTTAAAGGACCCGGCTACTCCACCGCACCGAGGAAGGTGGAAGTGATTTTGTAATGGCTTCTCTGCTTCTCTGTGGGGGCTAAAGGAGAGTCACTAAAGGTTTAGTTCAATATTTGGAGGGTGCCTCTAACGAGTGGATGTAAGTCAAGTTGGACCGAACCACAAAAAATCTAGTGTGTTCTTTCTGATTATCTTCTGCTCTTTATTTTTACTATGATTAATTGCTTGGGTAAAATCTCTAATTAATCATTTTATTATTAATTTAGTTCATTTCCTCAGTAAGATATAAAAAAAATTTTCTTTTAGTTAAAAAAGTTTTTAAATATCCAATTCATCCCCCTCATGATTATACTAAAAAAAAATTTTCTTTTAGTACAAATCGATGCTTATTAACAAATGACATAAACAAGAACTTTTATAAAGATGAGGTATGCGAGCTTACCTAAGATGAACTTATTCAAATTTTAAAACAAATACCTGATTCATATAGGAAGCTAGGAAAATAACACACTATATTAAAAAAGGGATTTTTTTCAACTTTGAAAGAACAATATGATGGTTTAATTAATGAGCACCCTACTTTTAAAGTTATACATATCACACTACATAAAGAGCATTCATCCCAACTAAATGAATTTAATAGATTGAATAGAAGTCAAATTAAATTATCAGAATCATATGAATCCTTAATAATTGAACATATTAAAATAGAAGAACCATTTCAAGAATTAGAATCACTTGTAGTAGATATGGAAAGAAAAAAAAACATGAAATACTAGTAGAACTACATGTTGAGAAAAGTGATAATAAATACCTACTTAAAATATTTAGTGCACCAGAACAGAACACACATGGGGCTTTTCATACACAACCACAACCTTAGATAAAACATACATTATATATCCCTAGAAAGAGGCACTTTCCTCCACAGAGGTTAGTGAACCAGTTCTAGGGGTTAAGTGCTACTGTTATAGCATGCTAGGACACCTAACCCAAACTTTCACCCTACACCTTAGATCACACCTAGTATGGAGGCCCAAAGTAGCATCACAAGATGGTATATATACACTTAAGTGTAAGGATGGATCCAAACCCACTTGGGTTCGAATATTTTATACTTAATTAAGTGTTTAGGTGTGCTATGACAAGAGGTATGGTGAGAGTAAAGAGAACTTGGATAGTAGATGCATCACTGAATTGAAGATCTGAAACACTTAATGCTACTTGAGACAACGAATAAATGTAAAGCAACTTCAAGAGATTGTACTACTAGAAAGATAGTATATATAGGTATTATTTGTAAAATTTGACATAATATCTATATTAAAATATTTTATATAGGGATATATAAATTATTTTAAACATTTTTAATTATGATAAAATCATTAATATTAAACTTTTTTTACAAAACATTCATAAATGGAAAATGATAAATTATGCAGATAACTACTAAATTGATGTGAATTACATTGATAATTATTATTTTACAAAATGATTTTTTATTTTTTATTGATATGTTTCAAAATTAATTTTGAAAATGAAAATTATAGTTTTTAAAAAAAATTTAATAAAAGATGAATTTGTTTTAAAAAAATTAATTTTTGAGTGATGTGTAGATCATGGCATGTTAGCTTAAGGTCACATAGGAAAATCTCCAAGTAATGGTTTGTTATAAACATGCCCATGTTAGAAGTTAGATGCCTTCAAAGAACACATTTATAGAGTATGGTGATCCCTCATTCAATTAAATTAAGAATGTAGTCACCACTAGGAACATTTAGAGATATTGACAATGGATGAATTTGAACCTATAAGAATAGTAAGTGTAGTGAGAAAAAAATTTGGATCGGTCTTAATAGTTACACTAAGTGCACTTAGACATATTTTGTGAGGACTTATTTAGATCTTTTTATATAGCAAGTCTAAGAAGATCGAAGTTCACTTTGTACTATTTTGATGACGACACTAAATATAATTTTAAATATATCATGTGGATATTTTTAGACATGTCAATAGAAGAGTCTGGAAATAATGTAAATTGGTTTTGTGATATTTTGATGATTACATATAAGTGAAATTATTGGGGGATCATGTGAAAGTTGAACATCTTTATTTTGGAGGAAAATAAAATATTTAAAATTCTATAATACATAGAGACCATGTAGCTAAGGAGAGCAATAGAATTCTTATATGATGATATTGGACTTTAAATTGGAAGAGATATTTACCAAACCCCTAATTTATAACACATTTAGCACACTTAAGATTAGATAAGTTGTCATTGAAATACATGCTTAGAGAAATTGGAGAATATGTATGATTAAGATCCTTTTTTTTGTATTTGTATTCTATTTATATTTCATACATGATTATACATTTTAGTGTCTATGTGCAAGTACTTTCCATTGCATACTTTTATGATTTTTCTTTCTTTCACTTTGTTTATTTGTTCTTCTTTTTTTTAGTTATTTTTTTTTTCATGCAGTGTATTTTTCTTCCTTATTATGTACATGTATTTCAAATTATTTGTAGTGCTATTTTATATTGGTTGTACTTCTATTTTCATTTGTGCTTGTATATGCCTTGCATTTGTTTATATTATTGTGTACATGTAAAATTAGAAAGAAAATAAAAACAAAAATATAACTCCCTAGTTTTTAAAGAGATCACTTAGTATGAGGGTGAACATAGGAGAAAAATAAGGTTAACTTTAATTTAACCAATAATCTGTCACCATAAAAAAAGTAGAGATTATTACAATCTGAGAGATTGAGTTTATTTTTTATGATTACAAATATTATTTGATTGTATTTAGTTTCTCCTATATTTTATTACTTTATTTATTTTTTTAAATACTAATATTCTAGGTTCAACATACACCAAGTACCACCAAAAGATCTAAACATAAGATTGGGGAATGTAAGTTTAATAATTTTTTTAAAGAGAGTCTGTAATCTTTATTTTTCTTAAGTCATTAATTTTTCAAGGTGTATGTTTTCTTAGCAAACATGTACACACACAATGAGGAGTGTAAATGAAAATATTTTAATTTCTCTAAAAAATCATACTATATGATGTTGATCGTACTATACAATATATAAAAATAGAAATTAGTTAAAATATTTTATTTAACTAAAAAAATATTTTAAAACATAATCATACAGTATGGACAAGACATTGTACTAGATGATCGATTGTAATCCAAAATCCCACTATTAATTAAATTAGATAATAATTATAATTTTTAATTTTGTTCTATTCTTATTGTACAATATTTTAAATATTACCTAATTTAATCTAGTCATTAATCAATTGAATCTAGGTTCATTATGACTTTAGATCATACCGAAGGATTGACAGAGATGATATTTGTTCATCTTGGGATTCGTCTTACATGAACTACAATTTGATTGAACTAATCATATGGTGGAACTGTTCATTTATATAATATCATTAGTGAAAAATGGAGCCTATACTAAACTAACTGATAACGATTGTTATAGCAACCATCTTTGGCCGCCCTTTACAAATTGATCAAGCAATAGCTACGGTGTCAAGACCAACTATTTCTAGGGTTTTGGTTGAGTTGGTTGTCTCAAAGAAATATCCTAGCAAAATCTAGATCGAGTCTGAGGATAAGGGTTATTTCCAAAAGGTGGAATTTGAGAATTTACTGATACGTTGCTCTCTTTGTAAAATGCATGGGCATGGTGTGAATGATTATTTTTGGAAACACCCTAATCTTCGTACTACTAAGAATTCTGTGAAACAATTGAAAGATGTTGTTGATCAGGATGTGTCAATTCTAGTTTTGGTGGGCAATCCATCAAAACAATTGGAGGAGGATCCTTCTCCTCATGTGCATATTGATGCTATCAATTCTGATATTTTGAACCAAGATTAGGAAGTTCATAATAGCACTTTAAATATTCCTAATAGTGTTTGTGTTCATAATTTGTTAGATAGTTCTCTTATTATTAAAAATTAAAAGGATGCTAATGAGGGTTCTTTTATATCTTGCATTAATAATCAAAATGTGTCTGATTCCTATGCTGATAAGCCTTCTCATAAGGTTTTGAATCCTTTAAAGGTACAAGATGGTTCTTTGGGAGCAAATGATGATATACACCTGGTCTCTAAAGAGGTTGAAATGATGGACATGCATGAGAGGAAGGTGAGATTTTTCTATGGATCATGTTTTTCATTTTTCTAAATGTACTATGGATCCTTTGAGGAGGAATAATGATAACTAGGTGGAGGATGGTATGTTTATGGAGGATGAATGTTTTAATACTCTAACGAATCAACATACTGATGGTAAAACTCCTACTACTTCTAATTATAATAGTGATGCTTTTACTAATACTAAGGATATGCATTTTAATGCTAAATGTTTTGCCAGGGATGATAATGATACTAGCTTTATTAAAGTCCATATAAAAGAGAGAGGAAGCCAAAGCATATTTCCTTGCAACCTTCTAGAAACACTCATTCAAATACTTTTCATTAAGCTTTTCTTTATGATTAGTACAGTTATTTGGAATGTTAGGGGCATTGGTTTCCCATCTTCCCATATTCGTCTTAAAAATTTATGTCGTGTGCATAATATTTCTATTATTATTTTTCTTGAGCCTCTTATTGCATCCTAAAGGTTATTAAACACGTCTTGTTTTTTGGGTTTTAACCATGCTATTTAGAATGTGTCCAACAAAATTTGGGTTTTTTTGGAAAAACCCGATTATATTAGATGTTATTGGTGACTTTTCTCAAGTGTTACATTGCAAAATAGAGGCTTTCAATTTCCATTGCTATGCTTCTTTTATTTATGCTATGTCTTCTCTTTACATTAGAAAAGTCTAATGGGATTCTCTCATTAATTTTCATAGTCTTTGTAACTTTCCTTGGTTTATTGGTGGTGATTTTAATGCTATTACTAGTCCTTCTGAAAGGATTGGTGGTTCTAATCCTTCTTATCGTTCTATGGAAGACTTTAATAATATGATTTTGGCTTGCAATTTGATTGATATTGGCTTTGTGGGTGATAACTTTACCTGGAGTAGGGGTCACTTATGGGAAAGGCTTTGATCGTGTCCTTTTCAATGATTCTTGGAACAACCCCATTAACTCTACTAACGTGCATCACCTTAGTAGAACCTTATCTGATCATTCGCCCTTACATATTACTATTAACTATAGGCAATTTAATGCTTCTACTCAATTCAGATTCCAAAACATGTGGCTGCTTAATAACTCCTTTTTTTGAGGTTGTTCAAAATAATTGGCATTCTCCTCTTCATCTGGATAATGATATTTTTTGTATGAGGAGATTTTAGCTTAAGCTTAAAAGGTTAAAACAAGTTCTTAATTGGTGGAATCATCATGTTTTTAGAAACATTGTTTCTAACATTATTCAAGCTGAGCAACTTGTCAATTCGATCGAGATATTGTGTGAAAATGACCCTTCTTATTTTAATTTTGATCTTTTAAAGAAGCATAAAATTGAGCTTTTTAAATTTCAAACTAAAGAAGAGGTTTTTTGGAAATAAAAAGTGGCTGCTAAACATTTGGTTGAAGGTGATAATAATACTAAGTATTTTCATGTGCTTACTATGAGAAAAAGAGTCAAAAATAGTATAAATAAAATTCAAAGGGATGATGGTACTTTTACTACTAACAATATGGAGATTGCTAGTTTAGCTGTCTGTCATTTTCAAACTCATTTCTACAAACATTTCAATTCTTTTCAAGTTTTTGATCATTCTTTTATTCCTTGTCTTATATCCCTCGAGGATAATATTTCTCTTTCTAGGCCGCCAACTTTGGAAGAGGTTAAAGAGACTCTTATGGGTATGAATTGTTTTTCTGTGGCTGGCCCTGATGGCTTTACCACCCTTTTCTTTCAAAAAACTTGGCAGATTTTTTTTATTGATATCTACGATGCGGTTATGGATTTTTTTACTAGTAACCTTATTCCTAAAGTTTTTACCTCTACATCTATAGTGCTTATTCCCAAAAATAGCACTACTAAAACTTGGAATGATTTTCATCCTATTAGTCTTTGCACATTCTTTAACAAATTGCTTTTGAAGATTATTATGAATCACTTATCTATGTTTTTACCTAAAATTATCTCCCCTTCTCAGATGGGTTTTATGAAAGGTAGAGCCATCATTGATAACATTTTGTTGGCTCAAGAATTCGTTCAAGATTTGGATGTTAGTGTGAGAGGGGGCAATTTGATTTTGAAACTGGATATTGCCAAGGCTTATGATAATATTTATTGGAACTTTATTTATTTTACCCTTGAGCTTTTTGGTTTTAATTTTGTGTTTATTAAACTTATTAAGAATTGTATTGAAAATGTCTACTTCTCTGTCATTGTTAATGGTTCTAATCATGATTTCCTTAAGTCTTCTCATGGCTTGAGGCAAGGTGATCCTATTTCTCCTGCCCTTTTTATTATTGCTGTTGAATTGCTGTCTAGGGGCCTTTCTCATTTATTTGAGAATCATCCTGATCTTTATTTTAAAACTTTAGGAGGCTTTCAGATTTCTCATTTACACTTTGCAGACGATTTTATTGTGTTCACTAATGCTACCATCAATAAAGTTCAAAAAATTATGGAATTTTTTTATCAATTTGAGATGATTAATGGTCTTTCTTTTAGCAAAAATAAATGTTGTTTTATTTCTTCTAAGAGGATCTCTAATGATTGTATCTTAGTTATTAAAGATGTCATGGGCTTTATCATTCTCACTTGCCGATCAAGTATCTTGGAGTCCCTCATTTTAAAGGTAGGAAGACTACTTTTTTGTTTGATGATCTTATTGCTTTTGTTTAGAAAAAGTTTCAATCTTGGGATTCCAATTTCTTAGCTTTGGTGGTAGACTTACTCTAATCAAAAGTGTTTTTGTGCTTTACCGATTTATTGTTTTCAAATGATTTTTTTGACTGAAGCTATTTGTAATTGGGTTCATTAGATTATTAACATTTTTTTATGCAAAGACACTTCTTCTAGCTCTAAAATTAATTGGGCCACTTGGGAGATGTGTTGTGGTGTTATGTAGGAAGGTGGTCTTGGTTGCAAAAAATTAAAGGATCTTGCTAAGCCTTTCTCCTTTAAACTTTGGTTTAATTTACGCACTAAAGAAAGCCTTTGGGCTAATTTTATGATAGCTAAATATTGTGCTGGTAAACATGCTTCTAGTATTTATCCTAAGCTTGGTATTTCTAAAGTTTGGAGAAGAATGTGCAAGGTCAAATGGCAGGTGGAACCTTTAATTTCTTGGGGGGCTTGGTGAAGGTAATATCTTCTTTTGGGAATATAAATGGCTAGGTAATGAATCTATTGATTCCATTCTGAATTCTTCTTCTAATGCTTCAGTTAAAGTTAACTTTTTCTTCAATAATAATTGTTGGTATCTTTATAAGCTTTCTAACTTGATTCCTAATATCATCCTTCAACATATTATAAAATATTCTATCAACATTAGCTCTAAATATATTATTTCATGTGATTTATCTAAAGATGGTCATTTTTATTTAAAAAATGCTTGGCATGCTTTTAGAACCAAGGGTAATATAGATAATATTTTCACTAATATTTGGCATAAGAGCATTCCTTCTACTATCTCTATTTTTATTTGGAGAGTTTTACATAACTATCTTCCTACGGAGGATAATCTCATTAAAAAAGGCTTTGCTTTAGCTTCCAAGTGCCAATGTTGCTTTAATATGGAGAATATGCATCATGTTTTGTTCTCTGGTCCTGTGGCTGTGAGGACTTGGGTTTGTTTTGATGATTTATTTAAATTAAATTATTTTAATTCTTATCTCTCCCTTAAGTCCTTACTTAAATGTTGGTTTATTAATTCTAAAGGTCACATTCGCAATGTTATTCCTTCCATCATTAAGTGGTTTTTTTGGTTAGAAAGGAACAACTCCCTTTTTAATGGTGTTAGGGTGTGCCATCGTAATGTCATTAAGAAAGATAAAGATAAGGATGTTTCTCTTATGGCTGTCAATTTAATCTTTTTAAAAATTTAAAAATTTATTACTTTATGTATAATGCCTTAGGTTGTAACCTGGAGAGTATTACTTCTATTATGCATACTATTCATTGGATCATGCCCCTAGTAATTTCTTTAAATTAAATATTGATGCTATTGTTTCTGATATAGCTATTGGTTTTGGTGGGGTTATTAGGGATAGCAATGGTTATCTTATTGTTGGCTTTGTGGGGCCTATAAACAAATGTGATTATACTTCTGCTATTCATATAGCTATACTTCATGGTCTTCAACTGTGTATCACCATTAACGTTATTAACCTGTATATTAAAGTTAATTCAAATTTCCACTTTACTCCTCTTGTACCTAACGTGGACTTATGTTGCACCCTGAATAGTTTCTATCACATTAGAGAAATTAAACTGCAGCTTTTGGGTTTGTATTACTCTTTTCATCATATTAAAAATGAAGGTAATGTCTGTGCTCCTTGGTTAGCTAGGTGGGGTTGTGATCTCAATGGTATCTCTAATTTTATTTGGTCCAATAGTCCTGGTCCTCTCCACGGCTTGCTTAAACTTGAGGCGAGTGGGGTGCTTATGTTTATGATTAAATTCTTTGTTTATTGGTGGTTGCTTTGTTTGTCTCACTCTCACTGGATTATGGATTTCATGCCTATTTTGTTTCTGTGGGCTCTTTGGTTTTATTTATTTAGTTATTGGGGTAAGATGCTTCATCTTTGGAATTGTTTCTGGTGGCCTATCAGAGGTTTTCTCTGCTGGCAAGTTGTTCTTTTGACTAGGTTTTTGTTGGCTAATATTTTATCTAGCCTTTGGGATTATTATGTGTATCTTCGTAGCTGTCATGGTGTTTCTATCATTTGGTTCCATATTTTATGCTGCAGCCATTTTCTTGTGTCCACTTGTCTAGCTAAATTCTTTGTGAATTTTGACTTGAGCTATGATCTCACTGGTTATCATGCTGATGGTCGTACCCATTATTTCTCTTCTACCTTCTTTTTTGGAGTGCTGGGGGTAACCATGGGAATGTGGTTGGGCTATATGCTGCTGCTATTATGGCTATTTGGTGGATTCTAGCCTGAAGGTCATCTTGGTTTAACCTGCAGTTTTCATATTATGTTGGCCTGGTTTGGTTGATTCTTTGTGGTCTCTGTCTTTGTATTCTGTTAGCTGGGGACACCCTCGTTGTGATGGCTGGATTTTAATGATAGATAGCTGGTGTTTGTATTTCATTGTGATATATTGTGGCATCTGCTTCCTCTGAGCTTCTATATGGGTTGTGAACTATATCTATAAACAGAGGTGTTTTCCTTCTATTGGTTGGCTAGGCTTTTTAAAGATGGATTTTGGGTTATATGAAGGTAGGATTGAGTGGTTTGTGGATGTTCCAAATGAGGCTTTTCATAATATATTCATTCTGAGCTCTTTAAGTCTTAATTTCAAGTTTGGCTTTGCTTCGCACAATTTTTATTGCACTTCCTACCTTCATATTTTCTCTTTATACTTGTGTGATTATTTAACCTATTTTTTGTGGTGGTGTAGGTTATCTCTTTGCAATTGTTTCCTTTTGCAGGTGGAGCTTCTTCTGGATCAATCTAAGGATTTTTGTAGAAAGATTGGGTTTTATTGCTTTATTCTTATCTTTCTTTTTTGGATGCTAGTCATAGCATCAGTAGCTTGTTACTACGTTTCATTATATTTTTGGCTAGGGGAGTTAATTGGCTCTTAATTTTTCTTTTGACTTTTTTTGTAGCTCTTTTAAACAGTAGTGAGCTGATGGACTCCTTTAAGGACCTTTTACTTATTTTTAATATTAATGTGTAAGCCCTTAAAAAAATGTAGTATTAATAGGAAAAAATTAAACTTATCGTATTGTACTAACTAGTAATTCTACAGTACTAAGTGGTCAAAATTTAACTAATTATACAATATGATCATTAGATCATACTATACAAATAGTGATGGCTAAATTGAATATTCAGGGAATTTGGAAGCCCATTTTATAAACTTTCTTATTAGACTTTGTAAGTGTCTTTTAGCAGTCATTGTATTGTGTCTATGAAAAAGAGTTGAAGAAATAGCATAGAGCTTGTTAAAGTAAGTAAGAAGTTCTTGAGGGTGGGAGAATATCTTAGAGGTATTCAAGGGAGTGTAAGAGAGTGTGTTCTTCCATTCATCAAGATTTTTCTTGAGGGAATCTTTAGGAGGAGGAATGCTTTGGTGATAAAGGAACCGGCTAATCTATCAAACTATTAGGGATTGAGATTCGACTTCTCTACCATACTAGGTTATTGAAATTGATTTGGCTTCTCTACCTCACTAAGAAGGTGAAAGGGATTCAGGTTCTTTGCCTAATTAGGATGGTGAATAAAGATTTTGACTTTTATGGAAGGGTGAAAATGATTTTGTAATGGCTTATCTACCTTGTTATGGGAGCTAAAGGATAGTCACTGAGGAATTCATGCAATACTCAGAGAGGAAGACTAAGAGGAGTGGATATAAGCAAGATTTGACTGAACCACTAAAAAAATTATGTTGCACTCATTTCTTTTTATTTAGTAGTTTTTTTGGCATATTAAAATTTCCTACATATTATGTTCTTACAAATTTGGATTGAAAATATTGTGATTATTTTGGATTTAACTTTTGTGAGCAAGAAAAAAAAATTTAAAAGCTAAAAGAAGGAAAATATATTTTTGTTCATTTTTATACAATTTAAAAAAATTAAATGTTATTTGGTTGTTTGTTGTTTGCTTTTGCTTACATATTTTGTTAAAATTTTCTAAGATAAGTTTTGAAAAATAAAAGTTTTTAAAATACAAATTCATCCCCCTCTTGGTGTGCCTTAGGCAGTTCAACTAAGTTTAACAACTTTATTTGAACTTTAAATTTTGATAATAAATACCATCAAATTAATTTGAGCTTATTAGTTAACAATGTTCTTTAAAACATATTAAACAATTAATTAATAATATATAAACAAAATTCTATACAATCACTCTATCCTATCTGGAGGAATAAATACATTATAATTATGAGCCTTGGGACTTTTTAATTAATAACTTCTACACCTTATAGTCTTTAGTTATTAGGGTATTTTTAAAATTAAAATTAAAATAATTTAAACAAATAAAAACATTCTTAAAAGCTAATCATAAGACATTAAAATAATAAAACATAAATTCAAATTAAATATCTTTTAACCTTAAAAAGATAAAAAATAAAATGGTAGACAACTTTAAATAATTAAATCCCAGGATCTATCTAAAACACACAACATTTACACACTCTCTAAATGATTTCCTAGGATAATTAACTCCAGCCAAGGTTAGGCCATTAGTTTATTTTTATTTGGAGTACCTTACCTTGAGGGTATTCTTTTTTGGTGTGTTTATATTCTATACTTTGGATGTCATGCTCATAAATGTTACACACCATATTTTGGAAGTCAAGCATATGTGAGTTATATTCCTTAAATTAAAATTAATGTTATTTTCCAGTAAAGAGCCATAGTATAACATACCTAGTCTTAAATGTAAAAATAAATGAAAATTAAATGTAAAATCTAATGTTAAAAAACTAGATTGAGTTATAACATATAAAGAGTTGTAATAGTTTTAAAAATGATTGTTTATATACACTTGTCAGTTCTAAAAGGTAATGTTTTCTCTTCCTTTAAGAAACTTTCTCTTTTTGAATTCTATAAAAGATATAGGAGTTAGAATATTTAATTATTAAAGTAAATAATCATGTTTAAATCTATATTGTACATGTGTAGAAATCTAAGCCTGTTATGGTGGAGCATGGCCACCTTACTTTTCAATAGACCCTGGGTTCTACTTTGTATTAAAAATGAATGAATAAAAATTTTATTTGTATTATTTCATAAATCATATATTATGTATTGCACTTTATATTTTCATATGTACATTAAAGAGTCTCGATTAAATCTTAAACTCAAAATCCTAAATTACTTTAAAATTTAGTCATCATATCTTGTATATAAAAGTTGATTGATTTCTTTTAGGAAGTTAGCTAGAACTCCAATTCAGGATGGCATAAGTTCAGATTGTATACAAATCACTCTAAATCTCCTTCTCGAGAGGATTATTAAAATTTGAATTAAATCTTAAATATCAATCTAAATTTAGTCATTCCTTACGATTTTCAATATCAAATCTTTATAAATTTTAAAAGTTTAGTTCCCACATTAATCTAGAGTTTTCCCTTTTAAGATATAATTTGCTATAGGGGCTTTCCCTTATAGGGAGTCTAGAACCCAATAAAAAATAAATCCTATCTTAGTTCTCTAAGGTAGGGGAGGGATCCTGTGGATGTAAACTATATATTTATACATTAGTTTTTACATTAATATTCAAAATGATTGGGGAATGGTTCTTTTACCTTTCAAAATGAATTAACAATTTCTTATGCAAAGTTTTAATATGAAAGTAAATGGTTTCTTTTTTCAAATTGATAGTCGAACATTAGTTTATACTTCGAGGTAATAGATGTTAGTTCTGTCAATTTGACAAAAGAAGCAATGAAGTAAATCATTGTGAAATATTTTTATTTTTATCAAATATATTCATGTAGTACATTCTACATTCATCCACATATAATTATACTTTGTTTGTGGAAATAAGGCCACATTCCATTATAGTTCAAGTAATATTCTATTTTAGCATAAGTGAAATTTTAAGTGTTGTTCATATGTTACCGTAATTATATATAAATGTTTACTTAAATCCTTTCTAACTATGCATTATGTTATTTAGTTAGTATCGTATAAAATAAAAAAATTTAAAATATTAAATTCTTACGTATTTTGGGTTGCCTACTGAGTATTTATATGCTCACTTTGTATTTTTTATGCATCATTTCAAAAAAGAATAAGTCCCTAATGGAATCAATTGGTTTTGATAAGTCCCAGTCTAGAAAAAACTTTGGTAATTTTGAAGTATTCTTTTTTATAATCTAGTAAAATTCTTTATATGGTTGGAACTTACTTGTTGTATGGTGAATGATAAGACTAAATAGGAAAAAGATTCAATTTCGCCCATTAGATTCTAGGGCACCACATATCATAGGTTATTTGTCAAAAGGATGTTCGATGATGGTAAACCTTTAAAGAAGATGTTAACAAAACTCTACCAAGGATTTTGTAATATCTGAAGTGGTTTCTTAAAACATTGTTCGATGTTGTTAACTTGTATGGAAGAGGTTGAGATAAATCCACTAATGTTTGACCTATCATATATTTTTTATTAAAGCATTTCTCAATTATATTAACCTATATGGAAGATGTCAAATCAAATCTCTCTTGTATTGATTATACTTTGATTAATAGGGAGAGAATGTTGCATGTATCCCAAATCTAAGGTACAAAATTATTTATCTTTAAACTACTACTTCCTTTTTGAGGTTATGATTGTGACTTTGCCCAAGGAGTACAAGTAAAGTTAAGGATTATATTTAGAGTTACGATTCACTTGAAGATTTCTTAAAAAATCTCTTGATTGGTAGAAAATTATGAAAAAGATATTATCTTATATTCTTATTTAAAGAACTTGCATAATATAATTGTTGAGGGAGTTGCTACTTAGCTTGGCATGTTTTACACTCTTGTAAGTTATATGTTTTTTATGATTCTAAATATTATTATTTTTTATTATTATTTTCTCCTAACATATTTTTGAAAAATTATTTTTTCTCTTGTGTGTACTAACATTTCAGGGAAATCATACTCCAGATTATTGAAGATTCCAAATCAAGATCTGCTTAGAATGTTTTGTAATATTGGAGTCCGTATTTTTCATTTTATTTAAAGTCTGAAAGAGTGTGATTGTAATTGAGTAACTTAGCGCACACACACCGAGGGAGAGCTTTAAAATTCACAATTTTTTAAACTGATCGTATAGTACGAACCATGTTTAGATGGGACGATCTAGTCAGTTATACTCCCAAACGAGAAATGGAACGAACAGAGAGGGCTAAAATTTTTCTAAGTTTAAATCATGTAGACGATATTTATCGTTCTTCCCAAGATGATGCTCTCTGTATGCATTCGTCCATATGATATTTATCTTTCATCCCAGGAAGATGCTTTCTAGATGCATTCATCCAGACGATATTTATCGTTCAACCCAGGATGATGCTCTATGGATGTATTCATTCAAATGATATTTATCTTTTGTCCCAAAATGATGCTCTCTAGATGCGTTCATCAAGATGATATTTATTGTTTGTCCCAAGATGATGGGCTTTGGATTTTCCAAAATGAATTATTCATCCAGATGATATTTATGGTTCATCCTAGGACGATCTTCTCTATTCTGGAAACTTAAAATTCATCTTGCTTTTTCATACCAACGAACTTTGAGAATAACTGTTCGTACCGGTTTAACCATGTTTTGTACATGACGATGATCAGGTATGAAGGCAGTTCGTACCAGTTCACATTAAGTTCATACACAATAGTTTTTACATTATTCGTACGTACAAAATTGGATCGTACAGGATGATCATGGACGGTCAGAAATTGAAAAGTTCAGTTTTTGGATGGTTTTTCATGTCTTTTTTATAAAAGGTCCAAGTTATACTATATTAAAATCTTTTTGTCATTTGGTCTTTTGTATACTAAAGGGAATTTAAAGGAGAGAGTGAGAGAGAGTGTTTAAAAAAGATTTCTTAATATTAGAGTGTGAAGGGTTCACTTAAGTTACTCAAAGGTAGGGATCTCAATTTATAATTTGTGATTACTTCACTTTTTTCTCTTATCCTACTAGATTTCTCGTGAGAAGATCTTTCAAGAAGATCAGGTTCTCTACCTACACTTAGAGATTGTGAACAGCAGAAGGTTTTCTACCTACACTTGGAGAGTGTGAACAGCGGAAGGTTCTTTTCCTACACTTGGAGGGTGTAAAAGGACAACAGTTCTCTACTACACCGGGTAGTGGTGGAAGAGAATTTTTATGAAGGCTTCTTCGCCTTACTTGGGGGGGGGGGGGGTGGCGGCAAAAGGAGAGACACTAGTGGTAATAGTGCAATACTTGAAGTGGGAGACTTCAGCGAGTGGATGTAGGTCGTGTTTGACCGAACTAATATAAAGCTTGTGTCTTTTATTTTTTTTTACTTTTTATTTTTTCTATGTTGTTATTATCTGTGGTTGCAAAATTGCTTTTATAATTTCAAAAAAAAATTTCAATAGTTTTTCAAAATTAAAATAAGAGGAAATTATTAAAATTACCAATTCATACCCCCCTCTTAGTTAGCCATTGGGATAAAAATTTAGGTCAAATAACCTAACTCATATTTAACAAATTTTAATAAGTGGTATCAGAGCTTAGTTTCAAAATCATAAGTTTATACTACTTTTTGATTAACGATCATGACTACATTTGGAAACTGAAACACACCTGAAAGTTACTCTATAACTTGACCTCCCTTATTTGACAATATTTCTTTTGATTTTTGGAAAAGAAGCATGTCAACATTTTTACAGTCACTAGATTACCGTATGTGGATCTTAGTTCAGGAAGGGTATATAAAACCAAGTAGTTTAGTTGACGGAGTTAGAGTTAAAATTCCCTTTACAAATTAGACTATAGAACAACGTGAACTAGAACAACATAATACGAAATATTGGAATAATTTCTTTTATGCTATGAAATTTAAAGATTACATGCGGGTTTCCACTTACAAAAGTGAAAAGGACATATGGGATAGACTTTGTATAACATATGAAGGGACTAATGAAGTTAAATAATCCAAATTTAATATCTTATTATATGACTATGAATTATTTTGTATGAAACCCAATAAATTCATTTCTGACATGTACATAAGATTCACACAAATAGTCACCTCTTTACATGTATTGGGTAGGGAACTAACGAACGCTGAAATGGTTAATAAGATACTTCATTTTTTGCCTACTACTTATGATACTAAAATAATTACGATTATAGAGTCTAAAGACTTAAATATTTACTCTATTGACAATCTTCTTGGATCACTAATTACTTACGAGCAAGGAGTGAGTCAATGAATGATTGATGTAGGAGAGCCAAGAAAGGAGAAGAATATTCCTCTGAAGGTAGAGGAGTCAAAGAGTGATCTATCTATACCAGAGGATGAGGATGACATCGCTTTGAAGACTAGATAATTCAGAAGCTTTTTGAAGAGGAAGCTAAAGAGACACCAACATTGGAGTCAAAGTAAGTTTAATAAGAATGTTAAGGTTTTAAATGATGTTATTTGCTATGAGTGCAGGAAACCTGGACATATTAAGTCAGACTGCCCAAAACTCAAAGCCACTCCTAACATGGAGAAGTTAGAGGAGAAACCAATTATGAAGAAGGGAAAGAAGAAATTTCAAAGAGCTTTTTGGGTGGACTCAACTTCAGACTTGTCAGAGACTGAAAAGAAAGAGGAAGTCACCAATCTGTGCTTGATGGCCGATAATCTTGATCAGTCAAATCAAGAAGATGTATGTGACTTAACTTATAATGAACTTTTAGAAGTTTCTGAACACATACATGATGCATATAAGAAGTTAAAGAAAATGCATGCTAGTCTAAACTTAGAGTTACAAGAACTGCAAAGAGAACAAGAGATCCTTAGGAAAGATCATGCATTAATTGATAACAACCACGTAAAATTACTTGATGAGTATGACGAATTGAATAAGAACTATGAAAATTTCGAATCAATCTATATAGAATTGGAAAAAGAATTTAATACTTTTAAGGATGAATAAAAAAATAGAGAGCACTATTTAAATTATGACATAATAATCTATAAGGACATAAACATGTATTTGAGATTGAATGTAAAAGCTCTTGTGAAAAATAGGAAATCCCCAACACTTGAAGATTTTACAAATCCTATTTTATATTCAAAATTTTTAAAACTCAGCATGAAACAGAAAAATTATAAATATTTGAGAAATCCATTTCCTGGAGTTAAATGTTTTAATTATGGCATGTTTGGACACATAGCAGACACATGTACTTTGGATAGAAAAACTCATTTGATGTCGAAGCCTAAGATGTATAAAAATAGATATATCATACAAGCTTCTATTTATAAGTTGCCAAAAGGTGAACCCAAACTTGTTTAGATTCCCAGGTCTAACGTTTCATGATTTTACAGGATCGCTCTCACAAAGGACCTCGTGAGAGCATATGGTACATGGATAGTGATTACTCAAAACATTTGATTGGAGATACTGCACAATTCATATCATTGGAGCCAGGAGTGGAGGCTGGGTTACACTTAGAGATAACACCACAAGGAAGGTGGTTGGATCATGTATGATAGGGAACTTAAAAAACTTTTTTATAGAAAATGTTTTGTTAGCACCAGGCTTAAAGTATAATCTTTTGAGTATTATTCAGCTATATGATAAAGGATATTCTGTTAAATTTATTCCTACTAGCTGCATATTAAGCCTAAATGGTAATGATGTTTTGCATGGTATACGGGTAAACAATACTTATATGCTAGATTTGAATTGTATCAAAACTCCTACTTTTTATTTAAAAACTATTTTTGATGAGTCATGATTATGGCATAGGAGACTTTGTCACTCTAGCAAGAAAAATCTTAGGAGGATTACATAAAAGAACTTAGTGAGAGGTATATCAAAACTAGACCTTACTAAGGATCACCTTTGTGATTCATGTCAATTAGGAAAATAGGTGAAATCCTCTTTTCAGTCTAATAAGGATCTTAGAACTAGTAAACCATTGGAGATTTTGCATATGAATCTTTTTTGACTAGTTAGAACTATAAGTCTAGGAGGGAAGGTATACGGATTTATGATTGTGGATCATTTCTCTAGATTCACATGGGTTAGATTTCTATATCATGAGGGTGAATCATTTGAGGAGTTTAGAGATTTTTTGACTTGGATTAAGATGAAAATAAGATGTGAGATTTTGATAATTCAAAGTTATCATGGAGGAGAATTTGAAAATGAAAATTTTGAGGATTTTTATAAGGAGAAAGGGATTGATCACAATTTTTCTGCACCTAGAATCCCTCAGCAAAATGAGATAGTCGAAAGGAAAAAGAGAACATTAATAGAAGCTGCTCGAGCCATGTTGGCAGAATATTCACTACCTAAATATTTTTGGACTGAAGGGTCTAGGACTGTATGTTATGTTCTTAGTAGGGTGAACATCAGATCGAGTTTGAATAAAACACCATATGAGTTACTTAAGGGGAGAATACCTAATTTGTCACATTTGCATGTCTTTGGATGTAAGGTGTTCTTACATAACAATGAAAAATCTACCTTAGAAAAATTTGATCAAAAATCAGATGAATGAATTTTTCTAGGATACTCTTGTGTTGAAAATTATTATAGAGTATTCAATAAAAGAACTTTGACAATTAAAGAGACCACATATATTGTATTTGATGAATCTGGTATTTTGAAAGAGCCAATTATTAAAGGGGATGAGATAGAAATTGACTCCTAAAAGATTGAGAAAAAAAATTTAGATGAAAATTTAGAGATAAAAAACTCGTTGGTTAGAGATTTGAGATTTTCTAAAACCATCCAAAGGAATTGATTATAGGTGCACCTAGTGAGGGTGTTAGGGCTAGGCATGGACTGAGCAAAGAAGTTAATCATTTAGCTTTTATTTCTACCATATAACCCACAAATATTAATCAAACACTTTCAGATGAATTTTGGAATTTTGGCAATACAAGAAGAATTAAATTAATTTATAAGAAATGAAGTATGGGATTTAATTACAAGGCCAAAGGATCAAAGTACAGTTGGGACTAAGTGGGTATTCAAGAATAAAATGAATGACTCAAGAGTAGTCATTAGAAATAAGGCTAGATTGGTGGCTAAGGGGTATAATCAGATTGAAGGGATTGATTTTGAGGAGACTTTTGCCCCTGTAGCTAGACTTGAAGCAATTAGGGTTTTATTAGCCTTTACCTATTTTAAAGGATTTTTGTTGTATCAAATGGACATTAAAAGTGCCTTTTTAAATGGGTTAATCCAAGAGAACGTATTTGTAGAATAACCTTGAGTCTTTGAAAATTAAAAATACCCAAATCATGTGTTAAAGTTGAAAAAGGCATTGTACGAATTGAAATAGGCACCTAGGGCTTAGTATGAGAGGTTGAGCACCTTCCTACTTAAGAGATCTTTTGAAAAAGGAAGTCTGGACACAACTCTATTTTTGAATAAATTGGGAGATGACATTCTCATTATATAAATTTATGTTGATGATATCATCTTTGAATCTACTAATAATAATCTTTGTGATGATTTTTCTAAAATAATGAGTAATGAATTTGAGATGAGCCTAATGAGAGATTTGAATTACTTTT
Source organism: Dendrobium nobile (assembly GCA_022539455.1). Classification (NCBI taxonomy): domain Eukaryota; kingdom Viridiplantae; phylum Streptophyta; class Magnoliopsida; order Asparagales; family Orchidaceae; genus Dendrobium; species Dendrobium nobile. Next base: position 63,365,637 of record CM039735.1, read on the forward strand.
TAGATTTTAGCATTAAGCAACTTGAGAAAGGAACATTTCTTAGTTAGGAAGTATATTAAGGACATCCTCAAAAGTTATGACAAGGATAATGCTAAACCTGTTAGTACACCCATGAGTTCCTCAGTTTAGTTGGATAAGGACCTAAGGGAAATCTATTGATCAAAAGAAATTTAGGAGAATTATTAGATCTTTTCTTTACTTGATAGCTAGCAGACTCGATATTATATTTAACATTTATTTGTGTGCTAGATTTCAATCAGATTTAAAAGAATCACATTTAACAGCAGTGAAAAGGATTTTGATATATATCTTGAGAACTCAGAACTTAAGAATTTGGTATCCTAAGTTTAGCTCTTTATTTGAAATAATATAAGATTCATATTCAGACTTTGCACGTTGTAGGGTTGATAAAAAGAGTACTTCTGAAACTTGTTAATTTATTAGAAATTTTTTAGTCTCTTGGTCCAGTATAAAATAAAATTCGGTAGCTCTATCTACTGTTGAAGCTGAATACATAGCATTAGAAAGCGGTGTGGCATAAGTACTTTGGTTGAAATAACAGTTAATTGATTTAGGATTAACAATAGGCACAATTCCCATTTATAGTAATAACACTAGTGTCATTTGTATTTCTAAAAATCCTATTCAACATTCAAGGACCAAACATATAGATATGAGGTATCATTTTATAAGGGATCATGTATCCAAAGGAGAAATTAAACTCAATCATGTTTCAACTAAAAATTAACTTGCAGACATTTTTACTAAACCATTAGCCTTTGATACTTTCAGTACATTAAGAATAAGACTTGATGTGATTAATTTGAATGCTTAATTAAATGTTTCTGCAACATTTATATGTGTTTTTGTGAGTGTATTTTTAGTTTTGTATGTTTAATTGTGTTTTGTCTATTTTTATGCATAAATGTTTTTTTGCCTTTTATATCTTTATCTAATTTTATTTTTTGTGTATTTTTAAAACATTTTCATATTCAAAATTATTATTTTCATGCAATCATATGAATTTCCTAGTGTGAATTTCATCTATACAAAATTAATTTTGTACTGGATGAATCCTATAGCATATTGATTGATTGGTAAGAATAGAATGCGTACACTTTTTCAATTTTTAACACAGTTCATCTGTAAGATCATCTTGACGATGTGTATTCAATCATATGTATACATCCAGAAAATTATATGGACATAATCAGTTATTATTCTTGATCGTACGTACGAACCTGTAGTTCGTACATATGAACCACGTGTCATTCTAAATAGGGGACGATTCAAACCGTCATAAAATGATCTTAAATAACTGATCATCCTGGACGAACACCAGTTCATCGGTACGATTATTTGGTTAAAAGTCTGTACAAAAGGATGCCTTGCAACTCTTATGATTATGAAAAGTCATTTCATTTTAACCATATTCGTTCGTACATATGAAATGTTGTTTCGTACATACGAACCCATGCATCGTACAGGATGAACCCAATTTCATCTGTACGAAATATCTTTTTTTTTCTTTAAATTGAATGGGTTTAGATCTCAAGCTTCATTCACTTCAAAAGCCTTTTCAATCTTCTATTCCCTTTGATCTTTTCTATGGCGAGTTCAAGCAAGAGGGTTAGGCACTCTAAGGAACTGACTATGGGACCATCCTTTAGGAATACCCATCAGAATTTCTTGTCCAAAGCAAATGAGGAATCCTTTCTTAGGTTTGTATATACAAAAATGACTCCTTCGATAGTTTTGATTCAGGATAATACAATCTATCGGATACTACCACTCTTTGGTTCTACACAATTTGAGTTTATCCTTACTCTTATTTACTCCTTCAACATATCTACATTTCATTATTTTCTAACAAACATGACCTTTAACTCTGACTAAGATAAGATTAGATCCTATGTTTTAGGGAAAAATGTAGAAATAACCAAGGAGGATCTCGGAGGTTTCTTAAACTAAAGGATTAAAGGAATAAGAGCCCACACTTTGACTTCTTCTATAACTTTTTATTAGGCTCAGATTAATCGGGTACTTAGAGGGATTAGACAAGAATGCCATTTGCCAAAGGTAAACACTCCACACCAAGATGCTAAAATCATTCAGCATGTGCTTAGAACTTTCATCATTCCAAAAGCTGGTGATAGAATTAATATCACTCCTCTTCTTTCCACTGTTACTTATCTGATCATTACTAGTCAACCCATTGATGAATCCCAACTCATTCTTGACAACCTTTATGGGCTTTTTGAAATTGGCTATGTATCCCATAAGAGAAAGAAGAACATTGCTCTTGGACACCTTGTGGCTTATATTCTTGAGAAGAAGTATGAATTAGTTCACCCTGATGTGTCTCATCTTGAAGAGCCTTTATACTACAATGATGGTTCATTTTGAGCTATCTTTGCAAAATATGATGAAAGTGCTGACACTGAGGGAGATGAGAGAGGAACTGCACTTGTGCCTGTTGGTGGACCAAATCTTCAGGAGTTGGTTCATCGCTTTGATCATCTTCTCGAGAGTCACTTTGATCATCACCTTGATCAAATTAAGACTCATCTACAACAGCATGACGCACAGTATCAACAGGACATGGGCTGGATTAGATATTAATTCGACTCTGTTAGCTAAAATATGGCTATGTGAGTAGCTATTTTAACTTCTTCAACAAGGCACCTCCTCCAGATCAAGTACCCTCTGAATGATGATTGTACTTCTTTTATGATTTTCTCTACCAGTGGTGATGTGATGTGTTGTTAGTTTTTATGTCTATATATTGTCTTTATGTTTTATGTTTTATGTTTTATGTCTTTTTGAAATCTTTGTGTATTGATATCTATCGTGCTCAATGTATTATCATTCACCATGATATCAATTAAAAATTAACCTATCATATTTTTAGAAATGTTTGTTAGCCTATATAATCATCCTGACTAATTGATCTAATAAGTGGTATACTTTGAAATGCAATAATTTTTTTTTAATTCATTAGAATATCTAATTTTTCAAAAATTTAAGTTAAATTATGACTCGATCAAGTTAAGGATATCAAACTCATATCTTTAATTAAACTAAAATAATTTAATATTATTATTTCAAGTTTGATGTTTTCTTCTTTTTTATTTCTCTTTTCAATATAAATATCTTTGTACTTAGAGAAATTTGAGATTTTAGATTATCGATTTTGGAAAGATTAATTAAAAACTTGAAAAATGTACAAATGTAAAAAAATTAAAAAAATGCATAATGGTTTGCAAAATGGTAAAGATGCACAAAATTAGCCCATGAATAAAAAAATGCACCACAAAGTGTGTCACAGATATTGAAAAGATGCGCAATACTCCACAAGTATATATTCTTTTCTCTATCTTTTAATCTTTAAATTTAAATGAATCTTCTGTTCAATTTTATTTTATATTAAAATTTGAAATACATAAATTTTTATTTCATCTACTTCGCAATAATTTTTCTTATCAATTTTTATTTCATCTACTTCGCAATAATTTTTCTTATCTCATAGTCTACACTAATCCAAGACCTTGATAATTTTTTCTTGCCTATGTTATATCTATACTTAATTTATATGAATTTTTCTTTTTCTCTAATGACATTTATCTTTTTAATTCCAAATAAAACTTAATCTCTTTTAGGATCAATTATCAAAGACTTCTCATATGACTTCTTTCATTTCTATGTTTATTTATTTCTTCTCCTCTTTTTGCTGTTGTCAAAATGGGCGAGAAATATTATTTGACATTTACTTGTTTTACTCGTGTCTTTTTAGTTTATCCTTTTGGTATTTATTTTGTTCGTGTCTTTTTGGCAATCATTTTAACGTTTCAGTGTTTGGTATTTGTTTTGACATTGCAGTGTCATTTTTTGTGTTATATGTGATTATTTTTGTGTGTTAAAAAACTTTAAAATTAAAAATTTTAACCGTTCAAATTAAATGCTCATTATTCTCACATGCTTATTCGTTTAAGGGGAGTTTAGGAGAAACTTAGGAGTTTCAAATTTATACAAATAATAATTGTTTTGCAATCATCAAAAAGGGGAAGATTGTTGAGGGAGTTGCTATTTAGCTTTGCATGTTTTACACTCTTGCTACTTGTATGTTTTTTATTATTCAAAATATTATTATTTTATTATTATTATTTTCTCCTAAAACATTTTAGAAGAATTATTGTGCTCTTATGTGTATTAACATTTCAGGGAAATCTTACTCCATATTATTGAAGACTTTAAATGAAGATCTGCTTAGAATGTTTTATAATATTGGAGTCTGTATTTTTCATTTTATTTAAAGTTTGAGAGAGTGTGATTGTAATTGAGTAACTTAGCACACACACATCGGGAGAGAGCTTTAAAATTCATAATTTGTTAAATTGATCGTGTAGTACAAACCATGTTTGGACGGGATGATCTAGTCAATTATACTCACAAACGAGCAATGGAACAAACAGAGAGGGAAAATTTTTTTCTAAGTATAGATCGTCCAAATGATATTCATCATTCATCCCAAGACGATGCTCTCTGTATGCGTTCATGCAGATGATATTTATCTTTCATCTCAGGATGATGCTCTATGGAGGATGCATTCGTCTAGATAATATTTATCGTTTATCCCAGGATGATGCTCTCTGGATGTGTTCATTCAAATGATATTTATCTTTCATCCTAGGATGATGCTCTTTGGATGCGTTCGTCTAGATGATATTTATCATTCATCCCAAGATGATGGGCTCTAGATTTGCCAAAATAAACTATTCATCCAGACGATATTTATGGTTCATTCAAGGACGACATTCTCTATTTTAGAAATTTAAAATTCATCCTACTTTCTCATACCAATGAACTTTGATATTAAAATAAAAAATAAAAAAAATACCAATGAACTTTGATAATAACTGTTCGTACCAGACGAACCAAGTTTATACGGGATGATGATCGGGTACGAAGGTAGTTTGTACCAATTCATATTAAGTTTGTACACAACAATTTTTACACTAGTCGTACGTATAAAATTGGATCATATGGGATGATCGTGGACAGTCAGAAATTGAAAATTGTAGTTTTTGGACAGTTTTTCATGTCTTTTCTATAAAAGGTCCAAGTTAGACAATCTTAAAATCTTTTTGACATTTTGTCTTCATGCATACTAAAGGTAATTTGAAAGATAAAGTGAGAGAGAGTGTTTAAAGGAGATTTCTTACTGCTGGAGTGTAAAGAATTCACTTAAGTTACTCAAAGGTAAGGATCTTAGTTTATAATTTGTGATTACTTCAGTCTTTTCTCTTGTCCTACAAGATTTCTTATGAGAAGATCTTTCAAGAAGACCAGGTTCTTTGCCTACACTTGGAGAGTGTGAGCAGCAGAAGGTGTTCTACCTACACTTGGAGAGTGTAAACAACGGAAGGTTCTCTACCTACACTTGGAGAGTGTTAACAATGGAAGGTTCTCTGCCTACCCTTGGAGGGTGTAAAAGGATAACGGTTCTCTACCGCACCGAGTAGTGGTGGAAGAGAGTTTTTGTGAAGGATTCTCCGCCTTGCTGTGTGGGCAAAATGAGAGACACTAGTGGTAATAGTGCAATACCTAAAGTGAAAGACTTCAAGGAGTGAATGTAGGTCGTGTTTGACCAAATCACTATAAATCTTGTGTCTTTTATTTTCCGTTGGCTTTTTATTTTTTCTGTGTTGTTATTATCTGTGGTTGGAAAATTGCTTTTATAATTTAAAAAAAAAATTCAAATGTTTTTCAAAATTAAAATAAGAGGAAATTTTTAAAATTACCAATTCACCCTCCCCCCCCCCCCCCCCCCCCCCCTCCTCTTGCTTAGCCGTTAGGACAAAAACATAGGTCTAACAACCTAACTCATATTTAACAAGTTTCAACAATAACTATGCTTAAGATGTTAACATTAATATCTGTTTGAAATTTTAGTTAAGGTTTCCCTTTGTCCTACTCTACTTCTTATGAAACTAATGCAATAATAATTTATAGTTGAGAAGATAGGCATAAAATGATGCCCATTTGGTTTTATAAGTGAGGTTGTCCTCAAAATTAAAATACTTATTTCAAAAGTAATAAAAGAGTTCATGGTAAAGAGATTACATCATTACAAACATAACAAAGGCATTGACATGAGTAATCTTTCAAGGTTGTAGCTAAGGCTACCCTTAACTAGGAATCATTCCCATATATAGTACCAAACTATTACGATTTAAAACTACCAGGTAGTATAGAGATAGAGATTTTAACTTCCTAACTTTATGTGAATATCCAAAAAAAAAAATAAAGAGATGAGGGAAAGAATCATAAGGTTCGCCATATTTTCTTATGTGCAAGACAAAAAAATATAAAAAATCATGGGGCTTGGCCCATTTGAAATGATTTTATTGGTATTTATCATTGATTACAAATAATGCTCTTCCCTAATATAAGATATTGATACAATGCAAAAAAAAAGGTTAAATTTGGAATAGCCCTTTTGCAAGAACTTATCATAAATGAAGTTAGGAAGCAAAGTTGTTATTATAGATGTGATGTATATTGGAATTATTAGTGTTGGTAGGTGATGATGCTGATAAATGTTGGAGTAACTAGGTGGTAATAACCAAAGACTATAAGTTCCAAGGTTATAGTTGGCAAGCAAAAGAGATTAAATAATAAAGTTAATGGACGAATCAGGATAGAGGACCACAGTCAACAAGCAATAAAAGTTGGAAGGACTATAGTCAAGCAATGGTGGTTGCAGGACTATAATTGAGTGACAGTTGTTAAAACATTATAGATGGAAGGTGGTGAAGTTTAGAGGACTATAGTTGGTAGGTTATAAAGATTGGTGGATCTAGGAGAATAAGAGATGGAGGTCAAAAGTATCCTAATCAGTTGATGGTGGTTATATAAGTATAATCCAGCAATAGTGGTCAAGGATCACAATTGGGCAATGATAGTTTGATGAATGTTGTCAAGAGATGGTTATTTGAGGATCATAATCAAAAAATAATGGTCTAAGTGCTAAATCTAGAAGTTTACTGATGTTACAAAGATCACATTTAAGCGATGGAGGTTGAAAGATTAAAGTTGCGTAATGGTGATCTAAGGCGAAAGTGGTATGAGGTTTGTAGTCAATGGGTGACGAAGGATAGGAGGACTAAAGTCGCCAAGTTAGAAAGGTAAAAAGGTTTATTGTTAGGTGATGCTAGTTGGAGAACTATAAAGGTTGGAAGATTATAGTTAACATGCGATAGAGGTATAATTTATCATAGTAAAGCAATGCTGATCGAGAGATTGAAGATGGGTAATGGTCATCTAGAAGACAATGCGATATGATATATTTTTTTGTTATTTTCTTATTACTTGATTATTTTGTGCTTATAACATTGTGTTTTGTGCAGAAAAATATAAGGAAAATAGGAAAATTAAACCAGCACCGTAGCACTACAAGTTAAGTACTATATCACCATAACCCATTTCAATATCATAGTGTCATACCTAAGCACTAAAAGGATTACTGAAAATTGGTTGGAGAGTTTAGCTCCAAAATGCTACAAATTATGCAAAGCAGTTCTAGATATGAGTACTACAGTTTTAAATATACACTACTAAAAAATGGCTCCTACTAGTGGGTTTTTTATAAGATGTTTGTCAGACAAATCTGTTGGCATCTGCCCAATTGACTGGTCTGGTGGATAATCCATTTGAAATACTAGCAATAAATTTCTACTGGAATTTCCCATAGAAAAAAATGCCAGAACTCATAATAGGTAAAAGATGTTTCTACTTTCCTTTTTTGCCGTTAAAAAAATTATGAGGTGCAATTTATCGTTGACTAAAGTTTTGCCATAATATCATATTTTCCAGTAGAGTTTTGAAGTTACCTATGGCTTTTGGATGCCGGTAACACACAATTTTCTTATAGTAATCCTAGCATCAAAGAAAAAGCCAGTGGAATTAGTGAATTGAAGCAACTATTGGTGAACTGATAAATCAATGCAGTAGTGCCCAGTGCCACTAAGCTAGCACTGTAGTGCTAATTTACTTAATATTTTAAAACAATAAGTAGCCACCTTTTTGTTGTGGTAAGGAAAAGGAAACTTGATAGAGTTATTTCTAGTATCATTTTGTGAGAGTGTGTTAGTTTGTGAGATTGGTTTAGTGCAGCGTGTAGCTTGTTTTTATTGTATTTGAGTCATGTAATGAAGTGGTGTAAAGCATGGAGTGAGTAAGGGATTAAAGTCTTACATCTAGGTCATTTCTAAACATTACTTTCACATGTTTTTATTTCAATATTAAGTTTGCACTTGTGAACTACTTAATATAATAAAATGTTCATAAATTTTATTTTATTTATTATGTATTTCAATGCATCCAATTGTAGATAAAAAACTATTTTAAATATGTGATGATTTAAAGGCATGTATTGCTCAAAGTAAGCTTCAATATTTACTATATAACATTATTTTTATTTTCTTTGAACTTAAGTTGATCTATGTATTTTCCTTACATAAATTCAATACAATGTTTGAACTTTAGCCTTGATAAATGTACTAGAAGAATAATTAGAGAAGTTAAAATGTAGTCCAACCAGGCATAAACATATGGTGGTTAGGGTTATGGGATCTTAAAGAGATAGTTTAACTATAGTCAGTAAGGATCATAGCTTAGTCTATTATGAGCTAGATAAAGATGAGGAGCATAATTTCTTTGATCCTTAAAAACAATAAGAATTAACCCTCTTTAATTCAATTATTGCTCTTTTATGGATTCAAAGGTTTAGAACTTCAAAAAAAAAATAAAATCATAAACCTTTACTCTTGCATTTTGAAGTGTTTACTTTTACAAATGACACACAATTTTCTATAACTCGCTAGATAAACATATTAGTCTCATAAATAGTACAGTGATCTTAGAATATTCATACTTATTCCTTGTTTGATTGACACTATATTCATCGTTGTATTATTTGATGTGATAATAAGCAAATGTGTTCTAAATTAGAATTACACATTAGAAAAATTGAACTTACCTTTAATATTTGATTATTACCTATAATTATATATAAATCAATGTGTGTGTGTGTGTGTGTGCGTGTAAGCTCATAAATACCTAGAGAAACCTAAACTACTATATGTGAGTGATAGTAGTCGAAGGACTATAGTATGGTATTGGTAGAGTTAGGATCATAGCTGGGTGAAGGTGGTGTGAAGAATGTAGGAGGTAATTTTTGTCTGATGATTGTAATCAATATATGATAGAGGCAAGAGTTGATATAGTCAGGCAATGATGGCTATAGAATCATATTTAACAAGCATGGAGGTTATAGGGACCTGGCTAGTTGCTGGTGAAGACCCTATAGTGATGGTAATATGATGGTCTAATGGTAGTGCTCCAGAATCCCTAAATCTTTGGTGTAATAACCTATTAACACCAAGGCGTTTAGAGCATAGTAGAGCCACAAGCCTTTAGATTGATGTTTAAGGCTTTGTTCTACAATAAACCTAGATTCAATATGCAATACTGCAGTGCTGAGTCATAGGAGAGCCATGATGCTTGGAAATAAATTATATTTATATATATATATATATATATATATATATATATATATATATATATATTTATATATAATTTTTTTCTCCTCTGCTCATCCGCTCTCTCATCTAGTCATTAGGCTTGTTGAAAAAGGTAAGGAAGAGGGGAGGAGGAGAAGGAAGAGAGAGAGAGGGAGGAGAGAGAAAGTGGTTCAGATAATTTTTATTTATCGATTATGCTTGAAGATTTATTTTATTCATAGTACATAACTTGAATTCCATTTTAATTTTTTATTAATTTTGTGTTTGATGAACTAAATATCTCCCAAACTTATAAAAATGTGTTTTCTCCAAATGTATTTAATTTTTAGTATGTAACTTTTTGTAAAATAAATATGATTTATGTGAAATTTTTTATAGTAATATTAGATAATTTCACTTGGAAAGGTAGAAGTTATAATTTTCTAAAGATATTGGCAAGTATATAATAGATTTCTAAATTCATGTTGCATTTCATACATTAAAGAGAGACAAATATAATTGATTTAAGATAAATGTAGCATTTTATAGTAAGCAAGTAAAGCTAATTAGTAGTTAACACTATAATGAATGCAGGTTGGCTCTTACAACATTAATATATTATGCGGTAGGGTTGGCCAAGATGAGCTTTCCTTTAAGATGACTTATGGTGTTATCTCAGTTGTAGCCTAAATTAATGATCAATTTTTTTGCTAAGAAAAGAGTGATGAATCTTTAATGATTATTAAAAGTTTCCCATAATGATGCTGTAGTGATACGACTCAACAATGATAGATAAAAGAATAAAAGTACTACACTAAAGATGAATGTCTTTTATTATTATTCATAATCATTTTCATGATTTCACTCATATGATAGTAAGTAGAATTGATATAAAACTAATTAACATAGCATTGGAACTAATACATAAAAATAGACTATATGATAATTACCTTCATAGACATTTGACACATTGATATATCAAACTGACATGATATACTAATATATAGATATACATTGCATATTATGAATAGAAAGTTAAGTAGTCACCTTTTATTTTTATTATACGATACTTGACATTATTTCATATACATTTATTTGTTTCCATATATTTTGATAGATTCCTATACTTCTTGAATTTCTATGAGTTTGTTGGTCATATTAATTTATAATAATACATTAATATTGATCGATGATTGTATATGTATGAAAACTATAATTATATTCACTTAGATGACTATGCATATTGATTCCTATGACCTTACATTGAACGAAGTGGTGGGTTTTAGTTGCTTGCTAGGATTTGTGCTCATTATATGGATATAATTAATTTTAGGTCCAGGAAGGGGTCAAGACTTTGATGAGTTAGGTGGATTGAGATCTTTAGGTCTTATTGTTTGTTATTTTTGTATTTTATTTTTCTTCTAAATGTCACTTTTGTAGCCTTGCCACTCCTTTCTTTTGCTATGTTAGCCTAAAACTCTTATAATGCTTGGCTAGAGAGCAAAGAATGCTAGAGAGTGAATGGGAAATTCTTCACTATCAAGAATTTTATGGGAGGGCCTGGAGGGAGTTGGAAGAGTTTATTACAAACGAAGGTGGAGGGTCCTATCTATATCCCTCCTCTCATGCTTATGAACATTCAAGATTTTTCTCCATTATACAAGAGTGTGGAGTGCTCTAGAATACTCCACCTTATTTCCTATATTCTTATATAATTCTATAATGTTCTAGAGAGTTCTAAAGAATAATAGATTACTCTCCAAATATCCACACCATTCTAGAACATTATAGAGCACTTTAGAATCTTCTAGGATATTCTAGGCCTATCTAGAATATTCTAAAATCTTTTAAAAAATTTTAAAATATTCTAAAACCTTTTAAAGTTATCTAAATTCTTCTAGAATCCTTTAGGAACTTACATAACTTTCTAGATCAAATTTCATTTGGCCCATTTAGGAATGGTTCTAGAGGACTTCTTTAAGTCAATCCTAAGGGGTTTAGCCAAACCTCTACGTCCTACATTTCAACATGAAAATTTCCTACACCTATTCTCATGATGCTTTTATCACGAGCCTTCATGAAGTTATGCTGAAGGTTCTTTGATCACCATAGGTTAATCTTGCATATCTGACTCACTTAGTCTTTCAACTTTTCCCCCGGGTGGATTTTGAGTTGTTTGTTAGAGAATTTTGGGACCCTAGATTGACTTTGTTATTATTAGTTGGAGCATTAAGGACTTAGGATCTTCCTTGATATCTTGGATCCTTCTTTAGCTATTCATCTAGTAGGGCATTAGAAGGTACATCAAAGACTTCTTTCATCCCTATTGGTAAGCCATCAATGTGTTCCTCTAAGCTACCCTCATGAGTTAGATGGCCCTACCCATTCCTTAGGATGTTTTCTAATATTTGTAACTCCTCACCCTTGGTATTATATTCCTCTTATTCTTGTTCCTATAATAGCAGCATAGGCTCCACTTGACCACTAACCTCACCATTCATGACCCCATGATGATTGGCTAGGAGCATTGAGTCTATCTTAGGAAAATGTCTTACCCAATAAGGACGTCCACAAGAAAACAAGATATTTTGAATAATTCTCTTCTCCTTGCCAACCCTTTGCTTTCTCCTTCAATTTTCTATCCCCCCCATGATGTACTAGCAAGCCTCCTCATTTCCTTGAATCATTCGCCTCTCTCGTAGCTCTAGCCCCCCACATATTGAATTCTTCCCTAGAGCAATTGTAGCTAGTGGTGGATGTCTCTGCCAATGCATGCTTATAATTCACATGTAGGTCCCCAACTTTTTCTAGCATCCCATTGAGCTCCCTCTTGAGATATCCATGCACCTTCATCTTACCCATCAATGATTCCTCTAGTTGAAACACATTTCCCTTTCTCATAGTCTTTGATAGTGTAACTTTATTACACTAAGCTACTCCTCTCTTCACCTATGTTAACCATATGGGTCCCCCTCCCATTTACAGCCTCTATCAATTGAGGTAAACTTTAACCTATACTAGAGATCCTCTCTTTGGGTTTCCCTTATGGTTTGAATGCTAGATCACACCACTCATCCATTCCCTATCTTCCTTATAATGACTCCAAGCTTGCAATACAACCCTCTTATTGGCTTCAACCACTACCTTGGTCCATGCCTTACCCTTGGATTAAACCTATCTCTGATACCACTTGTCACAGGAAAACCTTTCCAAAATCACCCATGCAACCTTAATACTTCCTCCTAGTACTAAGTTAGCTTAAAATTTCTCACAATGCTTTGTAAGAAAGCAAATAATTCTAGAGAAAGTAAATGTGAAAATCTTCCCTATTTTAAGAGAATTTTAGAAGAGGGGATGGATGGTGCTACGAGTTGGAAGGGATGATTAAAAAAGAAGGGTGAGGGTCCTATTTATTGACCTCCTTCCATTCCTAAGAATATTTTAGATTTCTCTCCATTTTATACAAAAATGTGGATAATCTAGAAAACACTAAATTATTACTGACATCCTTATAAAATTCTATAATGTTCTATAGAGTGCTAGGGTATCCTAGATAACTCTTGAAATATCCACACTAATCTAAAATGTTTTAGGGCTGTGCGTAAGCCCCCATGGTTAATTACATCTTAGACCTCGATCTAAGAAAACTCTTTATTAAGGATGTTAGATTATCTTCTCAAATGGGCTTAGCATAGAGGAATTTCTAGGCTTTCCTAATAAAAGGGAAAGAGAGGCTCAATTTAGTTTAATCAACATACGTGGTTCAATATCATCATCCGGTCAGTCTGAGGAAGAGAAAACTGGAGGAAAAAAATGTCATTACACCTCAAGCATGCATGAGAGAAAGAGGGGGGTGGCGTCATCTGTGTGATGCGGATGGGCAGGATTTATAGCCTCCGAAAGAAACGCTTACCCACTGATAAGGCGGATAGTGGTACACTCATTCCACTAGCTTTACATCCTAAATCTATAAGAGATGTAATGTCGTACATACGACACTAACATCCACAACCTAACTAACATAATCTGGATTTATATCTTTGCCTGAGAAGGAAGCCAACTAAAACTACCTAATCACATAAATCCATGACGGGTTATTATCGGTGGAGCCTAGCTACCATTACTTTTATATACTATGTGATGTATATTGCATGGAACTTGCTATCGACTTTGGATTACTTTTCTATGATTTGTTGTGATTATTTGTTTATTTAGTTGCGAGTAGAACTAGTATGATTTTTATAGTTTTCTTTCCTACATGTGCATGTTCCAAAATTGCTAGACTCTTAGGGATAAAATTTTTCTACTCGTAATTAATAATAAATTTTTAAGAATTAAATAACATAGAAATATAACGATATATGGAATAGCCATAATCATCCGAGGTCGCAAGCATCTTAATGCATTCTTCTCTCTTCCTTATGTAGACACTTCCCCACCTACGGGTAGAGTCTGGATCATGAATTTTATACGATTAGGTGGTTTTAGCTAGCTTCCTTTTTAGGTAAAGGTATAAGTCCAGATTGCATTAGTTAGGTCATGGGTGTTAGTGTCATATATATGACATTACATCCCTTAAAGATTTAAGATCTAAAGCTAGTGATACGAGTGTACCACATACACCTTATTAGTGGGTAAGCATTCCTTACTTTCGGAAGCTATAAATCCTACCCATCAACGTCACATAGATGACACCACTCCCCTCTTTTTCTCATACATGATTGAGGTACAATTTCTTTGTTTTTCTCCAATTTTCTCTTCCTTAGATTGACCAGATGATGATATTGAACCATGCATGTTTATTAAACTAAATTGAACCTCTCTTTCCATTTGATTAGGAAAGCCTAAAAATTTCATTGCACTAAACTCATTTGAGAAGATAATCTAACATCATTAATTGTGAGTTTTCTTAGATCGAGGTCTAAGATTTAATTAACCATGGGGGCTTGATCCTATGAGAAACTGATCCCCACATCAAATAAATCCCTTTTGAGCTGATGTATCGAATGGGGAACTCTCATAATATTTTTGGTTATACATACTCTTATCCATCGAAGTGCATGAAAGTTCATTAGGGATGTTAAGCCCTTATGAACTAGCCCAAGCTAACTAAGAGGGAGGTGAATTGGTTATTTTAAAAAATCATTCAATCAAAAATAATGAGAAGAAAGCTTCCAGCAACCAATCCCCTTGGCAATCTTGCAATCCTCCACACAAAAAATAACCAGCAAAAAAGACTGATATGCAAGAAGAATATAGCAATAATATGGCCTAAAAAAATATGAGGATAGCCCAAAAGATAATTAAACAAAATATTAGTATAATAAATAAAAGGAACATAAGAAGCCAAACTAACTACCTGATTAATCAGCACAATAATAGCAAGATGAGAAGATACTCATAATAGAACAGACAGATTAAGGGTAAAGTATCAAAGTCCAGGAAAAAATAACTATCATAGTCGATCTCCACCAAAAAGGATATGACCAATAGAAGGCACCAATGCTCCCATCATAAAGACCATACCAAGAAGGTAAAAGCACTAAAATAAATTCAGCCCAGATCGAAACCAAGAGATCTAGGAAGCACAAAAGAAACCAAAATGAGTCATTAAAGATCCCAAAATTGCACAACCACAACCTGCACTCTAGCAAATGTCCAGGCAGGGAGATAGAGTGTAAACACCCCATCATTATCTTAAACACAACCAACCAAACCACCTGATAATCCAATAGATAGAGGCAGAACAACTAGTTGGAAAGAACTGAACTAGAGAATGGCCACTAGATATAACCCAATAAGAACTCCAAGCAGTAATAGAACAAAAGGAATAGAAAATAACCTAACAAAGAGGAATAGAATAAAAACACCAGCCAAAAAACCAAGCCTAAGACGAGAGGAAAACAGAACACCCCAAAGCAACTAAATAACAAACAACATAAAAGGGGAACCCCACAGCCACCAAAGGGAGCAGAGTCACCAAAACTAATGCTTAGCATAAGATATACCAATTTGATCCAATCTAAGAAGGCCTTTGACAAGAACCGACATTTGAGAAAAAGTAAGCTCATTCAAACCGTTAAAATCACAACCCAAATTGGCCATAACATTCGCACACGCATTCCCCTCATCCAAAATGATAGAAAAGGAGCAATTCAGAGAGTTAAAGATGTCTCTAATGTCTCTCCAAATCTAAAACAAAGAAAAGGAACAAATATTATCCTCCTTAATATGAAGAGAATTATAGTCAAAATAAGAACCCACTTCCAGCACAATATTAATAAGATAAAAGGTTAGCACAGAGGCTTAAGCCATGAAGCACAGCATAGTAAGTAGCAACGCTAACATCACCATTAGTAAAAGGCCAACAAACCCCACCATGTAGGTGCCATTATGATATCTAATGACACCACCACAACCAATAATACTACCCAATCTTGCACTAGCCACATTCAACTTAAAAGAATTAGGATGAGGCTTATTCTAAGTAATGCACCTCTTCACCTTATTAAAATTATCCATCTCCAAATTAATACCAAAAGTGGGGGAAGAAAATAAAAAGTTATTGAAATTCTTAAAAGAGAGTAAATTAGCAGAATAAAGGGCAGCAACTTTATCCTTAACTTTCTGGATGATTCTCTTGTAATTCATAATGACCCCATTAAAACGAGAATCATTTCTCTCTAACCAAAGAAACCAAAGGATAAGAGAGGGAATAACATTTCTAACATGGCCTTTAGACTTAACAAACCAGCAATTAAGAAAATAGTATATAGAAATCCTCATAGTAAAAAAGTTAATATGGAAGATGTATTCAAAATAAATCCAAACCTTAACAGCAACGGGGCCAAAGATGAAAACATGGTGCATATTGTCAACATGGTAGCAACATTGGCATTTAGAAAGAAAGATACAACCTATTTTCCTTAAATTCTCGTCCGTTGGAATAAGCTTGTGAAGAATTCTCCAAATAAAGACATAAATCATAGAGGGGAAACTTTTATGCCAAATCATTTTATAAAGCTTAGAAGACTCATTTTTTGCTCTAAAGGAATGCCAATCATCCTTAACTCTAAAAATACCATCTTTAGTAAAAGTACAGAGCAACACATCCTTAGAGTTAATATTTAAAGGAATCTTTAAAATAAGCTGAATAATTAAGTCAAGAAGAATAATAGAAAGTTTCTCCAAATCCCAACCATTATTAGAAAAGAAGTAGTTAACCTTAACCTTAGCAATGGAAAAAGGGTTCAATAAAGAATCAATCGACTGGCCTTTAGCCAACAATCTTTCCAAAAGTATAAATCCCAACCATTATTAGAAAAGAAGTAGTTAACCTTAACCTTAGCAATGGAAAAAGGGTTCAATAAAGAATCAATCGACTGGCCTTTAGCCAACAATCTTTCCAAAAGTAAATATTTCCATTACCAAACCCCAAACCATAGAAGGCTCAACCTTCCATTTAACTAAGCAAAGCCGTTGCCAAACTTTAGAGTGGCCTTTACTAAAGAAACACATGATATATATAATATAAATATAATATATAAATATATTATATATATCTTATTTCATATATGTGCATTTAGGAATCTATCTTAAAAGGAAAAAGCAATAACCATCAATGTACCTCATGAACTTGTTCTCCCGAGTCGCTAAAAACAAGTGTTGATCCGTTAGAGCCAATATCTTCTCGTCTATCATCTTAAAAAATAAAGAGTATTAACTGTTAAATCACCATTTGGCTTAATTAAATAAAATTTCTTTTCATATTGTTTATCTTTATTTTCATTAACAGCATAACAATTAAAATACGGATTTAATATAATTTTTAAAAGATAAATATTTTTGACAGAAATAAGTGACCGGTCTTAGATTTTTGAATAGGATTGGTGGAAGTTTATGTTTTGTTTGAGATAATTTTGTTACTGTTTTAAAAAATACTAATAAAACTATTCCAAACAAAATCTTTAAAATTTTTATCTTAAATTTTATTATATTTTTTGAATAAACTTTATATTTGCAATATATTATATCTAATTAACTATCCCCCACTAAAATCAGCCCCCTGAATTTCCTACTAGCCTATTGTACTTTATAATTGAGATATTTACATCATATTAAAAAAACTATTATATTCTATTACAATTTCCAGATAATTTGGTCTTACCATCTTGTCCCAAAGCACCTTGGAAACT
>CM039735.1:64107561-64308973 GCA_022539455.1 Dendrobium nobile
CGTAGAAAATTGGAACTACAATTTGCCTTGTATGGTTGGTCAATCACAAATAATGTTCAATTTGTTGTTGTGCCCTCAAACAAACAAAAATTCACTATTGCTTGTGTAAAACATAATACTATATCCATTTGCATGCCAGCCTAAACAACAATTGGGTGGGGTATGAAAGATAGCTACCATAAAAGGTCCACATACATGCACGAACCCTATTCTTCAACCAGATCACAGGAAATGTAATTCACAGTTCATTAGCTTCCTTATTATTCCATCTATAAGAAAACAAATGGATATTAAACCTAGAGAAATAATTAGAAGAGTTGAGGCAACGTTTAACATTAAAGTTTTATATATGAAAGCAAGGGATGCATGTCGGAAGGCCATTAAAGTAGTGTTTAGCAGTTGGGAAGAGTCCTACCGGTCACTAAATTTGTTCATGGAAGTTATTGTTCAAGCTATGCCCGGAACTGTGTACAAAATTCAATCCTCAAGTTCATATAGATTTCAAAGGTTATTTTAGGCATTTGGGGCATCTATCAATGGTTAGATGTTTAGCAGGCCTTTCCTTAGCTTAGATGGGACTTTTTTTTTGGGTAAGTATAGGGGAACATTACTTATAGCTGTTGGGCTTGATGAGAATAATGGGCTTTTCCCATTAGCTTTTGGAATTATGATTTCCGAGTGCAACGATTCTTGGATATGGTTTCTTATCATGATTCATGATTTACTCCCTTATGTTGCAAGTAGAACTAATCTTTGTATCATAT
The DNA here is from genome assembly GCA_022539455.1 of Dendrobium nobile. Taxonomy (NCBI): domain Eukaryota; kingdom Viridiplantae; phylum Streptophyta; class Magnoliopsida; order Asparagales; family Orchidaceae; genus Dendrobium; species Dendrobium nobile. The sequence continues at coordinate 64,108,326 of CM039735.1, forward strand.
CTAATCAGCATGCTGGGTTAGTGCGTGGATGTAGGAACATATATCCTTAGGCAACACACTGTCACTGTCTTAGACACTTAAGTGATAACTTTAAGAAAGCTGTATGCCAAATGGGAGTATCTGATGTGGAGTTTCTATGTAAGAAAATGTTCACAGCTGGTAATACTGATGATGCAAAATTATTCAAACAAAGCATGTTAGATATAATAAGAATAAAGCATGAACTTCATCATGAAAGTTCGTTAGGGATGTTAAGCCCTTAAGAACTAGCCCGAGGCTAACCAAGAGGGAGGGGGGGGGGGGGGAGAATTCGTATTTTAAAAATTTTCTTAAGCAAAGCACAAATAAAAATCAAAAGAATATCACCACAAAGAAATTAATGTGCAGAAAAATAAATATGGAATGTAGTAAGAATAAAACACAGAGAATTTATAGTGGTTCGGTCAACTCGACATATGTCCACTCCCCGGAGGCGCCCTCCGGCTACAAACGTAACTCTCCTTTTGCTCCCACAGCAAGGCGGAGAAGTCCTTACAAAAACTCCTTTTCGCCAACTCGGCGAGGCCGAGAACCCAACTCCTTTTGCTTCCTCCTAGAGCAGCGGGAGAACCTTGACCAATTGCTGAAGAAGACCTCCCTTAAACCCCCAAGGATGATCGACGAAGACTAGAGAAGACACCTTAGAACCTTTCTTGGAGAAACCTTTATGAATCCCTCTCATAAACTCCCCCTCACAAGTTCCTCCCTCTCTCTCCCTCTCCTCTTGGCTCTCTTAGGTCAAGATAGTAGCAAAAGATCTTACAAAGTGAAAAATAAGAGCTCTTAAATAGAAGAGCTTCATAATAGCTAATTAATTGCAACTTGCCTGTTGAGTCTAGTAATTGTTAAGCCTAAGTGAATGTCCCAAGGCTACCAAGAGGGGGGGGGGGGGGGGGTGAATTGGTAGTTTAAAAATTTAAGCCATCTTTTTAAAATTATGTTGAACCTAAATAAAAATTGTTTCTTTTAAGTTTTATAGAAAAAGTTTTTCAACCAATAATTTTTAAGACTAAGAAATAAAATGCGGAAACGTAAAAATAGTAGTAAATGACACCAGATTTATAGTGGTTCGGTCTAAAACCAGACCTACATCCACTCCCCAGAGGCACCCTCTGAGTATTGCACTAATACCAATAGTGACTCTCCTTTTGCACCCTCAGCAAGGCAGAGAACCTTTACAACACACTCTTTTCACCACTCCCCGACGGTAGAGAACCGTCATCCGTTTAACACATCCCCAGTGTAGGCAGAGACCATCCGTCCTTTCCACAACCACATGTTTGCAGAGAACCGTCGTCCTTCACACTCTCCTAGTGTGGGCAGAGAACCGTCGTCCTTTCACACTCTCCTAGTGTGGGCAGAGAACCCTTCGGCTGTTCACACTCTCCAAGTGTAGGAAGAGAACCCTTCGGCTGTTCACACTCTCCAAGTGTTGGTAGAGAACCGAATCTTCTTGACAGATCTTCTCACAAGAATCTAGAAGGAAGAGGGAAAAGAGTGAAGTAATCCCAATTCACAAGTAGAGACTCTACCTTTGAAATCAAAGTGAAGCCTTCTCGTTCCAATGGTAGGAATCCTCCCTTGAATGCTCTCTCCACTCTCTCCTTGGCTATTCTCTCAAGAGGCACGAAGATCAAATGACAAAAAGATTGGGTGGCAGTCTAATTTGGACTATTTATATAAAAGACAAGAAAAACTACCCAAATACTGCGAGTATTCAATACTGTACGCAGTGGATCGTCCCGTACGATCATGGATCGTCCTGGACGATTTTACTCAAATGCTTTGAAACGACCCTATTTGTATATGTGTACGAAATCATTTCGTACAAGCTGATCGTCTTGTACGAACTAGGTTTGTCCAGTACGAATGGTTATTTTTAGGTCGGTTCTAGAAACTACAGAAAAATCGTCTTAAAGCGGTTGGATTGTCTGGACGAAAATGGGTTCGTCCGGACGAAATTTTTACAGAGCCCAGATCATTTTCTGATGATAATTAATTTTGTGTGGACGAAAATTTTACAGAGAACAGATCGTCCTGGACAATTATTATTTTCGTCTGGACGAAAATCTTACAGAGCCCAAATCATTTTGTGACGATAATTAATTTCGTCTGGACAAAAATTTTATAGAGAACAGATCGCCTGGATGATAATTATTTTCGTCCTGGACGAATAGGACTTAGAAAATTTTTCGAGGCAGTTTCTATTCGTTCCATATGCTCTATAGGAGGTAACTGTCTGATCGTCCTATACGATATAAAATCGTCCCGTACGATCAGTATAAAGTTAATATGATCTCCTTGTGTGTGTGTGTGTATGTTTTTTTTTTTATCACTCAATTACAAAATCACTCCCTTTCAATTTTATTTCAAAGAAAAATACAATCTTCAAATTTTATTATATATATATATTGTAATAAGAACACAATGAATAACACTCTTTGCTTTATCCTTCTTCCGTCTTCTTGTTCTTGTCCGCCTCTTCTCTTTCTGGTTCGCTTCTACATGGTATCAGAGCGGGCTGATCATGGCGAGCTTAGCAACATCGCAAAACAACGAGCGAACGCACACGGAGAATCAAGTGGAGCCTCATATCTCGTCATCGTTGAAGTTCGTTGTGTCAAACATCAAAAACATCGTCCTGATTCAACTAGCATCGGTCAACTATTCCGTCTGGAAATCCCAGATTTAAAATTTTTTTCGAGCTCGCGGCTTTCACAAGTTTCTTGATTCATCTTCCATTCCTCCTAATCACACTCTTTCTCAAATAGATGGCTCTTCCATTCCTAATCCCTCTTTTGCCCAGTGGCTTCTCTCCAACCAGATTCTTGCCGCTGCTTTGTGTTCCACAATATCCATTTCAATCTTGCCCTATGTTATCAATCTGGAATCCACAACAGTCATCTGGACTGTTCTTGAAACTAGGTTTCAATCTTTCAATAGATCCAATGTCATACGACTCAAGAACACTCTTCACAATATCTCCCTCAAGAATATCACAATGATCCAACATCTCTCCGAAATCAAAGCTTTGGTTGATCAAATTGCCGCAGTTGGCTCGGCTGTAGACACTGAGGACATAATCCTCTATATCCTGAATGGCCTTCCAAGCCCCTAACAATCCTTTAAATTTTCCATTCGAACGATGCTTACCCCCATTAGTCTTGATCAACTCTATCCTCTGCTTTTAAGTGAAGAAATTAATCTTGCTTCGGATGCTGTCAGGAGCTCAGCATATACCGATCTCGCCTTGGCTCTTTATGCGTTCCGTGGAAGATATTGTCGAAACAGAGGAAGAAACACATCCACTGCCCAAACTTCTAGTTGTCCTCCCGCAACACCATCACTTTGCTGTCAGATTTGCCTCAAGAAAGGGCATTCCACAACTTTTTACTGGCATCGCCTCAACCCACAGTACATTCCTCCAACTAATAATCCTAACAGAGCTCTTATTGCAAGCTCGGACAACTCCTTCAACAATTGGTTTCTTGACTCGGGAGCAACATCACACCATACCAATTCCCTTGACAACATGTCTCTCTCAAATTCATACCAAGGCAACGACAGTGTTACAGTTGGAGATGGATGGTCGGTAAATATTGCTCATACTGGGGCTGGCTTATTGCCAACCCCAACTCGTAAGCTCCTTCTATCACAAGTTTTTCATACTCATGCACTACATTACAATCTCTTATCAATTTCTAAATTAACTAAAGATAATGATATTTCTATTTTGTTTAACCCATCGGGTTTTGTTCTTAAGAACCTCAAGACGAAGAAAGTTTATCTTCAAGGACCGTGTACCAACGGTCTCTACCCAATTCGGACTAGCTCATCCATGGCTCAACCAAAAGCGCTATCTGCTACAAACATACCTACATGGAATTCAAGACTTGGCCATCCTCACAAGAGAATACTTCATCTTATATCCAAGCATAATCCATAGCTTAACATACCTTTAGACTTGTCTGCCTGTATTTCTTGTAAACAGTCTAAGGGTCACAAACTAGTATTTGATAAATCTGTTACTCATCAAACTTCTTTTTTTTCTCTCATTCATTCGGATGTTTGGGGACCGGCTCCCATTGATTCGTTTCAAGGATTTTGCTGTTATGTCATTTTTGTAGATGATTTTTCGAGATTTACGTGATTTTTCCCACGAAAAATAAGTCCGAGGTTACTAATATATTTATTACTTTTAAAACTCAAATTGAGAAGTATACATCAAAATCTATTAAAGTTCTTCGCACTGATAGAGGCACTGAATTTATAAACAACTCTCTGCAACATTTTCTTATGGAGAATGGCATCAAACATCAAATTGCTTGCCCATATACTCCAGAACAACATGGAGTTGCCGAAAGAAAGCATAGACATATAATAGAGACAACTCGAACAATGCTCCACACAGCCTCTATCCCTTACCTACATTGGCCCGAAGCAGTTTTGACATCTGTTTATTTGATTAACCGAATGCCCTCACCGGTTACACGCAAAGTGTCACCTTTTGAACTTTTACATAATGCTAAATTGGATTATAGCCACCTTCGTATCTTCGGATGTGCTTGCTTCCCTCGGACTTATTTTTCATGGGAAAAATCACGTGTGTTTTCATGGGCTATTCAGATACTCACAAAGGCTATAAATGTCTTGATCTAACTACTAACAAAATTTTCATTTCTCGACATACAACTTTTGAATAGCAATCTTTTCCATTTGCCACACAATTATCTCCTCCTACCAATCCGATTATTGAACCCTCTCCGCTCTTCCTTACACCTGCCTCTGTCAATTCTTTCATCAAACAACCAAATCCACTACAACATACTCAAGTGCTTATGCCTACAATTGATCTCGTCCCTGCTCCATCCACTCAAGGCATCCCCTCGCCACCTGAACAACAAAGCTCTCCACATATACCATCTCCCACTATTCAACCTCATTCGATGGTGACCAGGACTAAAACTGTGTCGCTTAAACCTCATGTTCGACTTAACTTATGCCATATGCTCACGCACTCTGATTTGCTACCAATTTGACCGAAGCAAACAAACATCTTGAATGGCGTCAAGCAATGACTCTGGAGTTCTTAGCGCTACAACAACAAGGCACATGGAGCCTAGTTCGTCCTCCGAAGGATGCGTCTATCCTTGGCTGTAAATGGACATACAGACTCAAACTATATGCTGATGGGTCAGTCGACAAACACAAAGCCAGGCTCGTAGCCCAAAGAAACCATCAGGAATATGGAGTGGATTATATGAAAACATTCAGCCCAGTGGCCAAACTTCCGACAATTTGCATATTATTAACTATAGCTTTACACAATGAATGACAGGTTCACCAACTAGATGTTGCTAATGCTTTTCTCCATGGAAACTTTTCAGAGACAGTATACATGTTACAACCAAAAGGTTTTGAATATACTTTACATCCAGACTACGTGTGCCACCTTCACAAATCTATTTACGGACTTAAGCAAACACCAAGACAGTGGTACAATACATTCACATCTTATCTTGTCTCTATCGATTTTTCTCACAGCAATGCAGATCCCTCGCTTCTAATTCTTAAGTAGACACTGGTTCAAATCTACTTGCTTCTGTATGTCGATGACATACTAAAACAGGCAATGATCAACATACTATAGACATGGTCATTTCCAAACTCAACAGTCACTTTCTTATGAAGCATCTCGGTCCGACTAATGAATTTCTGGGAATTAAGATATCATACTCAGATCACAAGTACTTCTTATCTCAGAAAACCTATGCCTACAATCTATTTCAGCAAGCTCAGCTAACCTAATGCAAACCATTAACAAATCCCACTTGCACGAAGCTTTCGATCAATCTTCCGGAGGATCCAGTTCTCTCCGACCACAATACCTACAGAAAACTCATTGGATCTCTTCAGTACTTAATGATAACTCAACCTGACATTGCATACAGTGTTAATCAGCTATCTCAGCACATGCATCGTCCGCTTTCTCAATATATTTACCTATTAAAACGTCTTTTACGATACATCAAAGGTACGCTTGATTATGACATACCAATTTTTAAAACTAATCTTTCTCGTAAATCCTTTTCAGATGCCGATTGGGCGGGAGATCCAATCTCTAGAAGGTCCACATCGGGTTATTGTTCGTTTCTTAGCAACACTCTCATCACATGGACACTCAAAAAGCAGCATACATTTGCTCGAATCTCGACGGAATTCGAATGCCGTGCTATGGCAGCTCTAACAACAGACATCTTATGATTTCGTTGTCTTCTGTAGGATTTTGACATATCACAAAATAACCTCACCGATATGTACTGTGATAACACCTATGCTATAACACTTGCTAACAATCCTGTCTTCCACGCTCGTACAAAACATATATAAATAAATCAAAAGTTTATACGAGATCACATTCAAAACAAACATATTCATCTTCTCCCTATCAATACCGCAGACCAAGTGGCAGACATCTTCACCCAAGCTTTCTACAACTATGAAACAAACTAACGGTCACTCAGGACTCATTAGTTTGTAGGGGCGTATAAGTGTCACATATCTATATTTATGTATTTACTGTAGATGTGCTGGCAGTCTTTAATTGGTTGTATTGTACAAAGCTGTATAAGCTATGTTATATATATATATATATATATATATATATATATATATATATATATATATATATATATATATATATATATATATATATATATATGCTAACTGTAATAAGAACACAATGAATAATACTCTTTGTTTTATCCTTCTTCCGTCTTCTTCTTCCGTCTTCTTGTTCTTGTCCGCCTCTTCTTTCTGGTTCGCTTCTACACAACTCCTTAACTCCTGTCAACCCCCCCTGCATTTCACAAAACCCCTCTCTTTTCTCTTTCGCTCGAGCAGCTGCCTTTCACGTCATTCGTCTTCTTTGCTCGTGCAGGTACTCATGTCTCTCCATTCCTAGGTTTGCTTTACACTTCTCCATTTCTTTATTGCTGTTCTTCTCCATTTCTTCATCGCGATGGGAGCTCGCAAGTTAGGTTCAAATAATCAATCAAGCATTTTAAGTTTATTAATTCATGTAAACATTGTTGCAATAACATCTAACTATCACCTCTGTTTAAAATTGCGCAACAAGAGGCGCGCCTCTGTGCAATTCTTCCCAAAGGCGCCTCGAGGGACACGCAATTTGGACCCTGGTCGAGGCGTACGCCTCACCCTGTGTGAGGCGCGCCTCAATTGCGCAATTATGGTGAGGCGTACGCCTCATCCAAATGGTCCCACCTACTTAAAATGAGCATTTTTTTCCCTTATACCCGATCGACTCCAGGCATATCCCGATAATTCCCTGCCCGCAGGCTCCAGGTCGCGAAACCGAGAGCCTCCCGCACGGTCGGCCACCCTTCCCGCCGCCTCTCCTGCCGGTGCCGCCTCTCTACGGCGAACTTGAAGTGTCCGGCCGCCTTGTAGGAGAAGTCCACAAATGATTTTAAATATTTTTTTTTAGTTTTTGGTTAGATTTTTCAAGTGAAAGAAATTCTAGGGTTTTTGATTTTTTGAATTATTTTGTGTGATTTTGGATTCTTTCATTAGCGATCATGGTTAGAGGCAAGGAAAAGGGGTCTTCGTCATTGCGGATGGACCCTTCTTGGAAATATAGTGTACAAGTTGACGTAGGCGGCGGAGAGAAGAGCTATGTTTATTTGAAATGCAATTTTTGCAAAAAAGTGGTGAAGGGAGGTGTTACCCGCATGAAGGAACACTTATCATGCTCGCATAAAAACGTAGCACAGTGTGCAAATGTGCTGGAAAAGGTGAATGAGGAAATTATTGCTTATATGAAGAAAAGTACCACGGCAAAACACTTGCAACAGAAGCAATTTGATGATAGGGTCGAACATGGCGCTTACTTTGGGAGTGAGAGTGGAAAGGGCTCTTCCTCCACTATACATGACAGAGGTGCACGGGGTCCTATGGATCAGTATATGACTAATCCAGAAGAGGATAGAGGACAAGCACAAATGATGCCTGCGGCCGGTACTAGAGAGGGTCGACGCCAGGTTTGCATGGATATTGGGAGGTTTTTTTTTTTTTGAAAAATGTCATACCTTTTAATGTTGCTATGTCGCCTGCCTACTTCAATATGCTGCGGTCTGTAGGGTTGTATGGGAGAGAGTTGAAGGCACCTTCTATGTATGAGTTGCGAACATGGATTTTAAAGGAGCTGTGGTCTTTTCTCTTATTGAAAAGGGAAGAGAAAAGTGAGTCATATTGAAGATGATGATGATATGGCATTCATAGATACAATTGGAGAAGAAGATTCCCTTGAAGACCCATTTAGTGATGGGATATGATTGCATTTTATATGTTCTTTGTACTTTGGGAGTTTTGTTGAACTAATATTTTGTGATTTTGTACTTTGAGACATAATTTTATTGCATCTATTTTGTTACTTTCCATTATTTTGATATATCATTTAGATGTTTTTATTGTAAGATAGAATATTGTTATTCTTATCCTGCTAAAACCCTTAATTTCTCATTAATGCAATTCTGTGTCCGTGAGGCTTACGCTTTAGACCGCCTCGAGGCTTAATTACGCAATTTTAAACCTTGACTATCACCGAGCTTATAATGATTATAAGAGTCTTTATCTTCAATTATGTTGTCTAAGCACAAACAATCTTTTTCTCAAATAGATCTATGATTAGTTATGACTCTAGCAACCCATTGAACTCTTGAAAACTCTAAATAAATTGGTACATTTTGTGGTTTGAGTGAAATATTTTTCATTTCATTTTTTATTGTATGCAGGGGCGGAACTAGCCATAATTTTTTTTTTTTTTTTGGGGGGGGGGACTTATAAGTAACTTAAAGGGGGATAGCGCCCATTAACGGGATTCGACCTGCCCGGTTAGGTCGCAAGGTCAAGGAGCAGCGCCCCTGCAGGGGTTTTTGGGGGTAGCGCCATCGGAACAAATTTTGATATACTATTCTCTTTGTATTTGGTTTATCATTCCCTAACAATAACTCATCTACACAATGTATTTAATTATATTGGGGGCAATTGCCTAAAGACCATAGTTTTTAAACATTTTTATGGGGGGGGGGGGGGGCAATTGCCTAAAAACCCTTGTAATAAAGACTTAAAAATAGATTGAAGGGGGACAAATTACCTAAAATATAATATAATGAAAAAAATTTTCAGGAGGGGAATTGCCCCCCCTAGCGTCAAAGTGGTTCCACCCCTGATTGTATTATATATATTTTTCATGGCGATTATCTGAAATAGTTGACTATAATTTTAATTGCATTTATCCTAATAGAGATAATTGTTTCATTGTAGATAGCTTTGCGACTTATATGGATGAAGAGATTGTGCAAGATGTTTATCTAAAATTATAATATGTTGGGTCTCGTGAATTATTTATAAATCTCAATGGTTTGATCTCCCCATATAATAAAGTATTAATTTGTTGAATGGTATAGATTTAACTTCTTCTGATTTTATAAAAATAATGCTGTCACTACAAAAATTAAGAAGCAATTGCCAATTATTTGATTATCTTATCTTATACACAAATTTATTATTAATATGATTAGAGTGCATAACAAAGAAAAAAATTAAATAAAATTTATAGAAAAAATTAAAACATCTGGCGAAATAATTTATGTTTTATTTAGTTAACAAAATTGTCTATGTCATAAGCAATTCTTTAACAAATACAAAAAAATAAGAACTTTTGTACTTTGACAAAAACTTGGTCGCTAACTTCTTCCTATTTCTTGAAATTTATATACTATTTATTGCTTGGTTTCTGATTTCTTTCAATTTATTGAAATTTGCATGCTATTTGCTTCTTGGACTCACCTATTATATGCCATGGTTTAAAATTGCGCAATATGAGGCTCGCCTTTGCGCAATTCCAGTAAAAAACTCCTCGATGCTTACGCCTCAAGTTTTTTTTTTGAGGCTTGCACCTCAACTTGGTTGAGGCCCGCCTCACGCCATATATATTAAAACTTACATAAATCTTGAAGAAAATGCCCGACATTGGACTCTATAAGAGAGGAGGAAGGGGAGAGAGCAGTTCATCATAATGATGATTCAAATGAAGAACCCCTTAGTGATGACAGTGCTGATTATTTATAAGTTCTTATGTGATATGTCATTGCTATTTATTTTTGAAAATTGGAATTATATGTTAACGAAAAGAATACTGTGATTTGGGAAAGATAGAATTTTGAGTTGAACTATATTTCATGTTGTCTTATTATTGGGATATTTTGATTTTACTTCATATCTTATGCTTTTTTATGTTTTATATTATTCACTCATTAGTATATAAAAATTTTATCATTTTATGTTTACGCAATCTTTTGATTTTGAGGCTTACGCCTCAAAACGCCTTGAGGTTTACGCCTCAAAACGCCTTAAGGCTTACGCCTAGCCTCACGAATGAAAAATGCCTCAATACCCGAATAAGCAATTTTAAACATTGATATATGCTATAAATTTCATCTTTATTAATTCTAGAAGCATGAGTTGGAGTTCTACTTTTGTCTACATCTGCAAATTGAGCTTAAGTTTGGATGTGTTTGACTACTTTTTATACTATAGTTGGTTTTTTTTTTTTGTAATTGGAGTAAAGACATTAACAAGTTATTGAGCCACTGTGAAATGAGTTTGAGCTACTCAATGATATTATGAGAAACCTAGACTACCAATTATATTATCGTTACAATTTGCAATGTAAAATTTATACCTTTTACAAAGGTTATAATAAAAAATTCTATAGATGTTCATGGAATAAATTTGAAGATGATTGTGGCTATTTTAGGAGGTTTGAAAAATTAAATGATTTACTGACTGATATGAATCACTTAGGAACTATAAATGCAGTTGAAATTAGTCATCCGAGTTTCTTCAAATTAAAATGTTGTTGGTGATCCTAATTGTACTAATTGCATTTATTGTGAATTCTATGACAAAGAGTTTTTAATGTACATTTTAATTCTTCGTTAACTAAATGTAATTTTGATATAAGTTTACTTATTTCTGAACTCTTATTATTAAGTTGATGTAAGATAATTTTGATGCAAGTTAATTTTAAATCCATTAAGCAGCTGATTATATTATGTTCATGCTTGCATTATTTATCTATTCTTATTATGAATATAATATGAATAGATGTTTCTTGCTTGGAACTTGGAAGTAAATCTAATAGTACAAAAATAAATTAAAAGTTTAAAGATTGGTTTAATTGTAGAGTAATTAATTGTTACCTTAAAGATTAGTGGATTTTAAAATTTTGAGTGAGTGAATCTTTTAGATCCTTGGCGAAAAAAGATTAGTTAAATTGCAATATGTGCAAGTAGTAATAATATTTTTGAAATCAATTGTAACAATAGTATTTACGAAATCAAATCCATGATTATTTTCAAAATATAACACATTGTTTCATGTGAATTAAGAGAAATGTTAAACTGCATGATTGAAAATTCTTATAAAAGATATTTAAGTATACCACAAACCTATATGTATAGTAATGTTCTCAACATAAGTGTATCATAAGTTGTATTATTTTATTCCAATGAAAGCAACACCATGGACACATGGGAGTCCGATTAATTGCAAGAAGCCACATGCACTTATACTCTAAGTCTATTTCGTGGTGTTCATGAGTACCTTCAAACTCAGCCTTGGTCGTTGTAGATTGTCGAATAATAAAGTGTTCTTTTTTTTGTTGTAATATCTATGATGTATTCTTCGACATAAGAAGTGAGTGGCCCTTTCCAAGAACTAGAGTTTAATCTCCTATGAGAATGCAGCTCCATAAGCATCCCTCTGATCATGTCAACTAATCAACCATGGATTTACTTCTAGTTTCTTCTACCAATGAATTGAAAGACTCGAACATATTGTTCACATTGTAGTGATTCTTAATATCGATCGAGAAAGTTGTCTTGGATTACTTGAATGTTAACGAGTTTAGATACGAGTAAACTTCTAGATAAATACTAAAGATATTATATGTTTGTCATTAAATTCATATAGACTATATTAGTTAACGGTTGTCCAAATCAAATTCTGAACTTGTGGCTATCATTATAGTGAAAAAGCTTCTTAATATTCTTCCATAGGTGTCTCATACAAACTCTATACTCAATGTTGGAAAAGACAATCCTGATGACATCATCTAATCTCTTCTTTATATCCGATATGAAAGTCAAATGCGCTATATCATAATTAAAAGTTTTTGCCAAATTTCTCATAAATCATTCCCAAATTTTTTTGGATTCAGATTCGGCTACCGCATATGCAATAGTAAAGAGCCTGTTGTTTCATCAAAATAATTTGTAGATAACAGTATATCTAAATACTTAGATTTAAGATGGCAAGTATAAACTCCAACTAAATATCTATACTCAGCAAGAAAACAATCATTACAAATCTTGAAACTAACAAAGAAACTCTTGAATAAATTGTTATGAACACTACAAATATATTTTATGTGTGAGTTTGAATTTCTGTTGATTAACTCTGACTTCAAGTAGGCACCCACATGTTGATATCATTTACTAAGTCGAATATGATGTTCCTTGATGAGGTACCCAATTTGCAATAGCCTATTTATTTTCAGTTATGTTGACTTTTGGGCATAAATGCATGAGGATAATTTTCTAATTTCAAAGGAGTATCTAATTAAATATAATCAAAGGAGATTCAACTTATAGTAGCTTGCTTGTAGTAGCCTACTTGACATGCTTAGCAGCTCTTATGAAAGAAGTAGAATAAAGATGGTGGTTGTAGTGAAAGTTAAAAAAAATGATACGGGTCATTCACAAAATATTCAAACTACCTAAGATAATCAGTTGGTGGAAATGCATCATTTCAGTTCGAAGAGTAGTGAAAATAATGACATTATATTAGATAATATGTGTGATGGTTTCTCTCCATGTTAGAGTAAATAGGCAAATTCTCGATATATTGGTTCTCATTTTGAGGATTCAATAAGCTTCAAACAGGTAATTTGGTCCAATACAATTTCACTTTTTTTTTACCGTTAAGATCAAGGCTAGCGACAAATTAAGAGTAATAGCTACTTGCACATACCGTGATTGTCCATGGAGAATACATGCTTCATTATATCCATATGGTCACTTGTTTGAATTTAGAAAATTATCCTATACGTATTTATGTCCAGGAGTCGATAGAGCCGGAAACAAGCAAACTACTATAGGTTAGATAATTCATGAAGGGACATCATGTTTGGCTTCGTATATAACAATTATATATGGGTACTTACTCTGAGATCGTAGTTAATCAACAGAAATTCAGGCTCACACATAATATATATGTGTGACGTTCTTAATAATTCATTCATTTCTTTGTTAGTTTCTAAACTTGTAATGAAGATTTCTTTATTGGGTGTAGATGTTTAGTTGAAGTTGATATTTATCACCTTAAATCTAATTATTTAGGTGTACTATTATTCATAAATTATTTGGATAGAAAAAACGGGCTCTTTACTATTGCATATGCGGTAGCTGAATTTGAATAAAAAAACTTAGAAGTGATTTATGAGAACTTTGGCATAAATTTTTAATTGTGATATAGGTTTTTTGACTTTCATATCGAATATGAAGGGGTTAGGTGAGGCCATCAAGATTGTCTTCCCCAATATTGAGTATAGAGTTTACATGAGAAACCTATAGAATAATATTAAGTAGTTTTTTTGCTGTAATGATAGCCATAAGCTCCAGAATTTGATTTGGACAACCGCTAATTCATTTAGTCTATATGAATTTAATGACAAACTTAAAAAGATTTTTAGTATTTGTTTAGATATTTAACTATTTAAGTGATATGTATGTAACTAGTATGGTTTGGGTGTTAATTATGAAATTATAGTAGTTTTAAGTGTTATGGAATTTAAAACCCTTTTTTTTCTATTTTCTTGCTTGTTGTTAAGATAACACTCTCAAATTCGGATTAGCATTAGCAATTTGTGAGGTAATTGGTTGAATTGATGTTAATTATGTGTTTTTCAAAATTTTGATGCCTCATATTTCCGAGTGATAGTTGTAAAGATTTAGTATTTTGGTGAAGGGGATGCCTCTAGGAATCCATGGTCTTTAGGAGTTACAGATGTTATAACAAGTCTGACCTATTGAGCTGTAGATGCCCTGAAAAATAAAGAATGCCAAGGAGCATAAAAAAATGTATGTTTTCTTCTTTAAGGAACATGTAAAAAATGTGAGCGTAGGGATTAGTCTTTTATCGATATTTATTCTTGATTTTTAAGGAAAAAATCCACTTTTTATGTTGAGTCAATGGACAATAGAGGCAACTTTTAGAATGTCATTTTGAGTAAAACTAGGTAGATAGATGAATGGCTCTGGTATTATGATGGCCATAAAATGAATAATATTTGGTTTGTTATGGTGAGAGTAAGACATTTATTAAATATTACTTTGGTGGAAGCCTACTTCTTGTAGGTTATGGAAGTTTAGATTGGCTCCAGGGGAGACGCCGAGAGGTTGTCGAAATTCTGTCTGAAAACGCACAGGACTTGGACAAACACAGGGAACTTGAACTTGATTGAACACAGTGAACTCAAATGAATATGAGCTAAATTTGAACTCGCAAATGAACCACTAAAAGCTTGAATTTGAACACAATGCAGGGAATAAAACTTATGAGTTGAAGTGCAGAAAACTGAACTAAATAATCAACAAAGAAATGCAAATCATGAAATAACAAAAATTAACATTGAATGAATTCTCGGGGCATACAAGTGATGAATGCTGGAATTAAATGACTTGGAATATTCAACCGAAATCAACTTGCAAAAATAGGAGGACTGATATGCAACAAACATATACATGTGTAATGGTGATATTCAACATCAAATAATAGATGCCACGACACATTTGCAGTCAATAATCAATCAATGGCTTTAAAATATATTGTTTCACTGCAAGCGAAGATAGAAAATATGTAGTCGATGTAGGCTCCAATAAGCTATTGTAGAAAAACAGTTATGCCTCCAATTTGTTGTTTACAAGAAAACATATCAAACAACAAAGGAGTTATAGTGATGAATTACTCATTAGTGGTAGTGGGGAATGTGTAGCAATATGCCTGTAAACAAAGCATATAAATGCAACAATTATGGCAGCTCTCCCATAGCTAACAATAATTTATAAGAGAATGCATCGAACCTCTGTATGTGGCAAGGGGCAGTGTATGATAAATGTGCCCAATTTACTCGAAAGCATAATTATGCATACAACATGCTATGCATTAATAATCATAAAGAATCTACAATATATACAAGCTCCTATAAGCTGCTGTAAGAATTTGATCAAGCAATAAAGGCTACGGCCTCTTTACAGTCAATGACCACGTAATAAAAGTTAATACACCGCCCCTTTGTAAGCAGAGGCTAGACACCCCCAGCAAATGCAAAGCATCTACAAGTTGTTGTACCAGGAACATTGCAGTGCCCCCCATAATCAACAACCATCAAATGATAACTAAATACATCAATCCTTTGCAAGCAAATACCAAATGATATGTAGCGAATGCGCGTTCATACAAACTGCTGTAGAAGTCTTGTCGTGCACTTGACATGTCACTTACGGGCAAAATGCTGAAAGATTACAATAGATACAAGCTTCTACGAGCTGTCGTAGAAGACCCATCAAATAACATATAAATGCCCCCAAATACCCGGGTGGCCCCCGACGAGTGTATTACAAATACACTTGTGACGTCTAGAGCTGCTACACTGGCCGATAATAGAAAATACACCTATCCCAATCACCTCAAGGGCTGTAACAATTATTTTAGGAACGGATGTCTCGCATGGTTCTCCTAGACGATCTGATGTGCCTTCAATTGCTGTAGTTGCTAGTGTAAGGCAGGGGTCACTAATTCCAAAGTATGGGGCATCAGTTAGGATACAATCATCCAATGTTGAAATGATTGATTCCTTAGTTAAGTTAACAATAGAAAATAATGATGATGGCATAATTAGGGAGCTGCTTATTGATTCCTATATAAGTTCTAGGAAGAGAAAACCAGATCAAATCATTATTTTAGGGATAAAGTTAGTGAGTCTCAATTCAACTGGGTTCTGAACATTGGTTTGAATAAAATTATTGAGGCTTGCAAATTTCTTGATGAATAGTGGTTGTGCATTTAACATATTACCTACAGGCAAATACAGAAAGGGCTATGACAAATAGAGGCTTTTACAAGATGCTGTAGAAGACTTGTCATATGTCCAAAAATGTCTCCACATATGTACTACGACATGTATGCCCACAAATACACAGAAATGCATATGCAATCATTTACCCGCATGGGCCCTAGAGAGCGTGTTACGGGTACACATTTGATATCTAGGGATGCTATGTGGGTCAATAAATAAACTCATGTTCAAGCCCAATCCTTTTATGTGGATAGGTAGGAGTCGGACACTGCTCGAATTATCAAATGAATATACGGTCACAACACCAGTTGGAATATTTTGTTTTATAGTTCATGTTAGGCCTTCAAGGTGTATTAGAGGAAAAAAATCATTAACATAGGCATAATGCCTATAAAGAACCCGATCCATTGTTGGCAAGCAAGCAGAGTCGACAAGATTCAATCTATGAATGAAATGCCTATGAACACCCCTATTATGGCCGTGTTGAATAAGATATCAATTAGAGGGGTTAATTTCAAAAACATAAAATATGACCCAAATACCCATGAAATTCAAAACTCCAAAAATATCAAATATTTAAAATTGAAATAAACACTATCAAACACTTAAAGAAAATTTCATCCACCCTCTGCAACAATTTGTCGAGGTGAACAAATTGAAAAGTACTTCAGCTCACAAAGAGCTAATGTCTGGTCGATATCAATTGGATTTATTCTCAAACAGTCTCCTGTCAGTAAGGTGGATGAGTGGCTTTACCCTTAGAGATAGGATACGAAATGAGCAGATACGTGAAAAGGTTGGAGTAGCTCCAATAGAAGATAAGATTAGAGAGAGTCGCCTTAGATGGTTTGGTCACATAAAAAGGCGGCCTTCCGATGAACCGGTTAGGAGAGTAGTGGTATTAGATTTGATTTGTGTTAAGAAAGGTAGGGGTAGACCCAAAAAGACTTGGTTAGAAAATATTAGGAATGACCTTTCTTTATTAGATTTAAATGAGAATTTGACTTTTAATACGACACAATGGAGAAAAAAGGATTCATATAGCCGACCCCACGTAGTGGGATAAAGGCTTGATGTTGTTGTTGTTGTTGTAGTCTCCTGTTAGTAAGGATGTGGCACGTGTCCTCTAACCGACGATTTTGCCTCCAAATGACACTGCAGGTAAACAGTTATGGTTGGAGCTCTTTGAACCATGTGGTTTGCCGACAAATGACACCACTAAATTTTAGTAATGGTCAGAGCCTATAAGTTCCCCAATGACATTAAATCTTTGAGATATGAATCAATATGATATAATCGATAGGGCACAAAGCTCTCTGTCAGCTAAGGTAGATTCAAATTTGTCCCCTTAGACAAATATCTAATCCAGGTCTATAAGGTACCCTTGGACGACGCAACCCATGGCTACCGAAAGGATCCTGCTGTGAGATTGAGTCGACTACCTCCTCTAACTACGTAGACCAGGGTTCACAATTGTTGACCCGTATGCTGAAACAAAATAAAAAAATCAAAATCAAATCCATGTACCTATCACTACCATGCTGCAAATCCCTACGCATATCCCGTCGCCCATACCCCTGCAACGGCGCCGAAGACGTCTTCTCACGCGCAGCTCGCCTCGATCGCAACCATTCGCATTGATAAAATGAAGAGCAAGGCTTCATTTTCTGGCTCTCTGATCGCTCTCCCATCTCTCTCGTTCCCGCCCACTCACCCGCTCTCTCTCCCTCACGCGCTTCTTTGACTCTTTCAAGGCTGTTCGACAACGCTCCCTTTGGGTCGAATCGGAAGCAACGGACGGGAGCTCACTGACTGTAGAAGCAACTTTCTTCCTTTCACGTCGCTACTCCGGCCCTTCTGTGGCTGCTCAGCTTTGGTCCTTCGACTGACGCTCCCTTTCTGTTGGAAGTGAAGTTACAACAGCTTGATCGGAAGCAATACGGGACCTACTGTGAAGTAACTTTCTCCCTTTTCACATTGCTTCTCCGGCACCTTAGTCGCTATTCGACTTCGCTCTTCTGCCGACTTCCCTTCCTGTTAAATCGGAAGTCACGACATTTTTCTATCGGAAGCAACAACAGGAGCTTGTTGGTAGTGAAGGTAACTCTCTGCCTTCTGTGCACTTCTTTGGCCGAACCCAGTAAATTGTCGAACTTAAGGGATTTAGGCCAAGAGATGGAAACAGAGGATTGATTATGCCTTGAGATTCAGAGTGTGATTAAATTTCATTTTGAAGGATTTAGCATAAATCCTGTTTAAACTTGTTAAATTCTGTATAAATCATGTTTTATTATTATTATTATTATTATTATTATTATTAGTTGTCTTTAAATATAATTGATTATTATTAATAATAATTAATTATATTTAATTGTAATTAATAATAATAACAAAAGAGGGCTATGCTTGTGCTCCTCCTATCTCGGTCCATGAGCCTCTACCGCCGAGTCGCCAAGATATAACATTCCTAAACCTTAAAGCCTCGAGAGCCCGTGTTCGGAGTTCGCGGCGGACCGGAAAACCGCCTATACACTCATTTATTGCATGTGGTGGGATGGGACCCCGGTCCGACTCCTACGACGAGGCGGGCAATCACCTAAACTCTACTTCGGTGTTCGTGGCGTTCCGGAAAATTGTCTATACACTCCTTTATTGCGCGTGGTAGGATGGGACCTCGGTGCGACACCTACGGCGAGGCGGGGTTATTTATAAGTACCCTCGAGCGAGGGAAAAGCAAACTGTCTTTTTTAAACAGGTACCGAAGATCCCATATACGCCTTTATTGCGCGTGGTGGGAGGAAAGAACATGGCCCCGGTGTCCTCATCCGAGAACACCTATCATACATGTCTTTATTGTGCGTGGTTGGGCGGCCCAGTTTCTTGTAGTTTTTCCCTAAATGGGGAAGACGTCGGGAGGCTGCCGAAATTTCGGTTGAACACGAGACTGTACCTAGACCTGATTGAACTCAAAAGAACAATAGAGGACTTTGGCATCAAACTTGAACCCGAATATGTAATGAATTAAAACCAAACTGAAACAAGATGAACTTAAATTTGAATTAAGTGATGAAAGACTTATAAGCTTGGAATTGTAAGCTTGGACATGATTGGAATCAAGCATAGTGAATAAGAACAAAGAACTTGAATATGAACTTGTAGTTTGAATAGCAGGGGACTCGAACGAACGGAAGAGGCTCATATTGAACTTGAACTTTATTTGAACATGCAGAAGACTTGTTTTGAACTTAAATTCAATCAAACTATAAGAGGCTCGAATTTCCAAAGGGCTTCAAAAGATTTTGACTTAAGCTTGAACCAAGATGATGACAAATTTAAATTTCACTCAAAATGAAACCATTACAAAGGAACATATGTGGAACTTGCAGTGGATGAGAGGACTTGCAAACACTATTTGCTTACAAGTAGTGATGACTTGTTAAACTTCTTGCTATGATGCCTTCAATGGATAGCAAATAGAGGAAACATGCAACAAGTGTTCAAATTGAAATACAACCTTCCCACTAGCAATATAAGTCAACATGCAAGCAAGAATCAAGTGGAAATGCAAATCTAACTTGAAAGTTAAACATGACTAAGACAAAAGATCAATAAGAAACCTCATTTGAATGATGATACAATATTTCCAATGAAATATTGGGAGGCTACCATTTCAATTGAGATGCAAGTGGAACTTGTTTACAAGCAATGAAAAGATTGTGAAGGATAGGATGTGGCCACAAAGCCATGGCATGTGAATGCTTTGTATCATAATAACTCACATACGATCACATACAAAGAGTGTAACAAATTTGCAATCATAAACTAGAATCAAGGACATATGATCCACTAGCAAGTGTTGATCTATGAAAAGTAAAGAGAATGCAAAAATACAAGAGCAGATGATTATGCAAATTTTCCAACAAATGATAAGGGAAACTCTTGCAATTGATTGATTTGAGACAATGGCATTGACTACAAAAATATGTATTGGATAAAGTCTCCGCTACAATTTGTTTAATTGACATAAAATCTCCAAAGAAATATACCAAGAGCTATCATGACAAATGGAATGCAAATATCAACAAACCGCAGTCACCTATGAATGATATTCATCAATATATAACACTCACACTTGTTGAAAGGAGTGTGATATTTGTAATAAACACTGTGATGTATTCATGAATAAAATGTGAAGAATATGTGGCGAATATATAGTAGATGCAACGAATTTCCTGCAGACATCGGTAGAAGAATCGTAGCATATGCAACCTATTGCTACGAGTGATACAACTCCTTCCAAATAAATGCAACAGTTCATTGAGCAATGTGCATAAAGAATTTGATGACAAACTCGGCCATTCATCAGTCAATATGCAAGGAAGATCCACTACAAGTGAGGATAACATGCCTGCAGCATAATGTCATAACACCTTTACAACCAATCACTGTCCAATGTTGAGCAAGTACAATGATTCATTACAAGCAAAGATTGATGATACTACAACAAATGCAAGAGCTTATAAGTTAAAGCAGGAGATTCGTTAGTGCACTACAATCTACCTGCGTAAATCATGCAAGTAGTGCACGGCAGTCTACCTGTGCAAAGCAGCAAACAACTCAAACCAGAAGCTGCTACAACACGCCGCCGGATCCGCAACATCTATGCAAGCGGACAGAAGGCATTTACAAATATTTGCAAAATACCCCTGCACATGCATCGTAATTTGTATACACATAGGTACACTAAGGGGTAAATACATTCATACTCGCATAGGCCCCGGCGAGCTTGTTATTGATACACACATGACGTATAGGGATGCTACGCGGGTTAACAAATTTAAACCTGATCCTCCTAAGCAGGTAAAAAGGAGTCGACAGAGTTTAATTATAAAATGCCCCCAAACACCCACATGGGCCCCGACGAGCGTGTTGTAGGAACACACATGACGTCTAGAGATGCTGCGCGGGTCGATAAGTGAATTCATGTTCGAACCTGATCCTTCTATACAGATTAATAGGAGTAGACAGGGTTCGAATCATAAGATAAATATGCGGTTACGAAGTTGACCGGAATATTTATTTTATACATTCATATCAGGCCTTCAAGGCCTTTAACAAAGAAAATTCACAAACAATGGCACAAAGCCTATGAAATTCGATCCCATATCAGCAAGTTGATAGGGTTGACAAGGTTCAATCAAATGGAAATGACCCCAAACACCTGATGATGGCCGTGTTGAATGTTTTTCTCAACCGGAGGGGTTCACAAACATTTTTAAATGTCTCCCAAATATCCAAATACCCATCAAAATCCAAACTCCACGAGAGATCTCAATCCCAAATATTTAAAATCAAAATCTATCCATAAACCACTTAAAGAAAAATACATCCATCATACGCAACAGTTTGCCGGGGTGGACAAATTAAAATTTACTTCAGTTCACATGGAGCTAATGCCTAGTCGAAAATATCACTAGGATCCATTCTCAAACAATCTCCTGTCAATAAGGACGTGGTACGTATCCTCTAACCTGCAGTTTTGCCGCCAAATGGCATCGTAGGATAAACAGTTATGACCCGAGGCCCTCTGAACCGAGTGGTTTTGCCGCCAAATGGCACCACGAAATATCAGTTATTGCCAGAGCCGATATGTTCCTTATTGGCATCAAATCCTTGATATATGAATTAATAGGATATAATCGATAGGGCACAAAGCCCTCTGTTAGCTAATGTGGATTCAAATTTGTCCCCTTAGAGGCTTAGACAAACATTCCCCCCAGATCTACAAGGTCCCCTTGGACGAAGCAACCCATGGCTGCCGACAAGGATCCTTCTGTCAGGTTGGGTCGACTACCTCCTCTGACTAAGTAGACCAGGGACCACGATGGCCCGGGACGACGAAACCATGAGATCTTGATCGGGTCCATCATCCATTCCCCCACCATCCGCTTTAAGTGTGAATGGTGAAATTTCTATTTTAAATATATAACCTTCAATTTTCCAACATCCAAACCTATGCTGCTACTATATACCAGATAACACGTATCTCTACGTATCTGATTGACGACTAGCCTTAATCAAAAGTTCTCTCTCGTTAGAGGGAGGGGTAATTAACTATAGGGGCTTGCGCCTATAGGAAACTAGAACTCAGATCATAAAGTCCTTGCAAAATGAGACCCCCCGAAAGCAACGGGGAGGCTGGGGCTGAATTTTCGGAGCCCACATCTTCTTGGTAACCCCTTTATGTGGTTTCTAGCTTACTTTGTTAGTGCTTAATGCAATTACTTGAGGGACCTCTAACTCATCTTGCCAGCTGAAGGGCCACATTTTTTGTTTCTTTTAGTTCTTTTCACTTTCAGTTGTACTTATATATGGAATGATATAGAGAAATGTTCTTCTTTTTTTTTTTTTTTTTAATTTTGCTTAGGGAGGACTCTTATAGGAGTTTCCATACCAATTTGTACTCTTTTGTATTCTTTTTCTGCATTTTAATTAATGCAATTTGCAACCTTTTAAGATAAGGTTAAATCTGTTCATGACATGTCAACACCTCAAACAACGTGATGGGTGGGTGGGCAGAGTTGTTTTTTCTCTATGTATGATGATGAATACTTACCTTTAGTCAAAGTACTATGTGGGGCCAAGCATCTTGAATGGGCTCCATATGTGAGGTGGCTGTCCATTAATTAAAGGAGTTATCATGTTCTTAGTCTATTTTTCGGAGCTACAACCCATTGATGAATTACTTCTTTTACCATCATAAGGAGTTCAACTTAATATTGATGAAAGAAGATGGAAGAAAGTAGGAGCCTATTTATTATGTCAACAAATTTGTTAAATGAGTTGAACAGAGGAACCCGATCATATAGAAGCCAACAATAGCTCTAGTGGTGACTTCTCGTTAGCTTTGTTGTTACTTTGAAGTATATCCAATAAGTTATTATTGACCACCCTTTGAAGGTTGTGTGGTCAAAGCCAAAGAAGTATGGTCATTTGCTTATGTAGGCAATTGAACTAAGTGAATTTTGATTATACTATTCACTGAAGATCGTGATCAAGGCAATGAATATTTTCGACATCATATATCTAACTTCATTATTGAGATTAAAGATGATGTTAAATGGATGATGCATCTTGATGTGATTTTATTAAACTAAGGCATTGGAATTAGTGTGGTGCTTAAGAGTTCGATTGGTATAAACCTAGTCTTGAAAATTTGTTTTCTAGTCACCAACAATTAAGCTATATATGACGAAATCTTAGTTGGTCAGCGATTCGCGTATGGAGTCATTATTTGATGTTTGTTTTACCTTTTGAGGATCATAACATGTGATTCTTGTAAATAGAGAATATGAGTTCATAACCTTGCAATATATAATTACATATTTTAAATCAAAGTTGGGATTCAATAATTGGAGTAGATTTTGAGAGAACATAATCAAGTAACGGACTTGCTCTCCAGGTTTGGCAATTCGACTATTGCGACTATTGTTAAACTACATGTGTTGAGTTTTGAAGAGCCCAAGGTGATGCAAGTTCAAACCTCATTGAACTAATTGGATTCCTTCATCTGTTTCCTAATTAGTGGCTGTATACCAGAAGTTGGAGTTGTGCAAAGATTCAAATTAAGGCAGCTAATATGTAGTTCCTGATCAATATTTTTTAGGAGGTTCACATTGACACTATATGAGAATAGCATCAGAGAAGAAGTTGTCAAAATTCTTTAAGAATTTTATTTAAGACTGCAAGTTATTTAGGCGGAATTACTTTAACATGATTTCTTTTTGTTAACTGAATGTTCTACAAAGAATTCTCTGAGAAGTGGGCTATTGGCAAAATTTACACCTCTGAATTTATAATCATCCCACAATTTGAAGAAGTTAGCTAAGCTATGATGCACAGACACGGGCATAGAGACATGGATATGACATGACATAGACATGGTACATGTCAATTAATGAAAATATAGGATACAAATATGGATTGGACACGGTATTATAATTTTTATATTTTAAAAATAATACATAAAAGTAAAATAAGTATAATATTAAAAATAATTTAGAAATCATAAGTCATTTTACTAGAATTTATGATTAAAATAATTAATCTTAGATTTTTGACAGAGCGTCGATGCCGTGTATCAAGCATCAACAGAGGATACGACAATGATGTCTAGAGTCGGACATCAGTGTTATGCAGTAAGTATCAGTTGTCAATGTCAAGAGGGCGTTTGTTGTCAATATTGAGAGGGTGTTGATAGTCAATGTTAAGAAGGCATTGGACAAAGATGAGCTGTTAAGTTGTGGGTGTAGAAACTGCTAGCGTCAAGCATCAATATCCAGACATCAGTAGACTTTGATGTTGAGATAGTTTTGAAATGTCAATGTTGTAATAATGTTAGACATTGATGTTGTAACGACTTCAGTCATTGTTGTGAAACCAAAGTAATGATCTGCCAAAGAGAAATTAAAATGAGAATATTCGATGAATGGGATATTGACTGCGGGCGATTGGTTTGGTGTTGTGGATAGAAAATATGAAATTTAGTTTTTATATTTTAAATAATTTTTTTTAATATAAGAAATTGCATTTTAAAAAAATTCATAAAGCATATAAGACGTGTGTGGACACACATCCAATTTGTATTTAATATTTTTTTAATCGAATACGTTTTCGGCATGTACGACACGTGTCGGAAGCGTGTTAGACATGTATCATGTTAGATAAGTGTCGAACACTGCATGCCTCTTTGAGGAGAAGTATCAGTGCAGCATAGCAGTTAAGCTTTACCAACTTGTTGAGGTAGCTTCACCAAGGGAATAAAAAATACTAAAATTATAGTTGGGTGCCACAAAAGAAGTAAAAATATCCTCATAAACCAACACTTTTTCTTTGATAAGTTTTACTTTCTTTTAAGCAGGAGTTTTGGCATTGAAGTCCTCTTTATCATTATTGAATAGGATGCATTGTTGACATCCATAGCAAGGCTACCTACAGTAGGAGTTGCAAGTATTTCAACCAATATAAACACTCGATTTAAATCAAAATTCTCCCATTTGTTAAAAGGAAAGCAAAGAGAGAAGAACAATATAAGACATAATAGTAAAGAATATGATAATATAATGCTTGTCGAGGGATCCCAAATCTCGATCAAGTGTGTCTTTGCTCGCCTTTGAGGTAATGTAGTGCTTACAATATATCTCGGTGGACTATATATTGGGTAGTTGGTTAAGCTCAATCTTCGACAAGGCTAGGATTTCCAAGTGATGTTTTGAGATGGTACCAAGCATATGCCGAATTTCCCACTTGGTCGTCCTGGAAAGAAAGAAATATTAACTTTCAGTTTTTATATTTTTTGGTAATCCTGCGATCTTCATCTTGTTGCACTTTCATCTAAACTTTGGCTATAAAATCACCCAAATTTCACTTTCTGGAGTTTTCATGGAGGTTGATGATGAAAGAGACATAGCTTGCCAAGGAATTTGTAGTTAGCATGGTATGATTCAAAAGAATTGAAGAATCTCCACCAATGTTAGAAAAATTGACAGGCTGATATTGAGATAAAATTGTTTGAACATCTTTCAACTAGTTTCAAGGTGTTGGGATACTCACTTCTTGAGGCTGCCTAGTTGATAAGCCTCTTCGAAATGTCTAGTTCTTGACAAAGATAATCAAGACGCCGCACACTTATCTCATACGATAATTTTCAATGTTTTGCAAAACATTGAGAATAGTGGCCATCAATCTTAGAATTAGGAAGTTTTATTCAATTAATTTTTCATAGCTTGATATAAAATGGAGGATTCATTGCCATCAAGAGATTTCTTCGATAGATGAAGCCTCTCTTCCTTCCTTTTTCTCACTAGGAAGGCTCTGGAAACCCTCTAGAAGTCTTCTGTTGTAGTAGAAAATACAGAACATAGAATCTTGGATATGAAGGATAACGAATACAAGATTACGCAAGAAGAGCTTCAATCTGGTTTCAAATGATATTGATTTAAATATTGCCTAGAGCTTTGATGCACATGTGAGGTCACTTTGGATTCATATTCATGATCGACCAACTACTTTGAGAGTAATGATCATGATGGACTAGCCACGTAAGTGAGTGCGAGAAGATTTGAACAATATAGGCTGTGGTTACATTCTTAATTTTTTTTTGGTTGTTTCTCTTAAGCAAAAGAAATCCTAGGATTGATATGCACCCTTGTTGGTGACATATGCCCTCATTTGCTTAGGCTTAGTTGATCAGGTCTATTCGATTAGGTGGATTAAGTCACTATTGATTTAGATTTCGCTGTTTGGGTTGGCCTAGGTAAGGTGAAAATTGGTTTATTGGACTAAAGCCGTTAATAAAATTCATTCATAAGGAATTCCTATAATTCCCTCAAGAAGCGAAAGAAAAGAAATATGTTAGGGCGGTTCTCGTTGAAACGGCCCAGTCGGCCCAAGGGAGCTACCTATGGTTTATAGGAGGTGGAAAAAACCGCCCCATTAAGTTTGCCGCCCAAGGATTGTGGACCCCACTAGGAAAACCAATTAGGGAAGGAGAGGGCAGAGGCTAGGATGGGGAGTGAAAGTTGGATTAGGAGTTTGAAATTAGGGAATTAAGGCATTAAATAGGAGTTGATTAGGGTTAGGGTATGCTTTGTTTTGTGGCTGTTTTTGGAGTTCTTGTTCTTGGTGTCTTGGGCCCTAGATTCGTCTAGGGATTGGGAGAGAACGATCCTCCTCTCGAATTGAGGATCAATTGTATCTTATTTTATTTCTTCTGTTAGTTTGATTTTATTCAATAAAAAACACTATTTTGTTGTTCTTTCCATTGGATTTGTAGAACACTTTGTTGTTTTTGTCTTTATTGATAGGATTTACTTGAAATCTTCAAGTGTTTTCTATCAAAATCATCTAAGGCTAGTCTCCCATAGCATGATGAAAAATCAGATCGAACCGAGCAGTCTAGTCATTCCATGAACCAATGCATTGGTTTATTTGACCCATTCTAAAAATTGTACTATAGCAAAATCAAATAGAATAAAAACTTTTGGACCATTCGCACTTTTTAATCGAATCATCCGGTTCATTTTAACGATTAATATGAGTATGAAGTCAGCATGTCCTTTTGATAGGATGGTTAAAAATCATCTAATCAACCCAAAATCCCTCATGTACATCTCCATTTATCCTTATATTTATTCTATTTAGTTTTAATTTTTGTTATTGTTTGAACATTGATGGCATAAATCTAAATTTATTTAAGTTATTTAGCATGGGTGTTTTATATTTTGTACTATATTTCAGTCTATTTTCTGTTTCTTATTTGCATCATTATTATATTATTTAAGTAATTATTAAATTTTAATCATCATGGTAAACCTTCATTTGAATCCTTAAATCTTGAACTACTAATATTTGGTCTGCAATACTTAACAACTTATCCATTTAGCTGGGACATGGTAGTTGTGCGTGGTGACAATAGGCATATAAGGGTACCTTCCTATCGACTTGCACCAAGTCTAAGTGAAGCTGCATAGTTGGCCACGATGATGTTTGGTTACTACATCCATAGTACTCTCCCATACAACCTTTTTAGTTATGCCAGCCCCGACATTCTTCTTGTAAATTTATGGTCAAAGCTCCAAGCATGAGATATTTACCGGAATTCTTTTTTGAGGGTGCTAAATTTTTTAGCTTTATGCGTTGTCGAATTGAGTTTTGACACTCTTCTTATATTTTTGCGGTTCACCTTTTCAAGGAAGAGGTTTGCTAAGATTTGTTCTCAATTTATTGAGAGAGTAATATAAACATGATTTTTTGAGCAGCCAATTCTCCTGTTTGAGCTTTGTGATTCCAGTATACTTTCATAATGATTAACTACCGCTGAATATATATGGTGTAAACAACCAACAGTGGAATGAATTCTAATGGTCATTTATATTTAATTGAAGCAATGTGGTTGGCAATTAATGATCTTGAAAATCATATTGCTGACAACTTGTTTGCTACTAAAGGTGCCTTTTTATCTGTTAATCGAGGCTAGACAACCACCTGAAAGCTCTCCATGGTATGTGCAAATTCCGTGAAAGTCTACTTGACAATTAATTTATGGGTGATTTACATATTTCATAAAATTCATATACATTTATAAATCTATCACCTAAATATTTAAACTTATATGTATAACATTATAGCTAAGGGTCTGTTTGAGATTGCTTTATGGCTACTATTTTTTTAGATAACAATCACAATTTTGTTTGACTACTTTTTTCTTGCTATTTTCTCAGCACTTTTCAGAATTTTTTTTGTGATGGAAAGGTTTTTTTTGCAGCCATAGTCTTAAAGTTGTTTTCTTTATTGTAACTTCATAACCAACTATATAAAATGTTGTATCCTTTCCAAACAGACCCTAAATCAAATCAAAATATATACCTGAAAGGTATATTTCACTTTAGGTAAGTTAATTTTAGTGATATTTTTAATGTGGTTTAAAAATAAAGGTGTTGTTTGAGTAAATAAAAATTTAGGATTTGATGGGTAAATATATATAAGAACTTTATGGCATGCATGTAAATCAATTTACCAACAAAAACTTAGAGCGCAAAGTATAAAATGGAATTTATGTTCTAATCAAGTTTCAATCATTTGCATTCCTCAGCCTCTATAGCAACCTGCGTTTGTTGGAGGGAAAAAGTCATGGAAGTCATGAAATTTCCCGTAAATGGACATAAATGTATTATTTTCTGCGGCCTATTCTCCTATGCTAGTTAACATGCATCTTAAAATCTAGGAGTTTTCTGTAGGCTTTCTAAGGGCTAGAAGCCTAAATTCTGTGCTTCAGGTCCAGGTGAATGGCCTAGCGTCCTCCTCTATAGTTTATTTATAGAACAAGAGTGGCATGACGGATGATGCAGGGGGAGGGGTAGTCATGAAGCGTGATTGAATTGCTCGACGGCCACCGAAAACCTCAAAATTCCTTTTGATACTTCTACGTATTAATGCTTCCTTCTTTTTCCAGAGAAAAATCTAGTACTGCAAAAGGAAAAGGGAAAATATATAATAGAAATTTATGAGGCTACAAGATGTGTGCACTGTTATTACTACTTGTATTTAAGCTGGTATGTTTTGCTTGAGGCTTTACGGTTGCACTAGTTAAACTTGTATCTTCTATTTCATTTTCCATGTTTTTGGTTGAAACCGTGGGCACTGACATTCTTCGTTCCTTCAGAACTTTGTGGCATACTACATGAGAATTATGTATAGCTTCTGATGAACAGGTTATGTTTCTTGGTGGCGGAGGGTTGCCTCATTGCTGGATCAGTAAGGAATGCTTATCACACCAAGTACATCGGCTACTACGAAAAGAAGGATTTGACATCATGTATCGCCCTTCGTAAGGGCGTCTTTGCAGCAGCAGCAGCCTTCGCACTGTTTTCATTGGCTTCATCTCTGTCATTCTACTGGAGCTATTCCAGAGGGGATACAGTAGGATGGGTGAAACACCAAAATGAAGGTGGTATAGGCATGGCAGAATATGGCCAAGATAAGAGTGAGCTCAGAAGCTCAAATATATGAACCGTTATGTCATTCTAATTCAAGCTACGAGGGATCTGTTGCTCCTTTTACAGTAGAAGATAGAAAATTCGATAATCCTTCCAGCGGCAAACAGGTTTGAAGCCTTGGAGGGCCTGTGTTATTTGAAACAAGAGGGAAAGCTTTATACTGTATGTAATCGCAGTGGTACGGTTTGAATGTTTGGTATAGAATGTTGATACCGAAGTATTTTGTTCTATGGATTTTTAACTACTTGAGTGATCCCCTTTGTGTAGGAAACTGAGGATATGCTGATCTGCCTCTGGATGTGTTATGTGTCCATGAACGAATGTTGGATAAAACTTGGTAGTAAAGGAATTGTTGTGTTCATTTGTTGTTTGTTACTAGTAGAGTTAAGGACGTCTCTTTGGTATTGGTATTATATTCAGCGGCTTTGCTTGTCATGTGAGAGCATAATCTTTTAATTAATTGATTGGTAATTTTTATTTCTTCAAAAAATTATGTTAAGATGAAATGATTTTGAGATTAATATTGCATATAAAGAATTTGTATCGCATAAATTTCAATAAATCTGTTTGTTTTAAGCTCATCATGCTATAATTTATATGATACAAGTTTTATAAGGGTATTTTGATATAATTTTCATGAAATACAAACTTATTAAAGTTGTCAATATGTTTACACACATGTATATTGTAATTTTCATGAAATGTACATGTAAGGTGGTTGATCATGAAACTTAGGGATTAGTTAAGTAGGATGTCATGATATGTAGTATGCATAAATAAAGATCATGTAATGAATTCTCTATGTGGGCATTTGATACAATTTAAAGATAAAGCTAGGAATGGGTACTTCTAAGAAAGTCAAATCACATGCTTGCAAGGCCAACAATCACCATCCCTCACCACTGCATAAAGCCTTGATGTTATGCTCACTCCACTTACATGTGTGATAACTCGACCTTTGTTACCTTCATCATTTATTTGATTTATAATTTGAATAATATAAGGGTTTTTTAAAAATGTAAAAATTTTAAAGAATAATTCTTTATTGAATTGAAATTAAATTGTCTATTTTATGGATTTTGTTTAGTGGCTTGAATCTTGATCGGTGGAACATTTTTTTCCTTGTATTTTCATCTCACCTCTCACACATCCACAAGCCCTCAAACACTTCTCCCTTCCATGCAGTTCATCCAAAACAAAACAATCCACCAAGCTCTAGGTTTTAGAGCATCCCCACCACATTCCAACCTGAATGTAACAGTACGAACATGTGATAATCAATATGAATATTATCAATTCATGTGAGCATTAAGAATCAATGCAAGCAATGTAACTTAGAAATCAATGATAAGTTACTATATAAAGGATTAGTATGATCCATATTTTGTCTCCTACCACCAGCCACCTAAGAACAATAATTTTTTATTTGATTTAAATTGGGTGATTCACTTCATTTAATTGCTTTCAAATGATCCTAGATCCATATGCAAATGTAATCTTCAAATTTGAAAGGTTTTGAAGCCTTGTTTTATATATTATATTTGCTTTAAAATAACCTAAACTATGAAGCTAGGATTTTTCTTATTACCTTATATATAGTAAGAGCTTAAGCTATTAATCACTCGGAGAAGCTTGCTTAGGCTATGTATAGGAAGTTTAGTGAAGAAGTTGAGCATAGAGGAGGCCTGGAAGAGAGGTTTGAAAATAACACATCACCTTTTACCGGAGTTTGTTGAATTTAATGCCAAAGACACTAGAGAGAATGAGATTTGATAAGGAAAGAATTAGGAAGATCTGGGGAGCAAGAATGAAACCAGAACATATGTTTGTAAGAAATGGAAGGGAAATGAAAATTGATCACTCTTTGTTTTTTTTTTTATTTTTTGAATCCTTGCCTATTCCACCTATTGAGCTCAACTTGGATGGCTAGGATTAATCAAGTAGGTTGTCTTGGATCCCTTAATGTGTTCATTGTTATTATGTAGCAGGTGCTGAGTTGGAAAGGAGAATGACCCTTTGGGTCAGGTTGGGATGGGGACCATAGGGTTAGGTTTAGGCTAGCTCAAGTAGTGGGTTTAGTTCAGGAGAGTCCAAGAATGATCTAGAGAACTTTGAAGTGAATTCCAACAATTAGTTTGGCTCAAGTTAACATATATGATCAATGGACCACTTAAGCTAATTTGACTATTTATCATGGTTGACTAGTCAAACCTAGTCTAAGCAACTATGGTAAACTCTAGGGATCTCTTAGAAGCTAATTAGTCCAAGTCTAAGTGATTAAAGACAAATATTTTAGAGTTTATAAAGCTTTGACTACACATATGTTATGTTAACCTAATCATATGAGTTGACCAAGTCAACTCCACCCTAGGGAGTTAAGGTGGAGTTTAGTATATTATACGAGTTGTTTAGATTGGATTGGAGTTATGAGAGAAGGATAGTTTAGTGTATATTACACTAGACTGATTTGACCCAATCTAATTGAGTTGACTAAGTCACACTTTGACTCAAGAGCCAAGGTAGCTAGGAATGTATTTTAGGAGCTCATATGGATTTGATTGAATGGGTTTAGATGATTGAAATAAGCAAATTTGGGTCATATAGGAGTTTAACCTACTTTGAGCTAGTTTAACCTAGTTCAAGCAGGTTGATTGAACCCTTAGCTTGGGAATCCAAGGATGATGGGTTTGATATATGAAACTTCTAAGGTCAGGGTTGGTATATGGTTTAAATTCAATATGCCGTCCTTAGGTTTCTTGAGGTATACTAGGTATTTTGGATTTGAGCTAGGATTTTGTTGAGTTTAAGCTTAGTCAAGGCATGCATTTATGAC
This sequence comes from Dendrobium nobile, assembly GCA_022539455.1. Classification (NCBI taxonomy): domain Eukaryota; kingdom Viridiplantae; phylum Streptophyta; class Magnoliopsida; order Asparagales; family Orchidaceae; genus Dendrobium; species Dendrobium nobile. The sequence continues at coordinate 64,140,976 of CM039735.1, forward strand.
TATAGAAGTTTAAGATGATTTTTTGAGGCATGGATTAAGTCTATAGCAAGTTAGTATATACGAACATAAGCTAAGATAAGAGACCTAAAGTTAGGTCCTAAGATTACTAAAAATGATGTAACACTATGGAAATATATTATTAATTCTAATTATATTTCAAGGAATTATTAGTTCAATGACCTAAGCTAAAAATGAGGTCAAAGCACTACACTAATTTAGGGTCCAATTATCAACCTCATTTTTTAATAAGATTAATAAATTTCCTTATTTTTGCTTAGTATTAGCTTATAAGTCTTCAAAGGCTTTCCTCGTAGGGCTCTCATAGATGAAATCCTAATGGCTTAGGATTGGCTAGACATAAAAAAATCCAATTTTTTGCCAGCTTTATACTACATACTAAATTTGCAAGATTCATGTACTAAGTAATTCCAAGCTTAGCCTAGGTGGTACTTGGGGCCCTTAGGAGTCTAGCTTAGACCTTCCTAAGCCAATCAAAAATCTTTCAAACTATAAAAATTTATTTATAATATGAGAATTCAATTCAAAAATCTTAAACACAAATAAATTATTTGGTGATACCTAGGGTTTTAATTGCAGCATTATGGCTATATTAATTCTAGTTTTGCTTGGAAGTAACCTAATAACTTTAGAGTATTTCCAAGTTATATTAGGTAGGTAGTGGAGCATATTAGATTAACCCTAGTTAATTTTAAAAAACCTAAAGACTCTAGGAATGAACACTTATGTAAGCCTTATGGAACTTACCCTTAGTGAACCTAGATAGATAATGATCCTAAAACTCACACTATTATTAGTTGACTCTCTCTTGGACCCACCCCATGTGTTATAGATTCTTGTTCAACTCACTTTATTTTTAGTTAAAGCAAATTGGACCAAATTCTATCATTAACCTAAAAATATCCCAAATCTAATTCCAATGAACCAAATCAAGCACAATAGATTTGTTATTAAGTTTAAATTTGTATTAGACTAGTTCAATAGCATTTGGACTCATGAATGACTCATAGTTAAAATAGTTTGATCAAAGCCAAACCAACTTTTATCAAAACCAAAAAATGACTTGTTTGATTTTCTATTTGACTAAACTTAAATCTAAACCCAATCCTTTCAAAATTTACCTAATCCTAAGTAACAAGCTACCTTAAGTAACATAATCCCCTTGGGCTAGCCCAAGATTTTCAAACTCTTTGAACTAAGCCCTAAATGAATCTTCTAAAACCATATTGGCTCACCATGCTCAAACCAACCTAAAACATGATCTATATTAAACACCCTAGTTTTCCCAAGATCATTCCTAGTTACTTAAGTAATTACCTCTAGTTGGTTTGTCCTTCTAACCATGACCATCAAGCTAAAAAAACCCCACTCCCCTGCCCTAAGACATGAGAATATTTTAAGTGTATCATCATCCCTACACAATCTGCAATGGCAAAAATACTTGGAAATAATAATAAGTCAAAATTTTCATCTAGTATCATTTTATACCTTTATAAATAGACCTTATTTTATTTGAATTTAATGTATAAACTTGACTTGCACATATTTTTTAGAGATTCCTAGAGTGGCTTTAAATCCCTTTTTCTACTATACTCCCCCTCTTTGTTGATCTTTGAAAATTTTGTGAAAGATGTTCATTTACAAAATGATCAATGGAGAGGCATTTAGAGTAAATGTCATAAACAACCCATCTTGATTTAGCAAAGCTTCTTGATTAATTGGGGCACCAATTTTTTATTAAATCTCATGTATGTTTGAAATTGATGCTTGAAACATTAGTGCCTATTATTTCATGTTGTAGAATGGTGAACCTTGAAAATTTAATGTATAGGATGGTGCATCTAGTCTCATTGATTGTTTGGAATTCTTGTCATGACATTAAGTTGTTGAACTCATTTTTGTATGAAGTCATTAGGACCAATCCAGACTTATACCCACTGATTTGATGGTCGACATACATCTAGTTGTCAATCATCCAAAGCTTCAATTCAATCTCAATCTAGAGTTCTATTCAATCATTATCCCATACTTTAATTCAAATCTTAACCCATACTTTAATTCAAATCTTAATCCATACCCCAATCCAACCCTTAATCCATCCATACGTTAAATAATTCAAACTATAATCAATCCAAATTTTAAATCCAAACTTTAGTCTAGGTTTTAATTTAACATTTAATCATACTTCAAAGTAAACCTCAATTAACCTTTGATTTAGCCTCTAATAAAACTTCAATCATATCCATGCACTAATAATCATCCAGTTGATTCTTATTGATATAGATATTTCAAACTCAAGCTATCAAATATAAAACCCAGCTTAAAAATGATATCCAAACTAAAACCCAAGGTTAAGGCCCTTATCCTAAAAGCCTTTTTGTTTTAGTGATTTTTCAAATATTTCAAACCCCGATCAAGTGACCCCCAAATCATGATATATCAATTGTATATTGATTAAGCATGTCTCTAGGATCTACCCTTCAAATTTGAGCTTATTATGAGATCTCTAGCCCCATAAATTGAATATTTTTTTGAAGGATGTATAACCTTCAAATAATTACAACTTATGCCACTAGACATTCCATCTTATGTAATCTGTCCTTGAAGCCTCCTCTAAAGCCTCTAATCATATCCAAACTTTTGATCATGGAATGTTGAATATTAAACTTTTTTTGGTGGATCTACTTTGAACCCTAGTTGACTAGGGACCAAATTGACCAAAATACCCCTTAAGAGCAAAATTGAAGTTTCCTCTAAACTTCATTATGGTTCAATCAAATCAAACCCTGAAACATCCTATAATACATCGTAAACACCATTAAGAGTGCATTGGACATAAAACCAGACCTTGGTCAAATCTAGTTGACCAAGTCAACCTAGGTTGACCAAATAGCATCTTAAGGGTTTAAATGGTCAATTTGACCCAAATGGCCATTCTAACCCTTTGGACCACCTCTATTAGACTTCAAATATCATTTCAAATCTATTGAGACCAAACCCTTGCCCTGGGTCAACCTAGTTGACCAAGTCAACCTATGTTGACCAAATCAAGCATTAAGCCCTTTCACATTTGAATTAAATCATAAATTCATTCAAATATCATTCAAATTCCCTTAAACATATCCCTAGTGATTTGGGCTGGACAAGTCTCCCTGACCCAGTCAATAGTCGACTTAGTCAACTAGGCCTAAGTCCAGTCAAACCTGACCTAATTGGGTAAATTTATGGCCTATATTCAAACCCAAGCCAACTAAGCCTTTAAAACCTCCAAATCCCTTTAATCACAACCTTCAATTTCTCTAAATCTACTGTAAGTCAAGTCACATCTAATTTGACTTAATCAAACTCATATGTTTGGTCAATATACAAGCTATGGTCAAACCATGATACACTCAAGACATTTAACCTTTATCAAGCTTCAAATTAACTCTTAATCATAACCTAGACATATCCTAATCATGAGTCAATTGAACCAAGGTGAAGTTGATAAAGTCAACCTAATATATGTGGTCAAAACTTCACTTATATGCTATTATCCTAATCCTTAAGCCTCAAACCCTTTCCCACTCATCCAACCAGCACTCAAGCCCTCCCTCCATGCCACCTCATCAGCCATATGGATTAGTTGACTGGTCAACCCAGTCAACAAGTATTCTAAGGGATTCAAGAGGGTTAAATGATAAAATAAACTCAAATCTCCTAATCCCTTTGATTCAAATAAACTCTAGTAGCTTAAATGGCCTATAGAACATTCCTAATTGGTGCTAATCTCTAGGTTAAGTCCTAAGAAATCCTCATGGTCTCAAGAGCTCATGTGAGGACAAAGTGCACTTTCTAACTCATTATCCTCTCAATTGTCCTTGTCCTCTACTCCTACCTACCCTAAGATATGTGGGAGACCTCTAGGGTCCAACTAGTTAGTCCTAGCTGTCTAAACCAACTAGGGTCATTTTGAATAGGGAAAAACCATCAAAGAGAGGATAATTTACTCAAGATTAGAATTATTTATACAATTAGAAGAGCCTAATTTAAGTTCTTGATGATACTAATTCCTTGGGGATTCAAAATGTGAATTTGATTGGAAGAAAAAATAATCCTTATTCTAATACTTACAACCCAGCTTGGAGAAACCACTCTAATTTAGTTGATTAAATAATGCTTGTAATAATAATAATTATATTTCAAAACAACCAAATCTAGAAAGAAATTGAAATAATTCTTAGCAACCTATTCTGAATCTTAGACCTTCTTATACTTCAAGATTTAATCAAAATAATTAGTTTAAAAATAGGAAGATACCTTTAGAAGAGGTAGTGATTTAAATGTGAACTGAATTTTAAAGTCAAGCTGCTTTAAGAAAAATTTTGAAAACATAATTAAGACAACTTGAAATCTCTTTTAGTGTAGAATTATTAGTTCATTACTTACAAATACTAAAGTTAACCCATAAGAGAAAGACAGAGATCATAGTGGAAACCACTCGAGGAGTGGTAGTGATAGACCCTAGCGAAAAAAAAAAACTTAGTATAGTCTGTCAGAAGATTGTAAACATAGCATTTATGGAAGGCAAACCACTTGTGTTTGAAGTTATTTTATATTATTTAGTTCTTTTATTAAGTGCATTTCCATCTTTAGTTTATAATTTTCATGTTTAATTATGCTTATTTACTATTAGTTTGTAATGTACTCTATTATTTGCATCTAATTAAATTGTTTATGCTTAAATTATTATACACTGTCATTAGGTAGTCAACAAGCAGCATAAAATTTGTCGAATAGTCATGACCTAAATCCTTTAAAAAATTTTGTTAATGCTAGGGAATCCGCTGGAAGCAAGGCGCTTCATGGTTTGAATATAATGACAAGAAGGTTTTCCACATCAAGGATGGATGTGGGCAAAAGAAGCTAGTCCATAAAACTAAAATTAGGATAGGAACTTGAAATATAAGCTCCCTTACAACAAAATTAATGGAATTAATAAATATTATGATTCCTAGGAAGATAAATATTCTATGCATTCATGAAACTAAATGTGTTGGAGAGAAAGCTAAGGAGATTAATAGTTTAGGATATATAAATTATGGTATTCATGTAGGAGTCATACTAGAAATGGTGTATGTGTTATTATAGATAAGAGTTTGAAGGATAATGTTATAAAAATTAACATAATTAGAGATAGAATTATATCATGATACTAATATTTCTCAAAATAAATTTAGATTCATGCCGGGTAGGTCTACTATGGTAGCCATACATTTATTGAGAGGTATGATGGACAAATATAGAGAGAATAAGGAGGATCTACATATGATATTTATTGATTTAGAGAAATCTTATGATAAAGTTCAAAGAGAAGTGCTATGGAGAGTTCTTGAAAAGAAAGAGTTAATAACGCTTATATTCAAATCATTAAAGATATGTATGCATGAGCTATTACTTGTGTTCAAACACAAGGTGGTTTGACCAAGTATTTTCCTATTTTAGTTGGATTAGATGAAGGATCAATTTTATGTCCATATCTTTTTGCATTAGTCATAGATGTTCTCACTAAATAATTGCAAGAGGATGTACCTTGGTGTATGCTTTTTGCTGATGATATTCTTCTTGTTGATAAAACCAGAGAGGGAGTTCAAGATAAACTTGAATTATGGAGGTCAACCTTAGAGTCTAAAGGTTTTCGCGTGAGTAGATATAAAACTAAATATATGGAGTGTAATTTTAGTACCAAAAGACCTAGTGAGGGGATTGTGACTTTGGGCGATCAAGTCATTAATAAGAGTATACGTTTTAGATATATTGGTTATATTATTCAGAGTGATGGTGAAATAGATGGGGATATTATCAACAGAATTCAAGTTGGATGGTTGAAGTGGAGGAATTCATCAGGCTTAATGTGCAATAGAAAAGTCCCCTCAAACTTAAGGGAAAATTCTATAAGATGGAGGTGAGACCTGAAATATTTTATGGTGTCGAATGTTGGCCATTAAAAGAGAAGCATAATACTAAGTTAAGTGTTGTGGAGATGAGGATGCTTAGGTGGAGAGTGGCTTGACCCTTAGAGATAGGATACGAAATGAGCATATATGTGAAAAGGTTGAAGTAACTCTATTGGAAGATAAGATTAGAGTGAGTTGCCTTAGATGGTTTGGTCACATTAAATGGAGGCCTTCCAATGACTCGATTAGGAAAGTTGAGGAATTAGATTTGACTTATGTTAAGAAAGGCAGAGGTAGACCTAAAATGACTTGGTTAGAAAATATTAGAAATAATCTTTCTTTATTAGATTTAAATGAGAATTTGACTTTTAACCAGATACAATGGAGAAAAAGGATTCTTGTTGCCGGCCCCACATAGTAGGACAAAGGCTTGATGTTGTTGTTGTTGTTATTGTTTACAAATATTTACACTCTTATAACTTATTTAGCAAAAATAAAATTAATAATTATGTAAAATTATGATAATAATAAAACTATAGATGATAGTTTAAATGAACATTACATAATAATTCATAATTTAAAAACATAACAATTAATTATTCTAGATCATTTAAGCTATTGACTTGATTTTGAATTTAGAAACTATATAATAGCTCATTGACAATAGAATTGAAAAGTGAATATTTAAATTTAAGGATTAAATGTGAATAGCTTAAATTAGGAGGATTATAGTATGCATAAGATTGGAATTAATAATCTTATTAAATCATTACATTAATTCAAGAGGATTGCAAGAGAATGAAATTAATAATTGATATTCAAAATTGTTAGGTATATACTTGAAAAATAGTAAAGTCATGAAACATGTGAAAAACTTAAATATATATATATATATATATATATATATATATATATATATATATATATATATATATATATATATATATATATATATATATATATATATAAGAGTACATTCAAAAATTGGTATTTGTTGTAGCTTAAATTCAAATGCTTCCTACTATTTAAATAAAAAAGGGATAAAATAAGTGAACTAGTACATCTGATATTAAACTAATGAAATTTTTGTTTAACTAAAATCACCACTAGTCTCAAGGCTATATTATTTATTTCTAAATTCATAAGTCAATTTTTATATTTATATATATAGTGAACATATTCAAAATAAGCAATAATAAGGATGACTATAACTTTGTTCATTCCAAATTACTACTAGGTTGTGCTACATTATCCTATGTTTAAGTAATTTTAAATTATCAATTTTTATTTTGACTATCAAGTGATTAATGGTTGAAAGTTATTATTTCTTAAGGTTAAGTAGCTGTATAAGCTGGAGAAAATTTGCAAGGGTAAATTAAGTATTTCTTATTATATTTAAATTTATTAAAAATATATCATTTTAGTTATGTTTATACAAGTGTCAATCAACACTATAGTGTTGGCTTATATAACATTGTCGGTTCCAAATTTAATCATGATGAGGCATCAGTTTCCTATGTTGCAGTGCCAGTCTTCTCTATTTACAAGTGTTGAAGCCCTTCCATAGTTAGCACAAAGGATTTACACAACATTGTTGAGCCAAAATTTAACATTGCAGCTCGGGTTACATTAGAATATGAGCGCCTCAATGTCATGCCTTTCCACACCTTAGCTCTAGATTCCCCATTCAAGTGACACAACTCTCAAACTTCTATAACACAATGGAAGAGTAGTTACTAATGTGAGGGGCCATGCTGATTCAATGAAAAGATGTGCCATTTGAGTTAATAATTGTAACACATCAGCCAGAGTCAAAGTGGAGTAAGCTTTAAAGTGTTGATGTGATAGTTCACTTTTTACCATCATTGCAACACCTTGTCAAGTGCCACGATGCCTGAACCCGACCTTGTACTAACTATAAATAGTTTTCAATTCTGTTATTTGGAGAGCTATGTCAATTAAATGAATTTTTGTAATTTTTAGTTTTTTTTCTTAGTGCTCCCTTAGAGTAAAGTCTAAGGGAGGCTAGAAATGTGCAAGATATTTAATAACTTGTATGATGGGCGGAAGGAGTGTTGAGAAGATAATTTGATCCTTCTGGGTGATAATTTTCTTATTACTTCTCTTGTATCTTTTCTTTCAATCAATAAAATAAATATGAGTTTGCTTGCATGTTTAGCTAATTCTCGAGTTTTGGGCTAATGATATAAAAAGCATGATATATGCAAATGTAGACTCTTGTGCTTAAATAAATGTATTGGTATTTTTAATATCTCCTAAACTTCATTTAATGTATATAATGACCATGTGTGTAGTTAAAATATAGTATGATGTATTGCCTTGATGGAGAAATACTACAACAATTAGGAATATTGAAATGGAATATTAGCATTCCTAGACATAAAATATTTGAATATTGTAGGTTATGGAGATAGTAAAATTGTAAGAAGGTCTTAAACCTTTTTTTTCACCCCTACAAGCTTAACAAAGATCTAGGGATACATATGCTCTGATCCACATCTATAATTAAGAGTCTTATTAGGAACACTATGCTAATTATAGTTATTAGTCCAAAACATTTTATTCTCAAAAGGATAATTTTTTTTTTACAAGTCTTTATTTTCTTTTAGTGACAAAACTCTAAATATTATTTTTATTTTTAATAGGTTAAGAAGTGAAATAATCAGTAATAATTAAGTTGTAATTTAGTATAACACTTCTTTGTGGTTTAAACACTCTACTTTTTCACTTTATTACTTCATTCATCACATATACTTGCATAATTTAGGGGGTTGTTGCTACTTTTATATCAAAAAAAATCTAAGCATATTTCAAATTCAGTGAGCTTCAAATTAGCTTATTATATAGCCTCCATCAGAGGCTTAAGGAGTTGCTAGGAGTTTGAGGATTGCAATGATCAACCCATGCCTAAAATATTTAGGCATATTTATAGGAGAGAGAAATTATAATCAAAGGCTAGGATCTTACCACTTAAGAACATGCCATCCACCATTTTAGTTGGGGACTATCCAATAGGAGGCAAGCAGAGGTTCTAGAGAGTTTAAGCTCTTTAGGATATCTAGCTAATCAATTAGGAGTTAACTAATGATTAGAGAGAGGTTATGGAGAATGTTTCCACATCAGTAACCCATATGTATGGACCTTCCTATGACATGTGCAAGGAAGATTTTATAGTGTAATTGATCAGTTATTAGGGTTTAATTTGGGCTAAGTTTGGGTTTTATTTGGGTTTATAGTTGTCAATGGGACCAAGAATTTGAGTTTTGGATCGCTTGGGTTAGCCCAATTGGTTGACCCAGATCAAGCCATGGGTTAGGATTGCTAGATCATGTGCTTGGGGTCAAGGGGCACCTACTACATCCATTTATGCAATTTAATTTTACATGAGTTGGGTTTTGTTTTAAGAAAATTGCTTTGGGTACACTTGGTTTGACATATGTGGCTAAACAAAGTGAACCTAGAGGCTAAAATTTTTTGGGAGACTCATAATGACCCAATGGACTATCATAAGAACTTTGGTTCATTGGTTTTATAAAAAATCATTAGTTTTGAATTTTTTAAGTGTTAATGAATGTTTTGGTTAATTAGGGCTAACTAGGTCAACCAGGTTTGACCAAGGGTCAATTAAAGATCCAACTCATTCCAAATGTGATTCTAAACTTATTAAAACATGTTTCATGCAATATGGAGGTGGTTTGATGTGAAATGCATGTTTAAAGTTTTAAGGGGCCCCTTGGTCAATTAGGTTGACTAGGTGTTGGTATTGGGTCAAACTCATTCCAAATGATTTTTTGGAGGTGGTCCCAAGGTTTGGTGAGGTCTCAATATATGAAATTTAATTTCAAAGGCTTACGGGCCCTTTTTGTAAAATTATGTTATCTTGGTTAATGAGGGTTGATCGAGGCTTAGGATTGAGTTCAATGTACTCCAAATCACATTATAAAAGTGTTGGAGGAGGCTTCAAGGTTTGGTTTGATTATGTCATGCTGATGTTTAAGGAAAATTTAGTTCTATGATGTTTCAAGTTTTAGGGTTATAGGATTTTGTGATCAACCATAGTCCACCAAGGGTTCATTGTTTGTTCAATACATCATGTAAATGACAATGATCATGATAAATGTATTTAGGGAGGCTTATAAGATAAAAAAACTACAATATTTTATGTTAGTGGCATATATTATAAAATTTTGAAGGTTTTATAGCCTTGGAATATACTTTGAGTTTATTGGGCAATAGGTTATGGACCTAGGATTTTTGGGGTTGGTTTTGAACACTAGATTTTAGAGTTTAAGGTTTGCATTGGGTTTGGTCAATGGATTTGGTTTAGATTTGACATGGTCAATGATTTGAAGGAATTTTGGGTTTGTAGTGCTTAGATCATTAATAATCTTTGATAATTGTCAATGATGGAATAGGTGATGAGATGACTATCACTAAAGACTATCAACTAAATTTAAAGTTTGATTTTACAATGGATTACAAAGTTTATTATGAAGGTCAATGATTAAGGGAATATTTAATTTTGGAATGATCATGTCATTGAAAATTACTTGGATATTATCAAGTGATTGATTAGATAATCAAATGATAATTAAGAGTGACTACTAAATGATGATTTTGGGGTTAATGATTAGATCACTATGGCAAGGCATAGTGGTTAATTGGATTTGAAGTTTATAGTGCAATTCAATGATTTGTGTATGGAGATTGGGTGTTTGATGTGGGGAATTGACCTCACTCAAAAATGAGGTCAACAATTAACATATAAATTTTCACACAAAATTTTTAGATTTCTTTCTCCAACATGTGAAACTGTTAAAAAAGAATTGAACAAAAGAAAATGAATATAAATTAAATGTTATGTAATACAAGTGGAAAGTCTATGTTTCAACATCCTCATATTTAAATAAGTAATCTCCATCACTTATATTAGCTAAGTTATATTCATCTATAAACCACTAATGTAAAATAATAAGTCTATGTTTTATTTTACATTTAAATTATATAAGTTAATCTATAATCTAACTTGGGGTTGGTTTAGTTGATGTTATATTTGATTATATAGCTATAGGAATTGTACTCTCTTTGTAAATTTTAATATACAAGTCTTCGAAATGAAGTTCTGGAGTAGGCTTATCATCAAGAACCTAAAAATTAACAAGTTCAATACTTATGTAGTCTAAAGAATCATAACTCCTATTTTAAGCTACAACCTACATAATTATTATAAAAAATTATAAATATAATGTGCTTTAACATTTAAAAAGATATTTCAATGTAGTTGCAGATAATATATATTCCTTAAATTGAGATTATAATGAATATATACTAGATCATTAGCCTTTAGTGCTCAAGATGATTTTTTTTTTTTAGTTTGAATTGCTCAAACACACTCTATTTCATCTCACAGCTTGATGAAGATGATGCTTGACTACGATGTCTAGCAACCACTTTCTTTATATTTGGTGTACTATAGCCAAATAACATCCACCATTCATCTCTAAAAATCAATAAACATATAATAGCTTCTGAAAATGTGTTTGATGTAAATAAAAGCATCATGGCTTAAGTAAATATAAAAAGTGCAATCTTAAAATTGGCGTTCTTACCAGGTTGCATTTTATTTACCATTATTAATGCAATTATCTTTCCAAAAATTTCTTAATCATCACAAAAAAGCCTCACCTCATTTATTATCAAAGATGGTTTTGCACATAGGTCTTTATTGCCAATTAATTTTGTTAGACCTCGTAGAACTTTAGGCTTACTGTAATAATTTTCTCAGCCATACTAAAAATGAGGGTTAGGAAAATAGGTGTTGAATATTGATAAGTGTAAATAATGTATTATTTTATTTGTTATATTTTTAGGGAAAATATATTATTTTAATTGCATTGTGCTCGGAAAATATAAAAAATACATAAAATTTTAAGTGTCATCCAATGCTGTGGCATTAAACGAATAAACATTGCAATGCCATCAAGAACACCACTAGAACACCATAATATTGACATGTAAGTGCAAAATTATCTATTTGACAATGCTGTGACATCAAAATGGTCATCTTAGCAACATAGTGTTCATTGTCTTCAAGCACCATGGCGTCATAATCTATCATGCCTTGGTACCAAATTTGCTACTTGTGCACTGCAACATTTGAATGTTTGCAACATAATGGCATAGCGGTTATAAATTCAAAAAGACAAGATCTACCAATAAAGTGATACAATTGTTTAGTAAATAATCAATCCATGTCAACAAGCACAACGTCGCAACAAAAATAACAGTGCTACAACTGTAGTTTATTTTTATAATTCAAAAGTGCACTGTACAACCTCCATCAAATTTTTAACACTGTAACCATGAAAATATTTTTCTTTTTTACAAATTTTAACTTTATTGTTGAATTAATTACATAGTTAGAACTACTTTTATCTTTTATTTTTTCATTACTTTGAGTACTGATTGTATATTTTTGGATGCATGCTTTATATCCATAGAAAGGAAATTTTGTTATTTGATCATTAAATTGAGAGAATTCTTTCTAAAATAAAATAAAAAAAAAACTAAAAGGATTTTGAAATGACTGAACCAGTGCTAAAGAAAAATTATTCTACATCTTAAGGATTATATAAAACCCTTTGGTTGATGGATTTCATCAAAACATTAATATACCTACAATCGAAGCTAATAGTTTTAAATTAAAACCTGTAATTTTTGAAATGGTTTAAAACTCTTAATTTGGGAGGACTTATGTAGAAGATCTCAATTTACATTTAGCCAATTTCTTAGAAATTTATGCAACATTTAGGTATAATGATGTTAATGATGATGGTATTAGACTTAGATTGTTTCCCTTTTCTCTAAGAGATAAATCTAAGACGTGGTTGAATTCTTTATCACTAGGATCTATAACTATTTGGAATGAGTTGGCCCATAAGTTTCTAACTAAGTATTTTTCACCTTCAAAAATTGCCAAACTTAAAAATGATTTAACTTCTTTTACTTAGTTTGAAGGAGAACTTACTTATGAGAGTTGAAAAATATTTAAGGAAATGCTTATAAAATGCCCTCACCATGCTTTACCTAATTGGTAGGTCATTCAAATATTTTATAATAGATTAGTAGGATTTCTTAGAGCTATAATTGATGCTACAACTAGAGGATCATTAATGTCTAAGCTGTTTGAGAAAGCCTATGAATTAATAGAGGAATGGATACTAATAATTTTCAATGGCTTGCTGGTAGGTGAAATCCTAAGAAAGTAGCAGGAATTTTTGAATATGATGCTTTATAAATTTTGATTGCACAAGTTGCAATAATTTCTAAAAATTGGATAACTTGAAAATTAAAACTAGGATAGAGGGATATGATAATTTCAACAAAATTTTTAGAAATTTTAGCACCATAGTGTCGAGCCAAAGCACTATAGTGTTATCCTTTAGATTTTGAATAAATCTATCAAGAAAGAAATAAGAAAATACACTTAGAATATATTATTCTAGAACTAGGAATCCAAGTTCGAAATCAATATTTTGCTCTTAAAAAATTTAAGGATCAAATAGGAGAACTTTATAGGTTGTTTATTTATTAAAAAAAATGAAAGAAAAATGTCATAATATCCAACATAGAAGTGGGAAAGTTTTAGGATATTCTTAAAAATATAAAATTTCCCTCAGAAGGATGATAATAAAGTTGAGCAAGCAGAAAAGAAATCTTCAACAAAACAACCTAAACTAATAAAAGAACCTGAATGAGTAATTAGGAGGGTTGTAGACAGACCACCACTACCTTTTCCTCAGAGATTGATCAAACAAAAACTTGACAAGCAGTTCTCAAAATTCTTAGAAGTGTTTAAAAAATTATCATTAATACTTATTTCTTTGAAGCTTTATATCAGATGCCCACATATGTAAAATTTATGAATGATGTTTTGAATAAGAAAAGGAAGTTAGGGGAATTTGAAACTATGACATTATCTTAAAAGTGTATTTTATAATTCAAATGAAACTTCCTGAACCATTCCTTTAACTATTGGTGACTAGTTTTGTGGGAGAGCTTTATGTGATTTATGATCTAATATCAACATGATGCTTCTTTCCATTTTTAAAAGACTAGATATATGAGAGGTTCAACCTACTTCTATTACTCTTTAGTTAGCTGATAGATCTTTCACTTACTTAAAAGGAGTAATAGAAGCTATGTTAATTAAAGTAGATAAATTCATTTTCTCTATTTATTTTATTATTTAAGATATTTAAAAAGATAAGGAAATACCTCAAATTTTAGGAAGATCATTCTTAGCCACTTGTAAGGCCATAATTGATGTACAAAAGGGGGGAATTGTCTATGAGGGTTGAACATCAAGAAATTAAAATTGATATACATAAATCTATCAAATTCCCTCAAGAGAATAATAAATATTGTCTTAGGGTGGATTTAGAAGATAAAAATAAATAAATAAAAAATAGGGTGTATTTAGAAGAAGTGGTAATAGATAATTTAAAGGAAAAACTATTAAAAGAAAAATTATCAGAAGAGGAAGAAATTAAATAGAATAAAGAAATGTTAATGGAATCCATAGTAAGGAATGGAAGTGTAATCAATGAAAATTTTACATTATTAGAAACATCTTCTTTTCAGAAAACCTTAAAACCATCTATTGAAGAGGCCCCTAATTTAGAGCTTAAGGCTTTACCTTGTAGTCCCAAGTATGCTTTTTTGGGTAATAACTATACTCTTCTTATAATTATTTCAACAAATTTAGAACAACATCTAGAAAGAAAATTGATTAGGGTGTTGAGTGATTTTAAAAGTGCTTTTGGGTGGATAATTTCTAATATTAAGGGGATTGTTCATTCAATTTGCATGCATATATTTTTAATGGAAGCTAATTTAATATCAAAAGTTGGCCCTCAAAGAAGACTTAACCCTTCCATGAAAATGATGTTAAAAAATATATTATTAAATAGATGAATACTTTGATTATTTTTCTTATTTTATATAGTTCTTGGATTAATCCTATTAATTATTTTCCTAAAATAGAGGATTGACTGTTATAATAAATGAACACAATGAACTTATACCCACTATAACTACTATAAGATGGAGGATTTTCATATATTATAGAAAATTAAATAAAACAATAAGAAAATATCATTTTCCTTACCATTTCTTAATTAGATGCTAGATAGGTTGGAAAGGCATCCATTTTATTATTTTCTAAATGGATATTCAGGATATCATTAGATTTCTATTGCACCTGAAGGCTAAGATAAAACTACTTTTACTAGTACTTATGAAACTGCTGCTTTAGGAAGAATGCCTTTTAGTTTGTGTAATGCTCATGCTACTTTTCAAAGGTGTATGATATCTTTCTTTTCAAACTTAATTGAGCATGATATCAAGATTTTCATAGATGATTTCTCAATATTTGGTATTACATTTGATTCTTATCTTGAGTATTTAATTGTTGTTCTAAAAAGATGTGTATAAACAAATGTAGTTTTAAATCGAGAGATGTGTCAAGTTATGGTAAATAAAGGCATTGCGTTAGGGCACAAAATTTCTAAGAAAGGATTGGAAGTAAACATTACAATATTTTATTAATAGAAAATCTACCCCCTCCTAATTCTATTAAGGGCATTAGACATTTCTTAGGTCATGCATGATTTTATAAAAGATTTATTAAAGATTTCTCTAAAATCTTCAAACCATTATGTCAACTATTGGAGAAAGTTGTTCCTTTTATATTTAATTATATTTATCTTGAAGCTTTTAATACATTAAAATAACACTTTATTATTGATTCAATA
The DNA here is from genome assembly GCA_022539455.1 of Dendrobium nobile. Classification (NCBI taxonomy): domain Eukaryota; kingdom Viridiplantae; phylum Streptophyta; class Magnoliopsida; order Asparagales; family Orchidaceae; genus Dendrobium; species Dendrobium nobile. The sequence continues at coordinate 64,156,766 of CM039735.1, forward strand.
ATTATTTCTCCTAATTTGTCCTTACCTTCTATAGTGATGTATAATGCTAGTGACCTTGCTGTGGGTGTTGTTCTGTGACAAAAGCAAGATAAAAATTTCATTGTCATTTTTTATGCTAGCAAATCTTTGAATTAAACAAAATGTAATTATACAGTAATTGAAAAAGAATTTTTAGCTATTATTTTTTCTTTTGATAAATTTAGATCATAAACACTACTATTACCAGATCCCAAGTCCTGGATGAGAAAAGTGGAGGGTTGCATTAGGTAGTCGACAACAAGCATAAAACTTGTGAAATAATCATGACATGTATCCTTTAAAAAATTGTGTTGATGCCAGGGTGTCCCTTGGAGGGACACAATGTATGTCCTAAATACAATGATAAGTGTGTAAAAATCATTGCGCCGACACCCAGGTGGAGTGTTAAATAGGCAAGGGTTCCCATATCAATGATGGATGTGGGCAAAGAAGTTAGTACATGAAACTAAATTTAGGATAGGAACTTAGAATATAGGTTTCCTTATAGGAAAATCAATGGATTTAATAGATATTATGATTCATATAAAGATAAATATTATGTTTATTCAAGAAATTAAATAGGTTGGAGGAAGACAAAGGAGATTGATAGTTTAGATTTAAATTATAGTATTTAGGTAAGATTAGTACTAGAAATGACATAGTTGTGATTATTGATAAGAGTTTGTAGGATAATATTATAAAAATTAATAGAATTTGAGATATAATTATAGCTTTAAAGATTATTATTAATGCTAAGATTGTTAATATTATAAATGCTTATGCTCCTCAAGTAGATTTGGATATGGGTTCAAAATTAAAAATTTGGAATTTCTTAGAAAAATTAATATAAAAGATACGTCTTTAAGAAAGATTTTTTATTGGAGGAGATTTAAATGGACATGTTAGTAGAGAGGTACATGATTTTAAAAGCATTTATAACGACAAATGAAGGAGGTAAGATCATATTGGATTTTTCTTTAGCTTATAATTTTTTAATTACTAATACCCTTTTAAAGAAAAGAGATGAGCATCTCATCACTTATAAAAATAGATATAGTAAAACTCAGATTGATTATTTTCTTATAAGAAAATTAGATCGTTTAGATTGTAAAGATTATAAAGTTATTCTGAGTGAAAATTTATGTACCCAACATTGATGATTAGTTTTGGACTTTAAGATAAAGGGGTGACAAGTAAAAAATAAAGTAAAATAATATTCTAGGATTAGATGTGGTATTTAAAGAATATGAATAAAATTATTTTTGCGAGTAAGTTTTTAGATCTTAAGATTTTGTTTGTGCATGAGGATGCTAATGTTAAGAATATTGCAAAAGATGTGCTTGGAGTATCAAAAAGAAAAGCTTCTAATAATAAAAATCGTTGGAGGTAGAATCCAATTGTATAAGAAAAGATAAAAAAAGTAAGAAGATTTGTCATAAAAATTTGTTTACATGTAAAATATTTGATAATAATGAAATATATAAAGACACATATAGGGAATCTAAGAAAGCAATATGCGATGCAAGGATTTTAGCTTTTAATAATTTATATAATAGATTATATGCTAAGGTGGGAGAAAGATATATGTATAACTTAGCCAAGAAAAGAGATAGGAGTATTAAGGATTTAGTTCAAGTGAAGTGTATTAAGGATGAAGATAAAAAAGCACTTTTCTTAGAAGATGATATTCAATAAAGGTCGATGAGATATTTTGATAAACCTTTTAATGATGAATGAAAAATACGATTAAATTTAGTGACCTTAGCACCCTAAATAAAAATAAAGATTTCTATTTTTATGAATGTATTAGTAAAATTGAAGTAAAGAGGCTTTAAAGAAAATAAAGTGGGGAAAATCTATTGGACCTGATGATCTTCAAATAGAGGTGTGGAAAGGGTTAGGAGATTAAGGAATTTCTTGGCTTACTAAACCTTTTAATACTATTTTGAAGACTAAAAAGATGTTTGATGAGTGGAGAATGAGCGTGTTAATTCCTATTTTTAAGAATAAAGATGATGCATAAGATTGTGCGAGTTATATAGGGATTAAGTTAATGGGTCAAACTTTAAAACTATGGGAGTGAGTTATACAACATAGGTTGTGGTGTGATACTAATGTTTCCCAAAGTCAATTTAGATTCATGCTAGGTAAGTCTACTATGGAAGCCATACATTTATTGAGAGGTTTGATGGTGAAATATAGAGAGAATAAGGAGGATCTTCATATGATATTTATTGATTTAGAGAAAGCATATGATAAAGTTCCAAGAGATGTGCTATGGAGAGTTCTTGAAAAGAAAGGAGTTAATAATGCTTGTATTCAAATCATTACTGATATTTATGCAGGAGTTATTACTTGTGTTCAAACAGAAGGTTGTTTGACGAAGTATTTTCCTATTTCAGTTGGATTACATCAAGGATCAGCATTAAGCCCATATCTTTTTGCTTTATTCATTGATGTTCTCACTAGACATTTGCAAGGGATGTACCTTGGTGTATGCTTTTTTCTGATTATATTTATTCTTATTGATAAGACTAGAGAGGGAGTTGAAGGTAAACTTTAATTATGGAGGTCAACCTTAGAGTCTTAAGGTTTTCTCTTGAGTAGATCTAAAATTAAATATATGGAGTTTAATTATAGTAGTAATGGATCTAGTAAGGGGATTGTGACTTTGGGCGATCAAGTCATTAATAAGAGTATACATTTTAGATATCTTGGATCTATTGTTCAGAGTGATGGTGAAATAGATGGAGATATTATCAGTAGAATTCAAGTTGGATGGTTGAAGTGGAGGAATGCATTTGGCTTGTTATGTGATAGAATAGTCCCCCTCAAACTTAAGGGACAATTCTATAAGATGGTGGTGAGAGCTGTAATGCTTTATGGTTCTGAATGCTGGCCATTAAAATATAAGCCTAATACTAAGTTAATTGTTGCAGAGATGAGGAGGCTCAGGTGGAAGAGTGGCTTTATCCTTAGAGATAGGATATGAAATGTGCATATATGTGCAAAGATTTGAGTAGCTCCAGTGGAAGATAAAATTAGAGAGATTCACCTTAGATGGGTTGGTCACATAAAATGGCGGTCTCCCGATGACACAATTAGGAAAGTATTAGAAATTGTCTAATACGTTTATAAAAAATGAGATTTGATCCTTAAATTTGACTTATGTTATAAAAGGTAGAGATAGGCCTAAAAAGACTTTGTTAGAAAATATTAGAAATTGTCTATCTTTATTAGATTTAAATGAGAATTTGATTTATAACTGGACACAATGGAGAAAATGGATTCATGTAGCCAAGCCCACGTAGTGGGACAAAGGCTTGATGTTGTTGTTGTTGTTGTTATATAAATTTACACCATACTTGAGTGCACCAAAGTAGTTTTTTTTTTTTTAATGATCATGTCAAATTTATCATGGCAATGAAAGACACTAAGCCAAGATAGGTTAGATGGTTCCTTTTATTACAAGAAATTGACGTAGAAATTTTTGACAGAAAGGGTATTGAAAATCAAATTATCAATCATCTATCTAGACTTTCTATTGAAAAGTATGCTTTAAAAGAAGACGAGGTTAATGAAAATTTTCCTAATGAACAATTATTTGCTCTTAATTTGAACGATTCACCATGGTATGTTGACATTATTAATTTTATTGCTGGTGGTATACTTCCTTATGATTTAAATCCCAGTCAAAAGAGGAAATTCTTGCAGATACCACATTTTATTTTTGGGATGAATCTTTTTTACTTAAATTTAATAACAATTAAATTATGAGAATATGTGTTCCTAAAGTAGAAATAGAATCAATAATTTGATAGTGTCATGATTCTTATTATGGGTAACATTTTGGAGGATTTTGAACTACTTGCAAAATCCTTCAATTTGGATTTTTTTGGCATACTCTATTTAAAGATGTAAATGAATATATTAAGAAATGTGATCAATACTAAATAGTAAGAAATATTTAAAATCAAATGAAATGCCATTGAACTATGTTCTAGAAATAAAAATATTTGATGTTTGGGGATTAGATTTTATGAGACCTTTTGTGCCATCTTATGGAAATCAATTAACTTATTGTTGTGGATTATATTTCAAAGTGGATTGGAGGTCTAGTAACTTTTAAAATTGATGTCAAGATGTGATCAAGTTTTTAAAGAAAAATATTTTCTCTAGATTCTTAATGCCTAGAGTTTTAATTAGTGATAGAGGATGTCATTTCTGTAATAAAAAAAATAAAAAAGTCTCAAAGAAATATGGGATTTATCATAGAGTAGAAGCTTCTTACAATCCCAAAACTAGTGGTTAAGCTAAGATTGGGAATAGGGAGATTGAAAGAATCCTTAAAAATGGTTAATTTAACAAGTTAGATGATGCATTATGGGCCTATAGAACTGCTTCTAAGACTCATATTAGTATGACTCCCTATAAATTAATTTTGGAAAGGCTTGCCACCTTCCTATAAAATTAGAATACAAATTATTCTAGGCAATTAAAGAAATGAATTATAATTTTTAAATTATAAATAGAAAAGATTGATGCAATTGATTGAATTAGAAGAAATCAGAAATGAAGCTTATGAAATGCAATAATTTATAAAGATAAAGTTTAAAAAATGGCATGATAAAAAGCTTCTTAGGAAAGAATTCACTCATGGTCAAGATGTTTTACTATTTAGTTCTAGATTTAAGTTATTCTCGGGAAAATTAAATTTAAAATGCTCTGGACCATTCACTATTGAAAGAACATTTGCTTATGGAACTATGGAAAGTAAGGATAAGAAAAGTCTACATATTTACAAAACTTTATTTAGACAACATAAATTTATTGCAAAATAAAATTTAATTGGTTCATCTTGAAATGAAATAATTGGTATAGTCTTGCTGAGGAATTAAAACTTAGTAGTTATGGGAGGCAACCCACTTGTGATGATATGTATGGTGCCTAGTGCTTATCTTGTAACCTATGTTATGTTCATGTTATATTATCACATGTTTTTTGTGCCTTTTATCATTCATATAAAAGCATGTATAGTGTTAATTGTGTTTGTGTTTTTATTTACATTTTATTAAAATTCCCTCATGCTTATAAATATTTTCATTATCTTTTGTATTCTTATTATTTAACTAACCTAAGTAAAATTATAATTAAAAATTATTTTTAAATTAGGATAATAATAAAATCATTGATTATAGTTTAAATGGACATTGTTTATATTTCATAGAGTGGAATAACTAATAATTAACTAATTTAGATAACTTAAGTTATTATTTTAATTTGAATTTATAAGTTATACCTTTATGAATTAATTTTTTGAAATGAAAATGAATAATTAGGATTAAATATTAGATATAAGTTGATAAAAAATGGAAATCATAAGTAACCTGAATTTGAAATTGGTAATTTTATTAAATCCTTACATAAAATTCATTAAGATTATAAAGGATTTAAGGCAAAATCGATATTCAAAATCATTAACTATGTACTCCATAAAATAAAATGAAAAAGAACTATGAAAATAGCTCTAAAAGAAAAAGAAAAGAAATAGAAGAAAAACAAATATGAGTACATTCTAAAATTGTTATTGATTAATAGCTTAGAATTTGATTACAATCTTATATTTAAACACATAAAGGATAAAAAAAACTAAAAAAATAATGGCGAATGAATGAAGTTTCAATTTGAACTATAACTAATCATTAAACTATAATATTCGTTTTAAAATTCAAAAGTTAATAATTAAATCTATAGCTTGTGAATTCAAATTAAGTAGTAACTAGGATGTCTAATTAGTGTAATTATTAATATTTTTCTAATATAGAATTATAACCTTATTCATTTTTACTCCTAAATTATGATGCATTATCCTATAATTTAGTAATTTTAATTTAATAATTTTTTATTTTAGTTAATCATTTAATCATAATTACAAAAGTTTTATTTGCTTGATGTTAGTAAGGATTTAAATTGGGAAGAATTTGATAAGTGCAAATAATGTATTATTTTATGTGTTATATTTTAGTAAAAAAATGATATTTTAGTTATGTTGTGCAAGAAAAATATAAAAAGGTCATAAAATTTTAAGTATCATCTAGCACCGTAGCATCCGATGAATAAATGTCACAGCACCATTAATTAGGACACCACTATATTGACATAATATTGACATGGTATTGTAGAATTTTCAGTTTGACAGCACCACGATGTCACAATGTTTAGCTTAGTAAAGTCGTGTTTATTTTTTTCATGCACCATGGCTTTACAATCTATCATGCCTTAGTGCCAAATTTAGCACTCGAGCACTCCAGCATTTTAAAATCAGTAGCACTGCAACATAGCAGTTGTAACTTCCAAAGGACATAATCTATTAGCAAAATTATGTAAGTGTTCAATAAATAATTGATCTGCATCATTAAGCACCATGGTAGTGCAAAAACATCAGTACAATGGTGTTAGTTTATTTTATGGCCATATTGGCATCGATCTGTCATGCATTGCAACTCTAGTTGCCTAATTATATATATATTCATAAATAGTCATTGTGATATATTTGTGTGGGAGTTCAATCAGTTGTCTAATTTTAATATTTTTAGAGTACTTCTTTAGATCTCTCTTCAAGTCAATTCTAAGAGAGGGTAGAGAAGTGTTAGATATAATCATTAAAGTCTTTAGTGAGTGTTTGAGTGAGAAATATTGTACATTAATGAAGGAGTGTAGATGATATACATTGATCCTTCCTAGTGATATCAATCTCTTGTATTTTTATTCTTTCATGATTTTAAAGAAAATGAGTTTGGTTATCTTTTCTTTCATGTCTGGCTAATTCTCTAGTTTTGGATTAATGATATAGAGAATATATTAAGTACTAATGAAGATTCTTATGCTCTAAAGTTAAATAATGTTTTCAATATTTTATTGCTCTTTATTTAATGCACATAATGATCACATGTGTAATTAAAATCTAGTGTGATGTATAGCCTCGACTGAGAGATACAAGAATAATTGGGAATATTAAATTCATTTTCATTCCTAGATATAGGATATAAAATGTCCTAGGTTTTAAAGAAGAATATATAACTATAGGAGGTCAACTGATATCATTTTCACCCCTACAAGCTAGATAGGGATCTAGGGATGCATATGCTCTAAATCAAATTATAAATAAGAGTTTCATTGGGAAAAATATGAAATTTATATTCATCAATCCAAAACATTTTATTTAAATATTGTATCCATTATTTTTACTATTTTTAATATGTGATTGAATCTTCATAACCAACATTATTATTTTAGTAAGATAATTTTGTAATTAGAGTAAATAGAAATAGTTGATTGCTAGAAATTATACTTCCTTGTGGGTTTGACACTCTAATGTATAACTTTATTACATGATTCGACATGTATACTTAAATATATTATATGGAGTTTATTATTTTTACATATCAAAGAAAACCTAAGCATTCTTTAGGGGAGATAGATCCTTGAACATTTTTTATAATTCAAAAGTGCACTCCATAGCCAGCATCAAATGTATCTTCTATCTTAGCTGATTATCCCATCTTCTCTTTATGGTACTAGTGTAGGGCTTGTATAATCTTTTGTATTTTTGAATATGCCCTTTATTTCTTTTCTAACTTTGTACATACCATCAGAAAGGTATCTAAGAGAAGGTTTTTAATCTATACTAATAATTTATAACAACCTATTTGAGACCTTAATAATTTAGAAATTACTAAATATTTATTCCAAAACATTACATCTAGAATAATTGAGGCTCTCTCCTTTCCTTTCATTATCTTAAATAACTTTGAATCAGTGTATACATTGCTAGTGATGAATGCTTGCAAATCAAGTTTGTGGTCGTGAATACTTCTTAAGGTAATGAATGTTGTTACAAATCTTATTACTTGTGGTCTTACTATTTATGTCCAACCTACTTTTATCCTTAACGATGATAATATAAAAGAATTATTATAAATAATAATTATAATCTTTAAAGCTTTCTTACAAGTTCCATAATATAAGGCATGTTACCAATGCCTTTCACAATGAGGTTTATACAATTATTAGTATATGGTGACCAATACATGTTTCCAAAACTTTCATGCAATAACTCATCAACTTTCTTATAATTTTGTTATCTGAAAAATGAACTATTTTTTTTGGACCAACCCATCCAACAATATCAGTGAATAATGAATAAAATGTTGTGGCATCTTTGATAATATTAAATTACTCTACTAATTTTAAAAATGAAATTCTATATAGATAATACGTAAGAAAATTAATCATTTTCCTACTACTTGTATTTGTCCAACTATTGATAATCAATGTAAAATATGTTTATTTCCATGTTCTTCTGTAAGATTCAATTAATAACTTACATTCCACTTTAAAATCTCATTAAATATTCACTCTTAATCTATAGTAAGAAGTCAATTTGTTACTAGGTCCTATTGCAAGAATTGCATTAACAATCTTTTATTCAAAAGATGAATTAATAGCATTAAATGGTTGAATAGAGTTTAAAAAATCATGATCTTGCATAGTTAAATATTAAATGTCATAATTAATTTTTTGTATACACTAAGATTATAAGATTGTATGTGTGTGTCTACCTGTACTACCAATAAAGAGATTATGGGATAAATTATATATCACTCGTGAAGGCATTAATGAAGTTAAGCAATTCCATATTAATATACTTTACATGACTACAAACTCGTTCACATGCAACCAAGCAAATCTACACCACTATATACACTAGATTTACTAAAACCAATATCTACACCAATATATGTAATTGTCATAAAATTAAGCAACTGGTAAATTAGCATAATGTATTGCATACTTAGATGTCATTAAACTTTCAGGGATGCCTGATATCCTAAATTTATTCTAGATGCAAAAAAAGTTACATATTTCATCAATTTTTCTCTATCCTTTATCAATCCCTTTACAATGTGCATTTGAACTTTATGTTTTTTGGAGTGAACATGAACCCCTCTCTTCCTCCACTGGCTCATTGTCAAACAGATCAACACTACATGATAATATTTCATGTGCTTGTTATTTTCTCTTTATTATTTCATTCAAATCTATTGCATATGATGATAGATGACATGTGGCATTTTCTTACAAGAAGCAATACTACCTTTAGTGCTTTCCATATGTTGCTTCATCTTATTAATGCCTCCATCCTTAAAGTAGTTCTTTAATGAAGGCATTTATATTATTTCCTATGATCATCAATTTTATACTCAGCAAAATAATTCCAAGTGATACCTACCATCTCCCGCTTGCTTTTACTTGAAGGTACATGTTGATTGTTATACTGATCCATTCTAAATATTGAGATGAAGATGCAATTAGAGAGCATTAGAACAAAAAAACTACCCTTTCCTATAATATAGGTTTAAATGTAATTAGAGCAAACTGATCCCTTTACTATATTATAAAATGCCCACAACTTTCATATACTTTTTTACTATTCTCTACTTAAAGGATGTTATTTATAGCACCATAACACATAAGTATTGTATTCAATTGAGAGGTTGATGATAATGAAGATAAGCCAATTTTGATACTACGTTAATAAGGTTATTTGATAAAGTTTATAGAAAATCTAAGATGAATTCATAGGGCACAATAAGATCAATCATGCGCTTAGCACATGTTTTCTAGAGTTCAAGTGAATTCTACATCATCTAAATAATTCAAATTATGTTGTAATAACCAAGCCTTACTTTTCATTTAAGTTAAGAATTTATACAACAAGAGATTAATGGTTTGAATATATTCTTCTCTTATGTTCGAGATTTATGAGGAATTACTACACAAACCTACATAATTCAAGTAAGAGCATCCTCAACATCCCTTATTTATAAAGTTCAAATTCAAGCTTTCTCAGACAACCATTATAGAGTTCAAGTGAAAACTTGATCGATTACCAAATCTAGAAGAGTTCGGGAAAATGTATTTCTTAATTAGCCACTTATTATAGAATAGTTAAGACATAAGCTTTATTTGTCATCAACACTTCACTTGAATCTCAAAATGAGGAAGTCATGGAGTGACTATAGTTTATACTAGCCTTAAATTGATGCATTAAAAATAACTAAGTAAATGCATCATCCCTAGCTTGTTTCATTTATATCCATAATTATTGGTAAAGGCATAAATTATAAAATTGGAGAACAAATGATGGAATCAAAATAAAACATAATATGATCACACCAAATATATGGTGAACATTATTGTGAGGCGTGGCTAAATAAATGCATGTATGAAATAAATAATGCCTTAGGGTCAATTATGTATATTTTTTTTTTTTTTTATATAGATTACCCACTAGATATGCTAGTATGCTAACAAAGTGATTGAGAGAGTGTCAATCCCACAAGGACTTATTCTAATCGATTATAATTAAACTTCTACTGTCTACGACAAATGCAAGATTTATCCTACTAAACAAAAATCAAGGGTTTTAGATTCTATCACTTATAGAGAAAAGGATAAAAAATAAATTAGATACTAAATATTAAAAATTTTTTGGACCAATTTATATAAAATAATAAAGTTTTCTTAATGAAACTCTTAATTAAAAATTGAAGCAAATCAGAGCATATGCATCTCTACATCTCTATCGACCTTATAGTCGTGAAAAGGGTGGTTTATAGCCGTCCTATAATTCTAATATATCCATAGAACCTAGAAGGTTTAACGTCTTATATCTAGGCATGCCAACATTCCATTGCAATTCTCCTATTTGTTCTAATGTTTCTCAACCAAGGTAAATATCGAACAAGATATTAACTACACACATGACCATTGTATGCATTAAATTAAGAATGAAAGATATTAAAAATATCCATGATTTTATTAAAGGCACAAGAGTCTATATCATTACTTTTAATGTGTTCTCAACATTAGCCAAAAACTCAAAAATTAGTCACATGATAAAAATTAAGAATGTTTTCTTTTCGTGTATTAAAGAGAAGATATGGGAGAAAAAGTTAAAATTTCACCTGAATAGTACAAATATAATCTCCAAACTTCTTTCTTCTCCAAATATATGATTGCTCACAACAAAATAGGCTAAGATCTTAAAAAAATATATCTTGCTCTTCCCTTGCCTCCCTTAGACTCAAGGGGGCACTATAGAAAAGTATAACTGTACATTTTTTTGGCGGAACTCCCCCAAACTTCAAACTAAAAACTATTTATACTAAGTACTGAAATGGGCTTAGGCACATCAACACTTGACATAGTGGCGCCACAAAGTTATAAGATGAACTAGTGTCTCAGCGCTGTTGGGCTTGCTTCACTACGGAGCTATGTTGACTCAGCGCATTTATTGGCTAAACCAATGCATCACTAAATTTATTCGGCGCAGCTCTGTCTTTTGTCAACTGCTCTACTGCGATGTTACAAAAGTTTAGCATTGTGGTGCTTGAATGTGCAATCCGACGATGCAGCGTTGGAATGCTCGACATTTTGGTGCTCAAATCCTTGAGACTCAGGTGTTGTGGCATTTATTTTTGATGTTGGGGTGCTGACCTTGGCTCCACTAAAGCACTAAATTATTTACCATTTTTCTCAAAGCTTTGGCACTGCAATTTCTTGATTTGATGCCCAGGCATTATAGACGCTACTGTGCTAGTATTTAGATCAGTACGAAACTAGTTCAACACTTTGAAAAATTTCTCCACTTTTCTGAACATTTTCTACGCAAGATCAACTAAAACACCTCATTTTTTACTAATTTTGAAGATGATAAATAGGACAAAATTTATCATTAATAAACATCATTTTTTTAGCTATTGAGATTAATTTTTTTTTGGGACATTTAGGCCATTTAAGACAAACTCACACACACATCGCATACACAAAGACTCGAACCCAAGACCTCTTTGTTGGAAGTCTAAGCTCTCAACCAACAGGTCAAGATGAGCTGCGTGCTATTGAGATTAATCAATGTCCAACTTAAATCATTCGACTATGCGCATGAGTAATCATTTCGGAGCATTGGCAATGTGTTATAGGTTTCTTAAATAATTTACTTTGTTCCATGCTTTTGGTGTTCATACATAAGTTTTTGAATGCCAACATTGAATAAAGCTAATGAAAGAACACGAACCTGCGTCTAAAAACAAATGAACCTACGATTATCTCAAACTAGGAGGACCGGAGGAGTGCTACGACTGTGGAAGAAATTGGAAACTGTGGCTATAGCTATACGCGAATGATATGAGCGTGAACGAAGACGTAAGATGCTGAAGCTCAATTTTGACCTACTACAGCTATACACGAACGAAGATGGAAGACGCGAAGAGTCGAACAAAGGAGTCAATCGTGGCCAGGGAAGGGAAACAAAGCACTTGTGTACTAAGTAGCTCAGGGTTATTTATATAGTCCAAAATTCCTTAAGTATGATTTCGACCGTTCATTTTGCAATTCATGGCTCCTTTTAAACATATTTTTGAACCATCCTATTCTTTCAAAACTATCTGGTTTGCCGGTTTTTTAATTTAACTGGTGGGTTGTCCAGTTTTTTAGCCGTCCGATGCTAGACGATTCATAGAATTGATCGGACCGATCAGCCTTTCGGTTCCTGATTTAACAGATTGAACTAGCTTGTCCATGCTACTACCTTGACTTTTACTGCATGGAATGTGCAAGTAAAAACTATGTCTGCAGTTAATTATGCTGTTGATCACTCTTTGAACTTGAGTTCTAGCATTCTGCTTTTGCTCTTATTTCTGTTTTTTCTCATCTTTTACCTGATGTAATTTTATGACGTATTTCTTGAACTGTTTCTTTTGAGCATTTGCTCAATTTTTATCTGAGCATTATTTGCTCCTCTGCTTTCCTCTCTTACCTGTAAATTTTATTTATTTTTTTTCTTGATTATGAATGAGCTTTATCCCAAATTTAAAAAAAAAAAAGAAAAAAAAAAGTGCGGACGAAGGAGGCCGTCGCCATTAATGCCTTAATTGTATTATTTAACAAAACATAGTTGCGTGCAGAATCTTTAACATCAAAGCTGCATCGTACCTTGTGCGCTACGCATTGTTGCGCTTTGTCATGGAGTATTGCTATATATTAAATTAGTTTACCATCATTATCATGAATGGAATAATAAAATTGGGAAAGTATAATTTTTTTTTAGTTGTAAAGAAAATTATTTGACCACCTAATTAAATGATTATATAATATAATTAAAAATATAATTATGATTTCAAATAAAAAAATGAATTACTCAAAAATGAAATCAAAGCTTCTAAAATAGCGGAATTTAATAGTACAATTTTCATATAATAATTAATTAAACAATTTTTTTAATTCCTCTATTTTAGAAGCTAAAAATAATTTTTACTATTAAAGCTTATTGTTTTTAATGTTATGAAACATATATCACAAAATCAAGTGTACTGAATACATCATCTAGTTAGAATATCACCTATTTTGTGTTTATTAACAAGTTATTTATTTTCGTAAAAATCTAACATATAAAAAAGTTATTTCCTACGAATATTTTTTGTTTGAATTCAAATTTATCTCACAGACAGAAAAAATTGGCCAGAAATTATTATTAGCTATTGAAATAACAAAAGAATGATAAGATAATTTCATTGCAATAAAAGATTTTGACTTTATTTTGGACTTTTTTTTTACTGTTTATTAAAATATTTTTTTTAATTAAAAAAAAAAATATTTTTAAAAATTACTTTAAAAAATAATAAGAAAATTATCCCAAATGAAACTTTATTTACAACTTTTGCATCATCATATATGTTTTTTCCTTTATGCCAAACATTCTAATGAGGATCATTATTTGCTGGGGAATCCTATTGGTGATCATGATATCCCTCATATCTTTTTTATGTTGATAACGTTCTTAGCTTTAATTACTTGAGCAAGCAATGCACTCGATGCTTTAATTATCAATTACAACTACAAATTCCTTCACATCTTGAGAAATTATTACGTGCGGTCACTAGACGTTATCTTGAGATGAATGAGGATGCGCTATGTCACTTTTTGGTTATGTATCGGGTGACATGAGGCATCCCGTTTATCTCCGGATGATCCAGTAACCGTACGTAATAATTTCTCCCATATCTGAGTACATTACAACCAAATATTTTATTAGTGGACGATATTACTATCGATAACAATGAGTTTGTCATTGATAAATCTATTAATGATAGATTCATCGGTAAAACTCTTCTGAGTAAGAGAATCCTTCATATATGGTCTGACCAGTATATTGCATGTAGATAGGTTTTCTGTCAGTAATTTATTAAAAAAAAAAATTCATCAGTAATTTGAATATAGATTATCGATAATAATTTTAGGATTTATTGCCTACTGTCCATCGATGAATTATCTACTAAAAACGTTACTGACAAAAAATTTGTCGATAAATTATTGATATACTATCAAGAAAATATCCATCACAAGTGTACTATATAGAGCAAATTAATTTTAAAGTTAAGTATGATTTAAAATTAAATTAGCTAAAAATAAAAAAATTAAAAAATAAGTTGTCCGTTAAATGGGCGACCGCCTACAAAGTCAACTGCGAGTATCCCATTTAATAGGTGACTTGATGCTGACTAAGAGATCACTTATAATGAGCAACTTGGTTTTTGTTTTTAAATTAAGTTTTTTTTTTTCTAAATAATAAATGTTTGAAAATTTTATTGAATACTAAAATAATATGTGAATGACGTGATTATTAAAAGATAAATAGACACTCCATTAGAGCAGAAGGTAAAGTCTGATGAAGTTTATTGTTTTGCGACCCCCTTCTAGAAATTAAAGCATGGTGAACTACTATGTATATTGCATGCCAAAGCCATGCATGCAGGTTCACATCAATGAGACAGGAAAGTTTCTCACACCTAATGGATAGAAATATGTAGAAGAAAGCTCTTCGTCAAGATCATCATCTTGTCAGACTACATAGTCCAAATGAGGTTTCAGAGCTAGGATGTCTGCAACTTTGAGTTAAGTTAAATGACACTCTTCATGGACCGAAGACAGAGGTTGAACATCTTCTTTTGTATGGCCAGAGTGATTCAACATAGGATGGTTTCATTTTAGAAGTTTATCATAAACTAATGCAGAGATGCCTACCAAAAGGTAAGGGGCATAAGTTTCTAAATTGACGGGATTGGCAAAAGCTTTAAGGTGAGTTTTTTTTTTTTTTTTTTTTTTTAACAAAACAAATTTTCATTAATCAAAGAAAAGCGGTTACAACCGAGCGAAACAAAGAGAACCGGACAAGCAAAAGTCAATTACAGACCAAACGTGAGCTCAGTAATCGGTCGAGACTACGAGCGCCCCTGAAGCCAAACACGGACCGTCCAGTAAAAGGTTGCCACCAGCTAAGCAACAGGGGCACGAGCCCCAGCCACATCATAGCCCTTAGCCTAGCGCAACAACAAATCAGACACAGAATAACAAAACAACCCCAAAGAGAGCATCACGACATAATAAACAACAAAACACATAAAATCATCGTTTGCGACGGCCTCTTCCCCAAAATTTCCCCTTAGTTGCAACATTGCCATGCGGTTTAGTACTGACCAAAGTAAAATCATTGCCTGAGTCACAATCTCTACAGAAATCCGGAGAATCCAAATCACCTTCCGAAGAATCCGAGTCCACTTCACCATCCAACGAACCATGCAACAAATGGTTCGAAATATCCAAACCAGACGACTCCCCCAAACAGTTAGACATAGATTTCATATTGATCAACTTAACTGGAATCTCAATTAAACTGTTAAGAGCCGGGCTACAGATCTCCCGGACATCAGACGAATGAGGCGCAGCCTCAGCCAAGACGGAACCAACAACACCAGGCTCGAACAGAACATCACCAACTTCAGAATTAATAAAATTTTCCGTAGATACCGGCGCCGACATTACATTGCTAACAGACGCTACAACATGTGGAAGAAAAGGTGTAGCATTCGGAGATAAAGCAACCGAGCAAACATCAGACTTAGTACCGCCAACACCTATCACCGCATTGGTAACCAGAGAAGGAACATTCTCAAATAAACTACCCTGCACTAAATCAACCGAAGCAACATCTAAAATAGAATTAGGAATTTCTACAGTTTGAGGAAGAGAAGAAAGATCCAGGCCAGCATTAACAGAAATCCCCTCAACAGCCGGGGAAATGACCGGAGACTGAACAACATGGCAAATGACAGGGTTACCGCCAATATTCACATTTTCACAATCCCCAGACTTCTCAGAAGTCACATTAACACCAATACCCATCCCACCACAAGCAATAGGGGGAGGGATAAAATTCTGGGAGATAGGAGCAGAAGGTCGACAATTTTCGATCGAGTGACCAATAGTTTTACAACCGGCACAAAAGTTAGGGAATTCGTCAAAAACTACCTCTTGCGTATAACCTAGAGTTTCCGAGCCTAACCAAACTTGCTTAGGATAGGATTTCGTAATATCTAACTCAACAAGCACACGGGCAATCGACGGACGGGAACCCGTAGCCGTAGCTTCATCAATTTTTAGCGGTTTCCCAAACAAACCGCCAAGGCCATAGAGAATACGAGGCGAAAAGAAATGGGGACGAAGACGAGGAAAAGAGATCCATATAGGAATCACAGGCGATTCAAGACCGATGTCCAACGTCGGCGACCACTTCGTCAGTTTCATAAAACAATTAAAAACAAGGTAAGAGCGGTGACAGAAAACTCTACAATAATCAAGATCATTGTCCAACTTGATCAGAATATGAGAATGATCTAACAACGTGATAGAAACCTCAGCCTTCAACTTCAAATTAAAAAAAAACTTGCGAATGGCTTCCAAAGAAGGTCTTTTAGAAGGAAAAAAACCAACAAGAGAGAACTGAAAAGGTGCTGCAAGCTCATGAATTTCCAAATCAGAAACCCACAGTGACGGGAGTCCACGGAACGTGGATGCATGCAGATCCGGAAAAGAAGACTTCGGACCAGCCAAAGCTTGAAGGAAAGACCGAGAATGAGAAAAGCCCCCTAAAAAACCGGGGTCTTTCAGTTTAACAGCAACCATGCCGGCGCAGCCGGCAAGAAAAGGGAAAAACCCACAGAAAACTACCAAAAAGAAATACAGAAGCAGGGAAAACGCAAAAACTTCCCCCAAGCGAGCGAAATCCAAGCTTTAAGGTGAGTTTGAGCATTATATTATATGTTGCCCCACACAAACCTAACTCTAGATAGGTTGCGTGTTATTCTTAATGAGAATCGAAGTAAGTGTAATACAAGTGTAGTATTAAGAATATGTGATCTTTAAATATGCGGGTAAGTGTTGCTAGAGCTTACATTTGGCTTGTAATATGTATTTGATTTCGTGATAAGCTTTTATTTTATAAATTATCAACCCAACTTTAAAGAAGTATATGTATGGTACATAATCTTGATACATTAAAATAAACTTAATAGCGAAGGTGAATTTACGATTTGCATCTAGCTACATATTATGATGCTGGTTCCTTGAGCCCACCGAATGCTTGTATCACCATCTCCATCAAATAAAGGACGCAAGGTGCTCTCCATTTCCATAAAAAAATGGTAGTACAGTTACTATAGAAAACTTAAGTGGAAATGACCTAAGTGGAAGGCCTACTTAAACATTGATTAAATGTGACTAACCACATATCACTCGAAAGGGGCTAGGGGATGGTAACTAATGGGAGGCTCAGCCAGTGCCTTCAGCTTGTATCGTGTAGCCTATAACCTAGGCCATCACATGTAGCAACTCATAGCTTGTTCCCTATCCTCTCCCCCATACACACAAATACAATTGGTCCTCTCTTATTCTCCAACATTTAAATATAAGCATGGTCATACAACATCCAATCAATGTTGCCATTCATACAACCATATAATCTCACAAAGCTTCGATCTATGGGTTGTACGTTAATGGCCAGAATAACTTTATTTGACATGTCTACTCCACCCTCTTCCAACTAATCAGTGGAACACGGCTAACCATATCTCTTCATGACCTAATTAAATCTCAGTAACATGTGCACGTATATGCTGAAAGTGACTAAGCACACTCAAAAGGGGGTGGGGGTGAATTAGGTTATTTAAAAAATTTCATTGAGAATCACAATAATAGTTTACACCAAAATTAAATTAATTGATAAACTAAATTTATTTATTTTATTTTTTTAAAATATTATTGAGAGCACAAAAAACAAAACAAAATTTTTTAATTAAAAAAATTAGGATTCAACACATAAAATTATTTTCCTTTTTTGTATTGTTTTTGATATTAATATCACCTGCAACAACAATAGATCTAAGCAAAAAATTAAAATATTAATTTAACTAATAAAGTAAAGTGAAAAAATGAAAAAGAATGCAAACTGAATTTTCAGAGCGGTTTGGTTAACTTGACCTACATCCATTCCCTAGAGTCCTCTCCCTAAAAATTTTATTACCCACTCCTTCTGCTCCCTGAACGGAGGAAACACTTTTCTCCTTCACATGAATTGAAGAACACTCTTGTACACCATTTCTCCCCCCTGAGGAATCACCTTCATTTTGCACCCAACATGGTGAAGATGCCTAAACATTAGCCTCCTAGCTGAACCAAGAGTCTTCTCACATAGACTCTTAATAACTCATACACACAAGAACCCTCACTCTAACAAAATTGAGGAAAGAAGGTCATAAAGGGGGAAGAACAATCATTTTGTAACCCAATCTCATGGACAACTTTTCATGAGATCTCTCACAATCTCACTCTCCTTTTCTCTCTCCCATAATAGGATGAGTCTCTCTAAGAACAACCTCTTTCAACACTTTTAGATCTCCGCAATAAACCTTGAAACATCCAAAAACTTCTTTCAAAAGTTTCTATGTGATTATTTATTCTAAGAACTTAATCGTACTTGAAAAAATATTATTAATTTCACGAGCAAATTGTACAATTCGATGTATGTGTCATTGATCTAAACAAAGTTACCAACTTACAGAACTAGATCGTTCTATTTGAATGAGGTTCAGCAGAATAAGCTCTTTATTTTTTCTGATAGTATGATGAGAATCATACAATATGATCTTCACAAGGTTAGTGATGCGAAACATTTGATCAACCTATTCAAATGAAGTTCTACTAGATAAACTATCTATTTGTTTGTACTATATGATTAAGATCATATAGAATGAAATTAACTATAATTTATCCCCTTGATTTCAAGTTCCAAAATAGGACATCATAATATATTATTTTGAAAGTTTAATGTAGGTTGTTAAGCCTTGGCTAACTATCCCTAGGCACACTAAGAGGGGGATGGGGATGAATTGATTTATTTTAAACAAATAGTTCAAACACAAAATAAAATTTTCATTTTGATTGATTTTTTATTAACTTAAAAACAAACAATATTATCACCTGATGCTGAAGCAAATTAACAAAATAAATTTTTTAACTATGGTGATTATGAACAACTCAATTCAATATTTAATCAAATAGATAATTTTTTAACATGAAGTTCCAAAAAATTAAAGTTTATAAAAGTAAATTACAAAAAATAAAATTTAGGAAGAACATATTAGAATTTTATAGTGGTTCAATCTAATAATGACCTACGCCCACTCCCCACAGTCCTCCTCTCCAAGTATTGCTCTAAAACTTTAGTTTATCTCCTTTAGCACGTACAACTAGGTTGAGAAGCCCTTACAATCTTTTCACCAATAGTGTGTGGTATAGAATCCGAACCTCTTTTTCACCCTCTTGGTGAAAGAAGAGAACCCAATAATCCATTTTCACCCTCTTATTGAAGGCAGAGCATCTCGACCTATTTTTCACCCTCTTGGTGAAGATAGAGAACCCATAAATTCTTTTTCACCCTCTAGGTGAAGGAAGAGAACCTCGACAATCTTTGGGCTGATGTTTTTCTTCCTAGAGTCACTCAAGAAACCAAGCAAGACACTCAAAGGAAATAAGGAAAAGCTTGCTTCGAGCAACTATGAGAAAACCCCTAACACTCCTTCCCCTCACCCACCTCTCTTTCCCCCTTCCCAAAGCTCTCTAAGATCTCTTCTCTAGGCTCTCTCTCCAAAAAATCCAATATCCAAAGACTTGAAATAAGTCTATTAAGGGAGCTTAAATACATGAATTCACAAAATGATCAAATAATTAAATTCTATCTGCACTAATTGTACATTACAATCCTAAATTATCTAGTATGATTAGTTCAAATAGTCCTATTAGTACTGTATAAAGAATGATGTGCTAAACGATCAGTTCAAGTATTTGAGCTAATCGTTTAGTACAATATAGAGGATAATCTGGCATGATTGGTTTAATCAAATTGGATTATCATCCAGTATAATTGGTGGTGAATAAATATCATCCAATGTAAAGATAAGGTCATACGATATAATTGGTCCAATTATATAATACGATGAGTATCATATGCTAAGATTAATACAAATTTTGAATTTCAAATATTACCTAAATTATAACTAGAAGCTAAGATCTTGATTTCAATTGATCATTATATACGATCTAGATCGTATAATATGAAAAGTTTAAATAGCTTTAATTATGCAAATTATCCATTATAATGATTTTTTGAATATATGATCGTACAATATGATATGGATTGTATAGTATGATTAGTTCATAAAATTACACTTCTAATTTTCTCACTATCCCACTCCTCTAAGTGTGTGTGTGAACATGGTCACTAAGTTTAAAATCCCCCAAATATATGATTTTGACTCAATAAATATAGAAATAAATAAAAATAAAAAAATAAAGACTCTAAAAGATACTTAATCCTATTTTATCCAATCTCGAGTTAATTACTATGTGCAATACAAGGTGGACCTGAAATGTTAGTGTATAAAAATAAATATGCAATAATAATAATAACAAGAGTTGATATAGTAGACAATCCAATAATATTTTTTATCATCAAAATCACATGTCCTGAGTCAAGATTTACAACAAATTTTAAGTTTCATACTGCATTAATATGTTCATCTAGTATGAATAGTTCAAAGTTTGACTTTACCTATATTTAGAAAATTTAAGATTTTAATTTGAATGCATTATTATTTAGTATGATAAATATTGTATGATATGATTAGTTATGTAAATTTTCAATACTAAATTTTCTTTTAATTAATCCTACTTAAATTTTATATTTTTATCATATTATCATTTATATTGTATAGTGAGAAGTAAATTGTATAGTATGATTAAGTTAAAAAATTAAAATTTTTAATTGACATTTTTAACTTTGTACCACCTATTATGTATGTGTGTGTGATCGTTTCAATGCACTTTATGTCTATCATATAGAAAGACTCAAGAAACAAAAAATACAAATGACAAGTTAATTCATTTTTAATTATTGGTCTTTTTTAATGCTGATATATTTTTTATAATTGTAAATTATGTATTATTTGATGCATATTTTTTCAATGAATATGTATTATTTTAGTTATTTTGTTATATAGGAAAAAAATTAAAAATTAGCAAAAATTATTCATATTATCTAATGTTAGAAAACTATAGCACTACCTTAAATACCTTCGAGGTGCTGAAATTTTGATATGGCAGTGCTGAGTTCTCTGTTTATAAGCATTGTAGTGGCCATAAAAATAGCATCATAGAATTACCAGCACCATGGTATCAAAAAGTCAGCTTGGCAACAACAAATTCTCTATTTTGAAATGTCGTGGCGTCATAATTTCTGATGCTTTGGTGCCATTTTTGTACTTTGGGTGCCGCAGTGCTCCAATATCCATAATGTAATAGCATTGTAGTCGTAACATATAAGAGACATGTTTTATCAGTGAAGAGACATGATTGTTCACTATGGAATTGATCCACATGAGCAAAAACCATGGTTGTGCAAAAGCTTCAGCACGGTGGTCTAGTTTCCTTCAGGGGCACTATAGAGCCATTATTTCAAGTACAACAATGCCAATTGCCATTTTTTGATTTTTCTATAAATAGATATTGTGTTATGTTTGTAAGGGAGTTTAGTTACTTATGTAATTTTAGTAATTTATGTTACAAATATGAACCCAAGCCTTGTGATTTTTATGATAATAAATATTATTGGATTCCGTAATATATTATCTCATAATAATTGTTATTATTTCATATATGCTTTTTCTCATTTTAGGTCCATCGTAAACTGCGCAAAACTAATCAGCTCAAGATTGGGTAAAATAAATCAAAGTGTTTAGAAGAGTTTGTAATTTTGCTTTTTATTATTTCTATATTTCTTGAATCAATTATATATTTGGTGGATACTAAGCTTGGTGATCATTTACTCACACATTCAAGAGAGTGAGTTAGTGATAAAATTAGAAGTTGAAAATTTTGAAATAATCATAATATATGATCAATATAGTACTACACGATCAACTAATCAAAAAATCATTAAAACCGCTAAATATGATAATTAATACTATCTAAACTAATTATATTATATGATCTAGATTATATTAGACGATTAGTTGAAATGAAGATCTCAGCTGCCTATAATAATTTAGGCAATATTTTGAAATTCAAATTATATATTAATTGTACTATATGATAGGTATCATACTATATGATGTAATTAAATCTTTTCAAAATTAATTATATAATTAGAGATCAAATTTGAATTAATTAGTTCAGTGAAATTGTACTGTACAATTGGATAAATCATACTAATGACCTAATCCCTACTTGAGATGAAAATTTTTCATTGCCAATCATACATGTTAAAAAACTAAGTCATTTCAACTAATCATACTAATGACTCTTAATTTCATACTAGATGATCAGTGCAATACATTGAACTTATTATACAATGTTTCACAAGTCATATAATACTAATAGGGGTGGTTTAAACTAATCGTACCAAACAATCATGGATCATACTATACGATCGAAGTTGTCATATATGGATTTAGGGCTTTTTATGAGGTCATGTATTTAATCTCTCTCAATAGACATATCTAAAGTCTTTGGATGCTAAGTATTCATGAGACAGAGCTTTGAGAAGAAGAACTAGGAGAGCTTTGGGAAGAAGAAAGGGAGAGCTTATGTGTGAGAGAGAAGTAATGTGAGGGGTTCACACGGTTACTCCAAGAAAGTGTCTTGCCTTGTTCCTTCAAGTATCTATCTAGGTTTCTTGGGTGGCTCTAGAAAAAAGTTCTCCAGCTCAACGATGTGGCACTCTATCATCACTAGGAGGGTGAGAAAAGAGTTTATGATTCTCTACCATCACCAGGAGGGCAATAAAGGAGTTGGTAGTTTTATACTCTCACTAGGAGGATGAGAAAGGAGTTCAAGGTTCTATACCTTCTTTAGGAGGGAGAAAAAGATTGAGGTTCCATTGCCTTCACTAGTATGGTATGACAAAGCTTTTAGTTCTCCATCATACTGGTTTGGTGCAAGTGAGTTATATAAGGGCTTCTTTACCTTATTATGGGGGAAAAAAGAGAGACTATAGTGGTAGTGCAATACTTAGAGTGAAGAACTCTTAGGTGTGGACATACATAATTATTTGATCAAACCACTATAAATATCTGGTGAATTTTGTTTTAATTTTCTACTTTTGTATTTGACCAAGTTAGAGGAAGAAGAGGGTGGTCCAGCACTAGTACCTGTCTATTAGTAGTCTGAATATAATTTGATGGTTTAGAGGTTTGATAAGTGAGAGGTTCATTTTGACACTTATGTAGCAGAACAATAACAATAACATGATAATTATATGGATCATTTTAACACCTACATAGTAGAGTAGCAATAATACTATGTAAATGATATGGCTTGGCTTGGAGAATAGTTTGCCTCCATTCATTCATTCTTCCAACCACCATCTCCACCTGATCAGGACTCTTTATACTTTTAGTTTATTTATATTATTTTATTGTATTTGCTCTGTGATGTCTATTTTATTTTTGTGTCTTTGTTTCATTATTCCCTTCTTTTTGTGATGTTAAAAGGATGAGTGCATTGTTATTATTTGTTTATACTTCCAGTTATCTTATAATAAGTTCATTATTTTTATTTTTGTGTTCTCACTCTTTTTTCTTATGTTTCTTTTATTTTTTATTTAAAAATGTAAAAATAAAAAATAAAAAATAAAAAACTCTCCCTAGTTTCAAAATTTCAATTATTAAGGGGGAGCTTAGGACATAGCAAAAAATTTTATTTGTTATAAAAACAAATAATGTTTGCCATCATGAAAAAAAGGGGGAGATTGTTACAAATTTGGACCCAAGCCCTATGATTTTGATGATAAAAAACATTATTGGATTCCTTAATATGCTATCTCTAGGTAGTTGCTATTATTTTATATTTGGTTTTTCTTGTGCTCTAACATTTTAGGTGCATTATACAATGCGTAAAATTGATCATCTCAAGATTGAGTAAAATAGGGTCAAAGTGTCTGAAAGAGTCTATAATTTTTCCTTTTATTATTTTTACATTTCTTTCGTCAATTATGTGTTTGGTGGATACTATATTTGGTGACCAAGCACACACACACACACACTTAAGGTCTTGCAAATTTGGATTCAAGGATTACAAATTTGATGATAACAAACATTCTTAGCATTCCTGTTTCTCTACTATTGTTACTCTGCACATTTATTTTGGTTGCCCTGCATTCTAACTTTTTAGGTCCATAAGATCAATTGTAATTTAAGCCAGCTCAAGATTGGGTTGATTAGAATTGAGTTAGTTTGTAACTTTAATTTCAGTGGTTTTTACTTTTTCTTGAGTTAAATGTAATAAGGTGGATCCTGATACTAAGTAACCTTGCATATACACACTCAGGGGAAGAAATTATATAAGTTTAAGAGTTTTTTTATCTTTGATTATATCATATAGGATGATCTGAAATTATCTTAGATGATTAGTTAAAAATAGAAATCCTAATTAGGGCATCTATGTCAAGTCAGCTGGATAAAGCAAATCGTCTTGGACGATATGCCCAAATAAAAAATACTCTGCTGTCAAACTCATTTAGGCAAGATATTATTTTTAGAAATCATATAGGACAATCCCATATTATTCAAGAAAATTCATTACAATTATGTCTAAATTAATTAGGTGATTAAGAAAAGTAATTAAGGTTAGATTGCTCGATTATATCATCTTAGATTATCGCAGGATCATCTTGGACAATTAGTAAGAAAAACCTTAAATTTCTCCTAAATAACCTGGACGTCCAAAACTATGTGCTAGATGATCAGTTATAATTCTTCATCTTCCAGATGTTTCTGCTAAATGACCCGAACTATGTGCTCGATGATTATCACTAATTTTGAACTAATCGTACAGGACGGTCCAAGCATCATCATGGACAATCAGTTATTTTTCTTCATCATCTAATATGGATCTCCTAGACATCCTGAACTATATACTAGATGATATGCATTATTTTGAACTAATCATAAAGGATGTAATCCTCGTCGCCCTGGATGATCAAAATAAATAATGAGTTCTAATCGTCCAGCACTCCTAGATTGTCCTGGCTGGAAGGGCTGAAATACACAGATCATATGAGATATTATATCGATCATCCTAGATGATTTTTAATAGCAAGTTATAAATTAGGGAAATTTTAAGGCCTTCTTTATAAGATCTCTTATTGTCAATGAGAGCATCTTTTGCTGTTGTCCTAACCTGCTTAGAAAAGGAGAGGGAGAGCTTGAGAGAGAGAGAATCTTATGAGATGGAGTTTGTGTGGTGTTCACAAAGGTTGCTCCAAGCAAGAATTTGAGTCATCTTATTAATTTATCAACTTTGGCTCCTTGGTGGCTCTAGGGAGGTCTTTGTCAATAATCAATCAAGGTTCTCTGCCTACTTTAGAAGGAAGAAAAAAGAGTTCAGGTTCTCTACCTCATCGAGATCTATAAAAAGGAGTTTGTAAAGGCTTCTCCACCTTATTATGGGAGAAAAAGGATAGTCACTGAGTTTTAGTGCAATACCTAGAGGAGACACTCCGGGGAGTGGATGTAGGTCATGTTGATCGAACCAATATAAAATCTGGTGTGTTCTTTCTATGTTATTTCTACACTTTATTTTTCTACATATTAACTTTTGTGGTTAATTATATTTGTTTTAAAATATTTAAAAAGGTTTCAAATAGATTTTGCTTTTTGTCTAAGAATTTTTAAAACAACTAATTCACCCCCCTCTTAGTTAGCCTCAGACTAATTCATAAGGGCTTAATAACCCTAACAAACTTTCAAGTGGTATCACAGCGGGATTCATAAAATAAGTTTTTTGAAAACTTTTGAATTTTGATCCATGGCTAACTTTGGTAACCAAAATACTGTGAAAACTCACATGTCAGCCCTTTGATTACCACCTTTATTTGATAATATGCCTTTTGATTTTTGGAAAACTCACATGTCTCCCATGTCCACTTTCTTATAATCTATAGATTACCAAATGTGTATACTTGTTAAAAAAAGTATTATGCACCAACACATTAAATTAATAATGTTGAAATTAAACTTCCATTTAAGGAAAGGACTTTTGATGATAAGGATCTAGCACAACTTAACTAAAAATGTTTAACTTATTTTTTCTAGCATTGTAATCTAAAGATTACATGCGTGTTTCAACATGTGCTACTGGTAAAAAAATCTGGGATAGATTGTGTATTACTTATGAAGATGTTGACCTTCATGTTATACCCAAGAGATCAAAAGAGGGAAGAAAGCTCAAACCAAAATCCCGTGTACTCACCTCGTAGCTCGTTGAATCATTGAAATACCGCATACCTTGTACGTTGTCGAAGTCCTGCTCAAATCCCGGATATCCTGCTGAGCACCTCGGACTGTCGAACCCATAAAACCCACTAAAATCGGCGCCGCTTCTGTCCAAACCCCGTAAATCCTGCGAAAATCCTGCGAGCTGCCTCGCGCAATGATCCCATTCGCGCCTATAAAACCCACACGACTCCATTCACTCCTTCACACACACAACTCTCCTCCCACTGCTTCCCACTCTCTCCGACCTCCACTCGACCGAAGCACCTCCGACCTCATCTCAGCAAGCCGCACTGAGCCTCAACTCTACCCGATCTCCCTTGCTGCTTCCGATCCAGAGAAGAAAGAGAGAGAGAAGGAGAGAAAAAAGAGGAGAAAGAAAGAGAGCCCTTACCTTGCAACCGGCCCTGCTCCTTCGACGACACTTCCTTGCTGTCGGATCGGAAGTTGGACATTTTGATTAGAAGCAAGCACGGGAGCACGCTGACAGTGAAGTTAACTTTCTCCCTTCTACGCCGCTACCCCGACTCCCCCGTTGCTGTTCGACGTCGCTCTTTCGTCGACGTTCCTTTCCTGTTTGAGCGGGACACAAGAACAGGAGCTCGTCAGCTGCGAAGGTAACTCTCTCCCTTATGCACGCATCTTCGGCCGAATCCCCTAAAATCATCGAATAGAGAGAGTAGAGAGGGAGAGAGTAGTTTTTTATTAATTATATTAATTAATTGATATTAGTTATAATTAATCTAATAATTAATTTTTAATTATAATTAATTATTAATTACATTAATTATGATTAATTATAATTGAATATTATTAATTACTATTAATTATGTTTAACTCTTAATTATAATTAATTGTTAATTAATTATTATTAATTATAATTAGGCATAACTAATTATAATTAATTATAATTAATAGGTTAATTATAATTAAATAGTTAAATATTATTAATTTTAATAAATTGTTTAATTATTTATTTAATTATAATTATTATAATTAAATAACATTAATTATAATTAAATATAATTAATGGATTATTTATAACTAAATGATTAATTATCATTAATTGCAAATGATATCTCTCCTTGCCTCGATCTTCGAGCCTCCGCCACCGCCAAGCCCGCGAAGGTACGGATCCTCTAAACTCAGATTGTCGTTTCATTGTATGCGGCGGACCGGAAAACCGCCTATACACGCCTTTATTGCGCGTGGTGGGAAGGGACCCCGGTCCGACACCTACGACGAGGCGGGAATCGTCTAAACTCTACTTCGGTGTTCGTGGCGCACCGGAAAACCGCCTATACACGCCTTTATTGCGCGTGGTGGGAAGGGACCCCGGTGCGGCACCTACGGCGAGGCGGGGTCACTCATAAGTACCCCCGAGCGGGGGGAAAGCAAACTGTGCATCTTTAAACCGCCACCATCGAAGCCCGCGAAGGTACGAACTCTCTAAACTCAGATTCTCGCATCGTTGTTTACAGCAGACCAGAAAAACTCCTCTGCATGCCTTTATTGCGCGTGGTAGGATGGGACGCCGGTCTGATGCTTACAACGAAGCGAGCAATTGCCTATACTCTACTTCGGCATTCGTGGCGCGCCGGAAAACTGCCTATACACGCCTTTATTGCGCGTGGTGGGAAGGGACCCCGGTGCGGCACCTACGGTGAGGTAGGGTCACTTATAAGTACCCCCGAGCGGGGGGAAAGCAAATTGTGTCTTTTAAACAGGTACCGTCAAAGACCCCATACACGCCTTTATTGTGCGTGGTGGGAGGAACCAAAAATCACGGCCGCGGTGTCCTCGTCAGAGGACACCTACCATACACGCCTTTATTGCGCGTGGTGGGAAAGGCCCAGTTTCTCGTAGTTTTCCCCTAAACAGGGGAGACGCCGGGAGGCTGCCGAAATTTCGGGTGAAATCGTATTTGGACTTAATTGAACTCAAGAAAACGACGGATGACATGTACTTGGACTCTTGAAACAAAATCTAAATGACTTAATAAAGAGTTGAACCCAAGTAAAATGGAGATGAACTTGAACTTGCAAGATCTCAAAGGACTTTGAATAATCATTTGAACATACATTCAGACTCAAATTCAAAAGAACTAAGTGTGGAGGACACTAAAATTGAACAAGGCTCGGACTACAATGGACATAGAACTTAAGCTCATATATTGAGCTTGAGGAATTGATAGAACGCCAACACAAACAAGTACAAAGGACTACGACACGAATATAGCATCAACACTAAATTAAGCCTAATCAAATGATGCTAAGATGGACCAAATATTTTGAGCTCGTATCCGAACTCGGGCCATACGACATTAAGCGAGGATTTGTAAATTTGATGAATTCAAGTTTGGATGAAATTGAACTTGGACTCAATACATGCAAAGGTCGAAACTTGGATCACACACGAGGAAACTCAAACTACAAGACCTCGATGAGCGAACTCCTACGATAATCCCTACAATTAACAGTTGATTGAGAAGGCAATACGGGAGACCAACAATCAAAGATCCGTTCTTACAAACAAATGCAATCTCAACAAATCCCACCCGAGATTGGTGAAAGGGTGGATATGATGCAGAAACAACGGTTCTTCTACGAACATTCCTAGGAGCTCGTAGCAAACACAACGGATCCCTACAGACAAATAAGAACCACCGTGGGCACAAGTGCCGCGTCATCTACAACAACGGTGATTAAGATCTACAAGCACGTCGGGTACAAAGATAGCTCGATGTACGAAAAAGAACACCTCTTGCAAAATGGAAGAGATGTTTGAACATATCTGAGCTAAACTTCCCGGTGTTCCAAAAATCTCCAAATTCAAGAGGAAAACAGTTATGGTATCCACAACTATCAGAAATGACAAGTCTACTACACTGACGATCTCAAAGGGGAGTTCTCTTCAAAGTAACAAACCTCAAAGTCCAAAAGAAATCCATCCCCGGTGAATGAGAAAAGGGGAGAAAATATCAAGATGAGAAGACACCTCGTAACACCAAGAATCCCACGCCACCGGATCTGCAACATTTCTACTAGCAGACAGAAGGCGTCTACAATGTATAATGCAACGTCACCGGATCTGCAACACTCATACAAGCAGATAGAAGGCGTCCACAACTACAATGCCACGTCACCGGATCTGCAACACTCATACAAGCAGATAGAAGGCGTCCACAACTACAATGCCACGCCACCGAATCTGCAACCTTCGTACAAGCAGACAAAAGGCGTCTACAATTATTTCAAAGTACCCATGCACGTGCACTATAAATTGTATACACATAGGTACACTAAAAGGGGTGAAAATAATTATAAAACCTGCATGGGCCCCGACGAGCGTGTTATTGGTACACACGTGACGTCTAGGGATGCTGCGCGGGTTGACAAGTGAATTCAGTTTCGAAACCGATCCTTCTATACGGGTCAATAGAAGTCGACAAGGTTCGAACTATTAAGCAAATATAAAGTTGTGACGACCGATATATTTGCTTTAAAACATTCATATTAGGCCTTCAAGGCCTACAACAATATGAATTCACTAATAAAGGCACGAAGCCTACGAAACCCGATCCTCTGTCGACAGCCCGACATAGTTGACAAGGTTCAATCCATAAAAAGAATTAACCCCCGAACACCCCGATGATGGCCGTATTGATTGGTTATCTCAACCGGAGGGGTACCCAAATACTTTCAAATTCCATTCAAATTTTCAAATATCCACAAAAATCCAAAAATCCCTAAAATCCAAAGCTCCACAAAAAGCCCATATTCCATATATTTAAAAATAAAAATTCCATCAAAACACTTAAAGCAAAATCCATCCACCCTCCGCAACAGTTTGTCGGGGTGGACAAATTCAAATAAACTCTAGCTCACAAAGAGCCAAATGCCTAGTCAAAAATATCACTAGGATCCATTCTCAAACAATCTCTTGCCAGTAAGGACGTGGTACGTGTCCTCTAACCGCCAGTTTCGCCGCCAAATGGAACTGCAGGTAAACGGTTATGACCCGGGGCCCTCTGAACCGAGTGGTTTTGCCGCCAAATGGCACCACAAATAGCGGTTATGGCCAGAGCCAATACGCTCCTTAATGGCGTTAAATCCTTGAGATATGAATCAATAGGATATGATCGATAGGGCAGAAAGCCCTCTGTCAGCTAAGGTGGATTCAAATTTGTCCCCTTAGACAAACATTCACCCCAGGTCTACAAGGTCCCCTTGGACGAAGCAACCCATGGCTGCCGACAAGGATCCTTCTGTCAGGTTGGGTCGACTACCTCCTCTGACTAAGTAGACCAGGGACCATGATGGCCCGGGACGACGGAACCATGGGATCTTTATCGGGTCCATCATCCATTCCCCCACCATCCGATTTAAGTGCAAGATGGTGAAATTTCTATTTTAAATATCAAACTCTCTAAATTTTCAAATTCAAATCCAATACCCAATTTCCAAATCCAATTTCTACCAATACCTAAACCCATTGCTGCTACTATATGCCAGATAACACGTATTCTATACGTATCTGATTGACGACTAGCCTTAATCGAAAGTTCCCTCTCGTGATCGGGAGGGGTAATTAACTATAGGGGCTTGCGCCTATAGGAAACCAGAACTCAGATCATAAAGTCCTCACAAAATGAGGGCGAAATCTCTGGGTAGTATCTTATCTACAAACCCATCTGCCTTCCAAAATTTACCCCGGAACTTAGTTCTGTTGCAAATCTATTTTTTCATGGCTTATGTTTTGATGATTGACAAACACTGTTTCTCTTGGACTACTTGTTGCTTCTAACTTTTCAGGAATCGAAGATCGGACGATCAAGAGGAAGCCAAGTCCAGGATCGCGTAGGTTTAGGGTTGAGTCAGTCTGTAATTTTATTTTTCACCTTTTGAGTCTACTTGTAATAAATCAAAAAGACTGATGTTAAGTAACCCTTCACACACACACTTGAGAGGCTTAGAAATTCTGTTTTTGCCCACATCGGCCCGGCCGATATTTATATCGTCCGGGACGATCAGCTTAAAACAGAAAGTCTAATTAAGGATTCTTAATTAAGGTAGCAGACATTAACATATCGGCCTAGACGATACGTGTATCGGCCAGGACGATAAGCTCAAAATAGAAAGAGATAGCCGCCTTAGACAGTTTAGGCATACTGAATTTTAAATTATCGTCCAGGACGATTCCAGGATCGGCCAGGACGAAATTACCAAATTATGCCTTAATTGATCAGGAAATCAAGGGAGTAATTAAGGATGATTGATATGATCATATCGTCCAGGACGATCGTGAGATCGGCCTGGACGATCAAGCCAAATTTCAATCGGCCAGGACTGTTCCCAGGGCTGTGCTCAGGACGATTTACCTCTTATTTGAACTAATCGGCCAGGACGATCGTGAGATCGGCCTGGACGATCAAGCCAAATTTCAATCGTCCAGGA
The DNA here is from genome assembly GCA_022539455.1 of Dendrobium nobile. NCBI lineage: Eukaryota > Viridiplantae > Streptophyta > Magnoliopsida > Asparagales > Orchidaceae > Dendrobium > Dendrobium nobile. Next base: position 64,189,026 of record CM039735.1, read on the forward strand.
CTGTTCCCAGGGCTGTGCTCTGGCCGATCTTCCTTGATTTGTACTAATCGGCCAGGCCGATGTCCATATCGGCCTGGACGATAAAGTCAGCTACTTACAATTAATGAGCTCCTCTTGAGCTCTTCTATTTAAAGAGCTCTTCTTCAACGTTTTTGAGAGACCTTTGGCTGCTGCCTTGACCTGAGAAGACCTTGAGGAGAGAAAGAGAGAGAGAGAGAGAGAGAGAGAGAGAGGATCTTGTGAGGGGGAGCTTGTGAGGGGATTCACAAGGGTTGCTCAAGGATCGCTCTGCTTGTCTTTCGTCTGGAGTTTCTCGTCCGTGGAAGGGTCGGTAGAGGTAAGGAGTTTTGCCTTTGGTTGTGGTTCTCTGCCAGCTTCAGGAGGAAGCAAAAAGGAGGTAGGTTCTCTGCCTTGCCGGGGTGGCAAAAAGGAGTTTCTTGTGAGGGCTTCTCCGCCTAGTTGTGGGGGCTAAAGGAGAGTCACGTTTTGTAGTGCAATACTTGGAGGGTGCCTCCAAGGAGTGGACGTAGGTCGAGTCGACCGAACCACTATAAATCTTGTGTTCTTATTTTTGCTTCCGCACTTTTAAATTCTGCATTTGGTTTGGTGGTGTGATTTGGTTTGTGAATTTATTTCTTTGTCTTAAGAATTTTTAAAATACCAATTCACCCCCCCTCTTGGTTAGCTTGGGACTAAGTTCATAGGGCTTAACATCCCGAACGAACTTTCAAGTGGTATTAGAGCGGGATTCGAAAAATTAAGTTTGAAAACTTTTTGAATTTGATCCATGGCTAACATAGGAAATAGAAACACTACTGAAGGTTATTCGATTACACGACCTCCTCTATTTGACAACTTACCTTTTGATTTTTGGAAAACCCACATGTCAACGTTTTTACAATCTACTGATTATCGCATGTGGATGCTTATTCAAGAAGGTTATTCTCCACCTTCTCGTGAAATTAATGGTATTAAAACTGAAGTTGCTTTTACTGAATGGACTTTCGATGAACGTGATTTGGCTCAGTTAAATGCAAAATGTTTGAACTGTTTTTTCTGTGCTTTGAAATCTGAAGATTACATGCGTGTTTCAACTTGCAAAACTGGTAAAGAGATTTGGGATAAATTATGCATCACCTATGAAGGTACTAATGAAGTTAAGCAAACCCGTTTGAACTTTCTCTTGCATGACTACGAACTTTTTCGTATGAAACCTCATGAATTGATTTCTGACATGTACACTAGGTTTACTCAGATTGTTACTTCATTGCATGCACTAGGAAAAGAGCTTTCGAATTATGAAAAAGTTAACAAGATTTTGAGATGCTTGCCTTCGTCTTATGATGCAAAAATAACTGCAATCACTGAATCAAAAGATTTGAATACTTATTCCATTGATAACTTACTTGGCTCACTCATTGCTTACGAGCAAGGTGTGAATCAAAGAAATCTTGATGCAGGTGAGAAGAAAAAGGAGAAAACAATCGCTCTGAAGGCGCACAAATCGGATTCTGAATCTTCCGGGTCTGAAAGCGATGAAATTGCCTTCATCACAAAGCAATTCAAAAGCTTTCTAAGGAAGAAACAAAAGCATCATCAAAATTGGAGAAAAGGTAAGGATCATAAACATATTAAAGAATCTTCTGATGTTGTTTGTTTTGAATGCAGGAAGCCTGGACATGTGAGAACTGACTGCCCTACACTTAGAGATCAATCAAGCAAAGGAAGAAGAGAGAAGAAAGATAAGTCTAGGGAGGACAAGAAGAAAAACCAAAGGAGCTTTTTGGTAGAATCTGGTACTGACTCCTCTGAGACTGAATCAGAGGAAGAAACTACAAACTTGTGTTTCATGGGAAAAGACCAAAGCGATCAAGAAGAGGTATGTGAACTTTCCTACGATTAACTTCTTGAAGTTTCAGAAAAAATTCATGCATCATATAGAAAACTAAAGAAAACTCATGCTAGCTTGAAACTAGAATTTTTAAATCTACAAAAAGAGCATGAAATTTTGATTAAAGATCATCAAACAATTGATTCAAATCACATGACTTTACTTGATGAATTTGATGAATTAAATAAAAATCATGAGGACTTAGTTGAAGAACTTGATGCATTAAAAATATCACACACATCACTTGAATCAGATTTTAAGAAGTCTAAGGAGAACGAGAAAAATTTGAGGATTGAAAATGAAGTTTTAAAAAGCACAAATTTGAAAATTCAAAATGATTTAGAAGCATATAAGAAAAATCGGATGACTTCTACTTTTGATCAAGTGCCAAAACCTAGGAAGAGGCATTATAACTCAAATCATTTAAGAAATCCCTTTCCTGGAGTTAGATATTTTTCATGTGGCATGCTAGGACATATTTCACACACTTGCACAATTCACCATAGTACACATTGGGTGTGGAGACCTAAGGTGCATAATCCACAGCATACCACTCATACATTGCATTCTTCTCTTCATAAGAAGGAACCCAAACCTGCTTGGGTTCCTAAAACTAACATTTCATAATTTTTGCAGGAAGGCTCTCACAAAAGACCTCGTGAGAGTATGTGGTACCTGGACAGTGGATGCTCTCGACATATGACTGGTGACGCTAGCCAGTTTGTTGTACTCGAGTCCAGGACTGGAGGCAAGGTTACCCTTGGAGACAACACCACCAGGAAGGTGGTAGGAGCAGGTATAATTGGTAATTCCAAGAACCTTATGATTGAAAATGTGTTGCTTGTAGATGGATTAAAGCACAACTTGCTCAGCATCAGTCAATTCTGTGACAAAGGCTTCATCGTACAATTCTTTACGGATTCATGCATTGTAAGTTTAAGTAACAACACTATTTTGTAGGGAAAGAGGATCAACAACGTCTACATGCTTGATTTAAATAACATTGAATGTGCTGCTTCTTTTTGCTTAAAAACTGTGATTGATGATTCTTGGTTGTGGCACAGGAGGCTTTGTCATGCAAGTATGAAAGCCCTTAGGAAAGTGACCCAAAAAGACCTAGTTAGAGGTGTCCCCAAACTTAAGTTTACAAAAGACCACCTTTGTGATGCCTGTCAACTAGGAAAGTAAGTCCACTCCACGTTTCACCCCATCAAGGACATTAGCACCTCTAAACCTTTAGAAGTCCTTCACATGGATTTATTTGGACCCATTAGCACGGCTAGTTTAGGAGGGAAAGTCTATGGGTTTGTGATTGTTGACGACTACTCAAGGTTCACTTGGACTAGATTTCTTTCACATAAAAATGAGTCTTTTGAGGAGTTTAGAACATTTTCTACTTGGATTCAGAAGAAGCTAGGTTGTGAGATTTTGACCATTCATAGTGATCATGGGGGAGAATTTGAAAATGAAAGATTTGGAGTTTTTTGTGAGGAAAAGGGGATTAGTCACAATTTCTCAGCTCCTAGGACCCCTCAGCAGAATGGGGTAGCTGAAAGGAAGAACCGGACCTTGGTAGAAGCCGCTAGAGCTATGCTTGCTGAGTATTCACTTCCAAAATACTTTTGGGCTGAAGCAGTTAACACAGCGTGTTATGTGTTGAATAGGGTAAATGTTAGAGCCAAATTAGAAAAGACACCCTATGAGATCCTTAAGGGTAGGACACCCAATCTTTCCCACCTTCATGTCTTTGGTTGTAAGGTTTTCATTCACAACAATGGGAAATCTCACTTGGGAAAATTTGATCCTAAATCTGATGAGGGAGTATTCTTGGGATATTCTAGTGTTGGGAAGTCTTTTAGGGTGTTTAACAAGAGAACTTTAATGGTGGAAGAGACAACTCATGTAGTTTTTGATGAGTCTGAGCCTAAGAAACATGGAGTAGAAGATGATGATATTAGAGAGATTACTAGTGGAGTAGAGAATTTAGGGAAGGGGTGTGAGCACCCAAGTAATGAAGGAGTAGAAGGTGTCACCCAAGGAATAGAGAACTTTGTTGAAAGGGGGGAAACTTCACACACTTTGCCTAGAGATTGGAGATACTCTACAAGTCACCCCAAGGATTTGATCTTAGGAGACCCTTCTAGTGGAGTTAAGACTAGACATGGACTTAGGAAGGAGGTGAACCACTCTGCTTTTATTTCTATGACTGAACCTACCACCATTAACCAAGCCCTTTCTGATGAGTTTTGGATTTTAGCAATGCAAGAAGAATTGAATCAATTTGTTAGGAATGATGTTTGGGAACTTGTGGAAAGACCTAAATGACAAAGTGTAGTTGGAACAAAGTGGGTCTTTAAGAACAAAGTGAATGATTCAGGAGTGGTGGTGAGGAATAAAGCAAGGTTGGTGGCTAAGGGGTACAATCAAATAGAAGGGATAGACTTTGAGGAGACTTTTGCCCCTGTAGCTAGATTGGAAGCCATTAGGGTGCTATTAGCCTTTGCCTGTTATAAAGGATTTAAGCTTTTTCAAATGGATGTCAAGAGTGCCTTTTTAAATGGAGAGATAAAAGAAGATGTGTTTGTAGAACAACCTCCAGGTTTTGAGAGCTCCCAATTTCCAAATCATGTGTTTAAATTAAAAAAGGCATTGTATGGTTTAAAGCAGGCACCAAGAGCTTGGTATGAGAGGCTTAGCACATTCTTACTAGAGAGGGAGTTTGTCAAGGGAAGTGTAGACACCACCCTTTTTCTTAAGAGAGTTGGAGATGATTTACTCATTGTTCAGATTTATGTGGATGATATACTCTTTGGATCTTCTAATAAAAATTTGTGTGATAATTTTTCTAAAATAATGAGTAGAGAGTTTGAGATGAGTTTGATGGGAGAGTTGTCCTACTTTTTGGGGTTTAGCATAAAACAATTGGAGGATGAAACTTTTCTAAATCAAACAAAATACATAAAGGACATTTTGAAGAAATATGAGATGGACAAAGCCAAGCCAATTAACACTCCCATGACTTCTAGTGCTCCATTGGATAAGGACCCAAGTGGTAAGTCTGTTGATTAGAAGAAGTATAGAGGCATGATTGGATCTTTACTTTACTTGACTGCGAGCCGACCTGACATCATGTTTAGTGTTTGCCTTTGTGCTAGGTTTCAGGCTGACCCTAAGGAGTCCCACTTGACTGCTGTTAAGAGAATTTTTAGATATCTTTTGGGGACACAAGGATTAGGGATTTGGTACCCTAGACATAGCACTTCTTTTGAGATTATTGGTTTTTCTGACTCTGATTTTGCAGGATGCAAGGTGGATAGAAAGAGCACTTCTGGAACTTGTCAATTCATTGGACAATCTTTGGTCTCTTGGTCTAGTAGGAAGCAAAACTCTGTTGCTCTTTCCACTGCTGAAGCTGAATACATTGCTCTTGGAAGTTGTGTGGCCCAAGTCCTTTGGTTGAAACAACAGGTATTGGATTTAGGATTACATGTAAGTACCATCTCAATCTTTTGTGACAATACTAGTGCCATATGCATCTCTAAGAATCCTATCCAACATTCAAGGACTAAACACATTGACATTAGGCATCACTTCATTAGAGATCATGTGACTAAGGGAGACATTGAGTTACACCATGTGACAACTGAAAATCAACTAGCAGACATCTTTACTAAACCACTGGCCTTCGATACTTTCAGCTCTTTAAGGACCAGGTTGGGTGTGATTGACATAAATGCATGAAATTTTTTTATTTTTCTTTCTTTTACTTTTGTTTCCTGTTTTGATGTTTTAGTTCTTTTTGTGTGTTTTATTTTTTTTCTCTTGCCTTTTTTACTTAGTTTTCAAAATCATGGCTAATATTGTATTATATTCCTTGTCCTTGTTTTTGGAAATTTGTAGTCAATATACTTTTTATCTACTCAATCTCTTAGATGGTAGAAATATTTTGTGATTGTCTCTTTCTCTAACCTTTTTTTAGTGGCATAGTTATCTTCTTTAATCAAAAATCTCTCTCAAGTTAAAAATTGTTTATGGAATTGAGATCTTTTCTTAAACTTGCTTCAAAAAACTCTATCTTATACTTATAATGTTTAAAGTTTTTTTTTACATCAAAATTGCTCGTTACTCTTGTCCTTGATTATTGATTCTGCTTGTGATAACTCTTCCTTTGGTTAGAGAGAGTGCTCCTATTCTCTAATATATGAGAAGATCTATTCACAACTTTGTCTTTAAAAGATCATAAAAGAGACTATAGCTTGCAAAAAAAAAAAAAATGGCCAATGATGCCAATAAAAGATGCGCAAAGCGCCAAATTGAAAAATATAGAATACACAAAGTGTATCAAAAGATGCGCAGTGCGCCAACCAATTGTCAAGAGGCATAAAATGAGCCCACTCCAAAACAAGCTACTCTCTCTTTTTAAATCTTTTAGAACTTAGAAGTATTGGTTATCAAAGACTTGACTTCGATTAAATTACGATTGTGAAAAATTTACTCTACCTCATTATTGTATGAAGATAGTTTCTCTTAAGCCAAGTGTTAAGTAAATTCCTTTTTTTCTCATAACCAATTAATTTCTTGAGTTAGGTCATTGATTTCAAAAGACAATTCTACCCTAAAAAATGTCTGAGCTAAGGATAGCCATGAGCGGATATTCTAACTCTATAGATTGATGAGCTTATTAACACATTAACTGACAAATTTTTGAATCAATCACATGGAATGCTATCATGTTCATGCCTTGATTAAAAAAAAAGAAAAAAAAAGAAAAAAAAAGGGGTCTCTTCGCTCTACTTTCTTGAATCCTCCTTTTTGATATGTCAAAAGGGGGAGAAGTTTATGAGGTTCCTTTTTACATCAATCCTAAATTTTTTTTTCCATCTGTTTTTGTAGTGGTTTGCCATCATCAAAAAGGGGGAGATTGTTGCAAATCTATTTTTTCATGGCTTATGTTCTGATGATTGACAAACACTGTTTCTCTTGGACTACTTGTTGCTTCTAACTTTTCAGGAATCGAAGATCGGACGATCAAGAGGAAGCCAAGTCCAGGATCGCGTAGGTTTAGGGTTGAGTCAGTCTGTAATTTTATTTTTCACCTTTTGAGTCTACTTGTAATAAATCAAAAAGACTGATGCTAAGTAACCCTTCACACACACACTTGAGAGGCTTAGAAATTCTGTTTTTGCCCACATCAGCCCGGCCGATATTTATATCGTCCGGGACGATCAGCTTAAAACAGAAAGTCTAATTAAGGATTCTTAATTAAGGCAGCCGACATTAATATATCGGCCTGGACGATACGTGTATCAGCCAGGACGATAAGCTCAAAATAGAAAGAGATAGCCGCCTTAGACAGTTTAGGCATACTGAATTTTAAATTATCGTCCAGGACGATTCCAGGATCAGCCAGGACGAAATTACCAAATTATGCCTTAATTGATCAGGAAATCAAGGGAGTAATTAAGGATGATTGATACGATCATATCGTCCAGGACGATCGTGAGATCGGCCTGGACGATCAAGCCAAATTTCAATCGGCCAGGACTGTTCCCAGGGCTGTGCTCAGGACGATTTACCTCTTATTTGAACTAATCGGCCAGGACGATCGTGAGATCGGCCTGGACGATCAAGCCAAATTTCAATCATCCAGGACTGTTCCCAGGGCTGTGCTCTGACCGATCTTCCTTGATTTGTACTAATCGGCCAGGCCGATGTCCATATCGGCCTGGACAATAAAGTCGGCTACTTGCAATTAATGAGCTCCCCTTGAGCTCTTCTATTTAAAGAGCTCTTCTTCAACGTTTTTGAGAGACCTTTGGCTGCTGCCTTGACCTGAGAAGACCTTGAGGAGAGAAAGAGAGAGAGGGAGAGAGAGAGGATCTTGTGAGGGGGAGCTTGTGAGGGGATTCACAAGGGTTGCTCAAGGATCGCTCTGCTTGTCTTTCGTCTGGAGTTTCTCATCCGTGGAAGGGTCGGTAGAGGTAAGGAGTTTTTCCTTTGGTTGTGGTTCTCTGCCAGCTTCAGGAGGAAGCAAAAAGGAGGTAGGTTCTCTGCCTTGCCGGGGTGGCAAAAAGGAGTTTCTTGTGAGGGCTTCTCCGCCTAGCTGTGGGGGCTAAAGGAGAGTCACGTTTTGTAGTGCAATACTTGGAGGGTGCCTCCAAGGAGTGGACGTAGGTCGAGTCGACCGAACCACTATAAATCTTGTGTTCTTATTTTTGCTTCCGCACTTTTAAATTCCGCATTTGGTTTGGTGGTGTGATTTGGTTTGTGAATTTATTTCTTTGTCTTAAGAATTTTTAAAATACCAATTCACCCCCCCTCTTGGTTAGCTTGGGACTAAGTTCATAGGGCTTAACATCCCGAATGAACTTTCAAGTTCGTTAAAACTCCCTCGCCGAATAGAAAAGCAAAAAGAAATCGTGCGGCGGGGAGGCTGGGGCCAAATTTTTGGAGCCCACAGATTTCTGGCGACTCCGCTGGGGAATGGTTTCTCTTTCCATCTATGGCTAGTCACTTGTATGCTATAGTAGCAGGAAAAATAATGATAATTACTGAGCTTTATACGGTGAACAGCAGGATGTGACATTTGGTCCTTATGTCCAAAGATCCATCACTGAAAGGTCCCGATTTAGCTAAAAGCAACCATCTATTATGATGGTAAAACAAGTAAAGAATCAATATATGTACGGTGAGCATCGGGGTGTGACACTTGGATGCATATCCAAGAATCCACTGCCGAAAGGTCCCGACATAAGTGAAAATAAATATACAGACGCACATCTCAAATATATATATATATATATATATATATATATATATATATATATATATATATATATATATATATATATATATATATATATATATATATATATATATATATATATATATATATATATATATATATATATATATATATATATATATATATATATATATATATATATATATATATATATATATATATATATATATATTCAAAAAATGGTGTGACATCTAGTGTGTAACCCTAGAGATCCACCATTAAAGAAATTCGTCAAAAGTGGGACCTAAAGAGGATCCTTACAAACAATATTTTTGATGGTTGGCATCTTGAAGAATCCTTTAAGAAATCCCATCGCTTTTCAACTATATCTTCTCAGACTGAGGAAGATCTTTGTCTGACCTTCATCAGTGTCATTCTATTAGAAGACTAAGTAGAAGAAGTAAAGAGCTCCTCTGTGAATTCAGGGACTGCTTTGCCTGGACATATGCTGATTTGCCTGGCTTATCCCCTGATGTAGCAGTTCACAGATTGGCCATCAAATCAGATGCAGCACCTATCAAACAAGTTCCGAGGAGAATGAGATTGGAGATTGAAGAATAGGTGATTACAGAAACAAAGAAGCTCATAGAAGCAGGCTTCATTCGAGAAGAAAAGTATGCTGATTGGATTGCAAATATCGTCCCAGTGAAGAAGAAGAACGGCCAGATTCGTATCTGCATTGACTTCAGGGACCTCAACAAGGCGTGCCCAAAAGATGATTTTCCACTCCCTGTATCTGAACTCCTGGTGGACAATACGTCCAACTATGACATGTTCTCCTTCATGGATGGATCGTTAGGATACAATCAAATCAAAATGGCGCCCGAAGATGAAAAGCATACATCGTTCAGGACGCCCATCGAGATTTTCTGCTACACAGTCATGCCATTTGGCCTAAAGAATGCTGGTGCAACCTACCAGCGGGCGATGAGTCATATATTTGATGATTTGATACATCAAAAGGTCGAGTGCTATGTGGACGACCTTGTTGTCAAGAGCATAGATCGAAGAAATCACCTGGATGACTTGAGGATTGTGTTTGAAAGAATCAGAAAATATGATCTGAAGATGAATCCTCTCAAATGTGCATTTGGAGTCTCTTCTGGCAAATTTTTGGGATACGTTATCCGTCATCAAGGTATCGAAGTTGACCCTAATAAGATCAAGGCAATCATGGAGATGCCACCTCCAAAGAATCTTCGACAGCTTCGCTCACTGCAAGGACAACTGGCTTTCATTCGGAGATTCATATCAAATCTATCGGGTAGGTGCCAGTCGTTTTCAAAATTAATGAAGAAAGATGTCCGTTTTAAATGGGATGCAGAATGTCAGGAGGCGTTTAATAGCATCAAGAGATATCTGTTGAATCCGCCCATCCTAGCAGCGCCAATTCCGGGGAAGCCTCTTATACTGTATATAACTGCACTAGAAGAATCCCTCGGGGCACTATTGGCCCAGAATAATGAAGATGGAAAAGAAAATGCATTCTACTATATCAGTCGGAGGTTGATTGGATCTGAAAGCCGTTATTCTACTATTGAAAAGCATTGTTTGGCGCTGATTTTTGCAGTTCAGAAACTCCGCCACTATATGCTATCCCATAAAATCACACTGATATCAAAGATCGATCCGTTGAAGTTCTTGATGACAAGACCAGCGTTGACAGGTCATCTAGCCAGGTGGGCAGTATTGTTATTGCAGTTTGAAATCACATACATGCCACAGAAGGCGATGAAAGGACAGGCCTTGGCAGATTTCCTCGCTGCACACCCAATCCCGGCCGATTCTCCACTAAATGATGATTTTCCCGATGAGCAGATAATGCAGGTTGAGGAGAATGAAAAGCTACCATTCTGGGTAATGTACTTCGACGGGGCATCGTCGATTAGACCTGTCCGACCTCCAACTATTGCAAGAGCCCGAGCCGGCATCGGCCTCATTTTCGTAGCACCCGAGGGAGGCATAATGAGGTTCTCATTCAGTTTGACTGAACCTCGGACCAATAACGAAGCAGAGTATGAAGCTCTATTAGCAGGGTTGGAGATCGCGATCGATGTCAAAATCCAACATCTCCAAATCTTCGGTGATTCTCAGCTCGTGATAAATCAGGTCCTCGGTATCTACAAGGTTGGCAAAGTCGAATTGGCCCATTACCATCGGCGAGCCCTTGAGCTTCTGAAGCAAGTTCCAAATGTTAAAATGGCTCAAGTTCCTCGAGGACAGAATGCTAAAGCAGATTGTCTGGCCAAATTAGCCAAAGAGATGGCGATCATCAATGAGGCGAGACCTATATTCATTGGAGTTTACACTCGAAGAATGTTCGAACCTGCTCTACTACAATTTCCGAGGGCAGAAGAAGTGCCAGATTCGAGTCAGCAGGACGAAAATCTAGTTGACCCTCAACCTCTACATCAGATCGTTATGGAGAATTATCCAGAAGAATATCATATGGCCAAGAGACATAAAGCTAGTCAAGCTTCAGAATCGTGGTGGCATTGTTTAGATATTGAAGTCGAAAATGATTGGAGATAGCCATTCATTAACTACTTCAAGGAAAACAAACTCCCGATAGAAAAGTCTATGGCCGCACAAATTCAAAAAAGGGCGTTGAGATACGCATTTATTAATGACACGTTGTACAGACGAGCCTTTGATCAAATGTGGCTAAGGTGCTTGGGGACCAAGGAAGCTGATAAAGTGGTAGCAGAAATCCACGAAGGGCTTTGCGGAGCACATCAGTCAGGTCCCAAAATGGCCTCAATCAAGAGAATGGGTTATTATTGGCCAACTATGGTCAGGGATTGTATTGACCACGCTAAGAGGTGCCACGAGTGTCAAATTCACGGTGATGTTATACATCAGCCTCCAAATCCACTGCACCCAACAATAGCATCCTGGCCATTTGAATGTTGGGGCACTGATATAATCGGGCCAATAGATCCGCCGTCATCAGCGGGACATCAATTTATTCTGGCAGCCACAGACTACTTTTCCAAGTGGGCAGAAGCATCTCCATTCAGAGAGGTCACTTCCGAGCATGTGATCAACTTTTTCACACACAATGTCGTCTACAGATTCGGTGTGCCACGCCGAATAATCTCAGACAATGGTACTGCATTTAAGAGTACAAAAATTTACAAGTTCGTTGATCGGCACAAAATCGATTGGCGGTATTCATCCATATAAAATCCAAGAGCAAATGGATTGGCAGAAGCCTTCAACAAGACGCTGGTGAAGCTGTTGAAGAAGATCCTCACAAAGAACAAAAGGGAGTGGCATACGAAAATGGAAGAGGCGCTGTGGGCGTATCGTACAACCTATAAAACACCAACCAAAGCCACTCCTTACTCTCTAGTGTTCGGTGTTGAAGCCGTATTACCATTGGAGATTGAACTACCGTCACTCCGGGTAGCAATTCAGAATGATCTCACTTAAGAGCAAAATGCTCGCCTCAGAATGGAAGAGCTCGATGCACTTGATGAACTAAGGTTACAAGCTCAACAAAATCTAGAAATCTACCGAGGAAGAATGGCAAAGTCTTTTGATCGAATGGTGCGTCCTCGATCATTTCAAGAAGGAGAGTTGGTCCTGGTGCTGAGAAGACTAATCATCCCGCACAGAAAAATTGGTGGTAAATTTGTATCCAATTGGGAAGGCCCCTTCGTCATCGAGAAAGTGTACCAAGGAGGAGCATATCAGTTGATCGATCTGAACGGTAAGAGGCCTATGCCGCCAATCAACGGTCGACATTTAAAGAAATATCACGCATGAAAATTTCATATCTAATGTATTTTGTGATAATCAAAATTTTATATGCATATTTATTAATGCATGTTTGCTCATATTTTGAAATTCTCTTGTATAGCAAGAATGCATTTCAAAATCCCCCATCAGACTGGGGGCATTTTAAATATTTATTTGGGTCGACATCGCGCTGCGTGCCGAGATCCCCAAATAAATATTTAAAATCTCAAAAAATACAAAGCCTATCCAAAATGTCCCTGCGTGACAGGGGGCATTTTAAATATTCATTTGGATTGATATCATGCTATACGCCGAGATCCCCAAATGAATATTTAAAATCTTATATTCCAAATCTATTTTATTCTGAAATGTCCCTGCGAGACAGGGGGCATTTTAAATATTTATTCGGGTCGATATCGCACTGCATGCCGAGATTCCCAAATAAATATTTAAAATTATCAATCCATATATTCTTTTGTGCTAAAGAATACAAATATTTGTTTTCCAAAGTATATGCAGGTGGTCTTTCAAGAGTTAGAGACAACACATTCTGCAACAAACAAAGACTCAAAAGTTAAGAAAGAGACTTTTGTGGCTACACACTCCTACAAAATTGAGCCGAAGAAGCTTAAAGTCTTTCGACAGCCTGAAGCTTAAGGTTCGAATGGGTGTAAAAGGTCGGATCCAACACGCCCAAATATAGCCGGATCGCTGGCAGCTCCGTCACTCAACAAGCCATAAGAAAGGCCGTAGTAGCGGAACCCCCACTTCGTCAACCCGTCAGTAGGGACTGTAGGAAGTACGAAGGCAAATTTGACTCGACCAGTTTAAGTGATCGTAGTCTACAAAATTCTCCTAAATGACTAGAGAATCAAAGTTCTAGTGGAAGGATGAGTCTCGAACAACCACTGAATGTTCGTAGGCTCCAAAATCTGCAACCACGAAGGATGACTCCAAATCTACCAACTTCAGCAAAATCAGCATTAGGGAGCGCAATTCCCATAGCTTGAGTCTGAAGCCTGAATGGGTGTAAGAGGTCGGATCCAACACGCCCAAATATGGCCGGATCACTGGCAGCTCCATCTACTCAACAAGCCATAAGAAAGGCCGCAGCAGAGGAACCCCCATCTCAGCAACCAGAGGACGAAGAGCTGTCAAATCCTAACTCTCCCGATCTGATGAACTCAAGTGATTCAGATTAAAGTCATCTCAAGTGGTTAAGGATCAAGATACTACCTACGTTCTATACTATCAGCTGAATCCAGAACCTGCAAATCCTTTAATAAATCCGTAAAGCACAAAGCGAAGATCGAAGAAATTTTTCTTCAACAAGTCCGTCAAAGCACAAAGCAAAGGACCGAAGAAAATTATCCCAAAGTTCACGAAAAGCCTTAGGCTGAACTAAGTGGATTCCGTCATCAACAAGTCCGTTAGACACAAAGCACTGGACCGATGACCTTTCGCCATCGACCTAGCACAAACCTAAGGGTTTAGGTCACCGGCATCTACTCCTTCATCAAGCCCGTCAAAGCTAGAAGCATAGGGCCGAAGGTAAAAAAATCACATGACAAATCAGTAAAGATAAATCAGGTAATTCTTCATCAATGTTCGCACCACAAAGCACAGGACAAAAGAAACCAACATCTCAATCATCTATTGATACGTCCAAGAAGCTTATGGAGAAGGAAAATCTTAGTGTGACATCCAAGAAAGCTTTTGGAGATCCACGAAATGAAAGCCCTTGTGTGACATCTAGAACAAATATCTAGAGATCCACAAAATCAAACAGCTTACAACAAACGTGATTCGCTCTGGGCGCGTACCACATTTGTTGGGGGGCATTTGTTGACCTTCATGTTATACCCAAGAGATCAAAAGAGGGAAGAAAGCTCAAACCAAAATCCCGTGTACTCACCTCGTAGCTCGTTGAATCACTGAAATACCGCATACCTTGTACGTCGTCGAAGTCCTGCTCAAATCCCGGATATCCTGCTGAGCACCTCGGACTGTCGAACCCATAAAACCCGCTGAAATTGACGCCGCTTCTGTCCAAACCCCATAAATCCTGCGAAAATCCTGCAAACTGCCTCGCGCAATGATCCCATTCGCGCCTATAAAACCCACACGACTCCATTCACTCCTTCACACACACAACTCTCCTCCCACTGCTTCCCACTCTCTCCGACCTCCACTCGACCGAAGCACCTCCGACCTCATCTCAGCAAGCCGCACTGAGCCTCAGCTCTACCCGATCTCCCTTGCTGCTTTCGATCCAGAGAAGAAAGAGAGAGAGAAGGAGAGAAAAAAGAGGAGAAAGGAAGAGAGCCCTTACCTTGCAACCGGCCCTGCTCCTTCGACGACACTTCCTTGCTGTCGGATCGGAAGTTGGACATTTTGATCAGAAGAAAGCACGGGAGCACGCTGACAGTGAAGTTAACTTTCTCCCTTCTACGCCGCTACCCCGACTCCCCTGTTGCTGTTCGACGTCGCTCTTTCGTCGACGTTCCTTTCCTGTTTGAGCGGGACGCAAGAACAGGAGCTCGTCAGCTGTGAAGGTAACTCCCTCCCTTATGCACGCATCTTCGGCCGAATCCCCTAAAATCATCGAACAGAGAGAGTAGAGAGGGAGAGAGTAGTTTTTTATTAATTATATTAATTAATTGATATTAGTTATAATTAATCTAATAATTAATTTTTAATTATAATTAATTATTAATTATACTAATTATGATTAATTATAATTGAAAATTATTAATTACTATTAATTATGTTTAACTCTTAATTATAATAAATTGTTAATTAATTATTATTAATTATAGTTAGGCATAACTAATTATAATTAATTATAATTAATAGGTTAATTATAATTAAATAGTTAAATATTATTAATTTTAATAAATTGTTTAATTATTTATTTAATTATAATTATTATAATTAAATAACATTAATTATAATTAAATATAATTAATGGATTATTTATAACTAAATGATTAATTATCATTAATTGCAAATGCTATCTCTCCTTGCCTCGATCTTCGAGCCTCCGCCACCGCCAAGCCCGCGAAGGTACGGATCCTCTAAACTCAGATTGTCGTTTCGTTGTATGCGGCGGACCGGAAAACCGCCTATACACGCCTTTATTGCGCGTGGTTGGAAGGGACCCCGGTCCGACACCTACGACGAGGCAGGAATCGCCTAAACTCTACTTCGGTGTTCGTGGCGCACCGAAAAATCGCCTATACACGCCTTTATTGCGCGTGGTGGGAAGGGACCCCGGTGCGGCACCTACGGTGAGGCGGGGTCACTCATAAGTACCCCCGAGCGGGGGGAAAGCAAACTGTGCATCTTTAAACCTCCACCATCGAAGCCCGCGAAGGTACGAACTCTCTAAACTCAGATTCTCGCATCGTTGTTTACAGCAGACCGGAAAAACTCCTATGCATGCCTTTATTACGCGTGGTAGGATGGGACGTCGGTCTGATGCTTACAACGAAGCGAGCAATCGCCTATACTCTACTTCGGCATTCGTGGCGCGCCGGAAAACCGCCTATACACGCCTTTATTGTGCGTGGTGGGAAGGGACCCCGGTGCGGCACCTACAGCGAGGTAGGGTCACTTATAAGTACCCCCGAGCGGGGGGAAAGCAAATTGTGTCTTTTAAACAGGTACCGTCAAAGACCCCATACACGCCTTTATTGCGCGTGGTGGGAGGAACCAAAAATCACGGCCGCGGTGTCCTCGTCAGAGGACACCTACCATACACGCCTTTATTGCGCGTGGTGGGAAAGGCCCAGTTTCTCGTAGTTTTCCCCTAAACGGGGGAGACATAGGGAGGCTGCCGAAATTTTGGGTGAAATCGTATTTGGACTTAATTGAACTCAAAAGAACGACGGATGACATGTACTTGGACTCTTGAAACAAAATCTAAATGACTTAATAAAGAGTTGAACCCAAGTAAAATGGAGATGAATTTGAACTTGCAAGATCTCAAAGGACTTTGAATAATCATTTGAATATACATTCAGACTCAAATTCAAAAGAACTAAGTGTGGAGGACACTAAAATTGAACAAGGCTTGGACTACAATGGACATAGAACTTAAGCTCATATATTGAGCTTGTGGAATTGATAGAACACCAACACAAACAAGTACAAAGGACTACGACACGAATATAGCATCAACACTAAATTAAGCCTAATCAAATGATGCTAAGATGGACCAAATATTCTGAGCTCGTATCCGAACTCGGGCCATACGACATTAAGCGAGGATTTGTAAATTTGATGAATTCAAGTTTGGATGAAATTGAACTTGGACTCAATACATGCAAAGGTCGAAACTTGGATCACACACGAGGAAACTCAAACTACAAGACCTCGATGAGCGAACTCCTACGATAATCCCTACAATTAACAGTTGATTGAGAAGGCAATACGGGAGACCAACAATCAAAGATCCGTTCTTACAAACAAATGCAATCTCAACAAATCCCACCCGAGATTGGTGAAAGGGTGGATATGATGCAGAAACAACGGTTCTTCTACGAACATTCCTAGGAGCTCGTAGCAAACACAACGGATCCCTACAGACAAATAAGAACCACCGTGGGCACAAGTGCCGCGTCATCTACAACAACGGTGATTAAGATCTACAAGCACGTCGGGTACAAAGATAGCTCGATGTACGAAAAAGAACACCTCTTGCAAAATGGAAGAGATGTTTGAACATATCTGAGCTAAACTTCCCGATGTTCCAAAAATCCCCAAATTCAAGAGGAAAACAGTTATGGTATCCACAACTATCAGAAATGACAAGTCCACTACACTGACGATCTCAAAGGGGAGTTCTCTTCAAAGTAACAAACCTCAAAGTCCAAAAGAAATCCATCCCCGGTGAATGAGAAAAGGGGAGAAAATATCAAGATGAGAAGACACCTCGTAACACCAAGAATCCCACACCACCGGATCTGCAACATTTCTACTAGCAGATAGAAGGCGTCTACAATCTATAATGCAACGTCACCGGATCTGCAACACTCATACAAGCAGACAGAAGGCGTCCACAACTACAATGCCACGTCACTGGATCTGCAACACTCATACAAGCAGACAGAAGGCGTCCACAACTATAATGCCACGCCACCGAATCTGCAACCTTCGTACAAGCAGACAGAAGGCGTCTACAATTATTTCAAAGTACCCCTGCACGTGCACTATAAATTGTATACACATAGGTACACTAAAAGGGGTGAAAATAATTATAAAACCCGCATGGGCCCCGGCGAACGTGTTATTGGTACACACGTGACGTCTAGGGATGCTGCGCAGGTTGACAAGTGAATTCAGTTTCGAAACCGATCCTTCTATACGGGTCAATAGAAGTCGACAGGGTTCAAACTATTAAGAAAATATAAAGTTGTGACGACTGATATATTTGCTTTAAAACATTCATATTAGGCTTTCAAGGCCTACAACAATATGAATTCACTAATAAAGGCACGAAGCCTACGAAACCCGATCCTCTGTCGACAGCCCAACAGAGTTGACAAGGTTCAATCCATAAAAAGAAATAACCCCCGAACACCCCGATGATAGCCGTATTGATTGGTTATCTCAACCGGAGGGGTTCCCAAATACTTTCAAATTCCATTCAAATTTTCAAATATCCACAAAAATCCAAAAATCCCTAAAATCCAAAGCTCCACAAAAAGCCCAAATTCCATATATTTAAAAATAAAAATCAATCCATCAAAACACTTAAAGCAAAATCCATCCACCCTCCGCAACAGTTTGTCGGGGTGGACAAATTCAAATAAACTCTAGCTCATAAAGAGCCAAATGCCTAGTCGAAAATATCACTAGGATCCATTCTCAAACAATCTCTTACCAGTAAGGACGTGGTACGTGTCCTCTAACTGCCAGTTTCGCTGCCAAATGGCACTGCAGGTAAACGGTTATGACCCGGGGCCCTCTGAACCGAGTGGTTTTGCCGCCAAATGGCACCACAGATAGCGGTTATGGCCAGAGCCAATACGCTCCTTAATGGCGTTAAATCCTTGAGATATGAATCAATAGGATATGATTGATAGGACAGAAAGCCCTCTGTCAGCTAAGGTGGATTCAAATTTATCCCCTTAGACAAACATTCACCCCAGGTCTACAAGGTCCCCTTGGACGAAGCAACCCATGGCTGCCGACAAGGATCCTTCTGTCAGGTTGGGTCGATTACCTCCTCTGACTAAGTAGACCAGGGACCATGATGGCCCGGGACGACGGAACCATGGGATCTTGATCGGGTCCATCATCCATTCCCCCACCATCCGATTTAAGTGCAAGATGGTGAAATTTCTATTTTAAATATCAAACTCTCTAAATTTTCAAATTCAAATCCAATACCCAATTTCCAAATCCAATTTCTACCAATACCTAAACCCATTGCTGCTACTATATGCCAGATAACACGTATTCTATACGTATCTGATTGACGACTAGCCTTAATCGAAAGTTCCCTCTCGTGATCGGGAGGGGTAATTAACTATAGGGGCTTGCGCCTATAGGAAACCAGAACTCATATCATAAAGTCCTCGCAAAATGAGGGCGAAATCTTTGGGTAGTGTCTTATCTACAAACCCATCTGCCTTCCAAAATTTACCCCGGAACTTAGTTCGTTAAAACTCCCTCGCTGAATAGAAAAGCAAAAAGAAATCGCGCGGCGGGGAGGCCGGGGCCGAATTTTCGGAGCCCACAGAAGACACAAGTGAAGTTAAGCAATCTAAGTTGAACATGTTAATTCATGACCATAAACTTTTTTGCATGAAATCTAGTGACTCAATATCTAAAATATATACTAGGTTTACACAAATAGTCACATTACTGCATGCCTTAGGGAGAGAATTAACAAACTACAAAAAAGTTAATAAGATTTTAAGATGTTTACCTTCTTCTTTTGATACTAAGATTACTGCTATAACTAAGTCCAAGGATTTAAATATTTATTCGATCGATAACTTACTTGGAACACTCATTGCTTATGAGTAAGGAGTGAACCAAGGATAACTTAATGCAGGGGACAAAAAGATGGAGAAAACTATAGCCTTAAAGGCTAATGATATAGATACTGTCACTTTTAATTCTAAAAGTGATGACATTGCCATAATTACTAGGTAATTCAAGAGCTTTTTAAGGAAGAAATAAAAGAACCATCATAAGTGGAATAAAGGTAAGAATAGCAAGAATACTAAAAGTTCTTATGATGTGATTTTCTTTGAAAATAGGAAGCCGGGACATGTAAAAGCTGATTTCCCTACACTTAAGGCTCATCCAACCAAGGAGAACGGTGAGGAGAAACCCAAGTTCAGGAAGGACAAGAAATGGATCTAAAAGACTTTATAGGGGGATTCTATAACTGTCTCCTCAGAGACTAAAGCTAAAGAGGCGACAATAAACTTGTGTTTGATGGCATATAATCATCTTGATTATTCTGACCAAGAAGAGATATGCAAATTAACATACGTTCAATTTTTTAAAGTTTATGAGAAAATTCATTCATCATATAAAAAGCTTAAAAAATTGCATGCTAGCTTGAAACTTGAATTTCTTAATTTACAAAAAGAGCATGAAATTTTGATTAATGATTATTGTACACTTGATAGCAACCACATGAAAATATTGGATGTTTTTTGATGAATTGAACAAATAGTATGAACTATTAAAATCATTCACACTGAACTTGAAAATGATTTTAAAATATTTATGGATGAATTTGATAGTATGGAGCACTATTTGAAAGTTGACAATACTATTTTAAAAAGTGCTAACTCATTTTTTAAAGCTGAATTGAAAGCACTTGAGGAAAATAAGCTTCCACCCACACCTGAAAATTTTTTCAATCCTGATTAGAAGCAAAAAAATTCTAAAACCTAGGAAGAGGCACTATAACCTGAGTATATTAGTAAAACCTTTTCCTGGTGTTAGATATTTTTCATGTGGCATACTAGGACATATTTCCCACACATGAAACATTAACCATATAATATATTTTGTGTGGAGACTCAAATTAAATGATTCATAGTATAACACATATTCAATGCATTCTTATTTCCATAAGAAGGGACCCAAACTTATTTCAGTTTATAAATCTAATGTTTGATGATTTTATAGGTGTGCCCTCGCATAAGATCTTGTGAGAGTATGTGGTACTTGGATAGTGGATGCTCATGCCATATGACTAGAGTGCCAATCAATTCATTTGGCTAGAGGCCAGCGTAGGAGGCAAGGTCAATTTTTTAGACAACACCATCAGAAAATTGGTAGGCACAGTTTTAATCAGAAACTCCAAGAACTTTTTGATTGAAAATGTTTTACTTGTTGATGGCATGAAACAAAACTTGCTTAGCATCAGTCAGCTCTATGATAAAGGCTTTATCATAAATTTTTTCTCAAACACGTGCATTATAAGCTTGAATAACAATACTGTTTTGCAGAGAAAAAGGATCAATAACTTTGACTTGCTTGATTTAAATAATATTGAATGTACTACTTCTTTTTATTTAAAAGTTATTGCTGATGAGTCTTGGTTGTGGCATAGGAGGTTATATCATACTAGCATGAAAACACTTTGAGAAGTAACCCAAAAAGACTTAGTAAGAGGGATACCCAAGCTTAAGTTCACTAAGGACTACCTGTGTGATGCCTATCAACTAGGGAAACAAGTTAAATCCTCTTTACATTCCATTAAAGTCATTAGCACCTCTAACATTTAGAAGTCCTTCACATGGATTTATTTGGACCCATTAGAACTGCAAGCTTAAGGGGAAAGGTATTTGGATTTTTAATAGTCGATGACAACTCAAGATTCACTTGGATTAGATTTCTATCACATAAAAGTGAGTCTTTCGGTGAATTTAAATCTTTCTCCGATTGGATTAAAAAAAACTAGGTTGTGAGATCTTTATCATCTATAGTGACTATGGTGGACAGTTTGAAAATGATATATTTAGAACTTTCTGTGAGGAGCAAGGGATTAGTCATAACTTCTCTGCTTCTAAAACCCTTAGTAGAGCAGGGTAGCTTAAAGGAAGGACATGACCTTAATAGAAGCTACTAGAGCCATGCTTGCTGAGTATTCACTTACAAAATACTTTTGACTTGAAGCGGTAAACACAACTTGTTATGTGTTGAATAGGGTGAACGTTAAATCTAAATTGAATAAGATACTCTATGAGATTATTAAGGGTAAGACACCCAACCTTTCTCACCTCTATATCTTTAGTTGTAAGATTTTCATTCTAAATAATGAGAAATCACTCTTAGGAAAATTTGACCCAAAATCTGATGGAAGTTCTTGGGCTATTCAAGTATAGGGAAATCCTTTAGAGTGTTTAATAAGAGGACTTTGGTGTTGGAGGAGACTATTCATGTAGTATTTGATGATTCTAATTCTGAGAAGTCTAGAGTTGAGGAAGAAGATGAAGTAGGTGAGATTACCCAAGGAGTAGAAACTACAAATCTATAAAAAATGGTAGAACCTTTAAACATTGATATGGTAGATGAGATTACCCAAGGTGTAGAATCTAAAAATCTAGAGTAAAGGGTAGAACCTCAAAATACTTTGCCTAGAGATTGGAGATAATCTTTGAGCCATCCTAAAGAACTGATCTTAGGAGACTCTTTTGAAGGTCTTAGAACTAGGCATGAACTTTGAAAAGAAGTTAACCACTATGCCTTCATCTTAATGACTGAACCCACTAACATCAATCAAGTACTTCCTGATGAATTCTAGATCTTATCCATCCAAGAAGAATTAAACTAATTAATTAGGAATGATGTTTCAGAGCTTGTAGAAAGACCAAAGGGATAAAGTCTAGTAGGAACAAAATGTGTCTTTAAGAATAAAATGAATGATTCTGGTGTGGTGATTAGGAATAAGACAAGATTGGTGGCTAAGGGGTACTATCAAATAGAAGAAATTGATTTCAAAGAGACTTTTGCCCCTGTAGGTAGATTGAAAGAGACTAGAGTACTACTATAATTTGCATGTTATAAAGGATTTAAGCTTTTTTATATGGATATCAGGAGTGCCTTTTTAAATGTGGTAATAAAAGAAGATATGTTTGTAGAGCAACACCTAGGTTTTAAGAATTCCTAATTTTTAAATAATATTTTTAAATTAAAAAGGGTTTTGTATGGAATAAAATAAGCACCCAGGGCATGGTATTAGAGGCTTAACACATTCCTACTAGAAAGAGAGTTTATTAAGGGTAGCATAGACACCATAGTTTTTTTAGGAGAGTTGAAGATGAATTACTCATTGTTCAGATCTATGTTGATGATATACTTTTTAGATTTCTGATAAAAAATGTGATAATTTTTTCTATGAGCAAGGAATTTGAGATGAGTATGATGGGAGAATTATCTTAATTTTAGGGTTTAGCATATAACAAATGAATGGTGAAATCTTTCTTAATAAATCAAAGTATATTATGGTCATCTTGAAGAAATATGAAATGGATAAAGCCAAGCTAATAAATACTCCCATGAGCTCCAGTGTTCAGTTTGATAAAGACTCAAATGGAAAATTAGTTGATCAAAAGAAATATAGAGAAATAATTGGATCGCTCCTTTACTTGACAACTAACAGACCTGATATAATGTTTAGTGTTTTTCTTTATGCTAGATTTTAAGCTGATCCAAAGGAGTCCCACTGACTACAGTTAAGAGAATCCTTAGATATCTCTTAGGAACCCAAAAATTAGGAATCTGGTATCCAAGGCACATCACATCTTTTGAGATTATAAGATATTCTGATTCAAACTTTATAGGGTGTAGGGTGGATAGTAAGAGTATCTTTAGAATGTGCCAATTCATAGAATAATCCTTAGTCTTCTTGTCTAGCAGAAAATAAAACTCAGTTGTACTTTCCACTACTAAGCTGAATACATAGCCTTAGGAAATTATGTGGCCCAAGTCCTTTGGTTAAAATAATAGATTCTGGATTTAGGATTACATGTAGGCATAATGTCAAATATATGATAACTCTATTACTAATTGTGTTTCTAAAAATCATATTCAACACTCTATAACTAAACTCATTTATATAAGGCATCACTTTATAAGGGACCATGTTGCTAAAGCAGACATTGAGCTACACCATGTAGCAACTGAAAACCAACTGACTGACATTTTTAATAAACCACTATCCTTTGAAACTTTAAGCATCTTATGGATTAGATTAGGTGTCATAGACATAAATGCATGAACTTGATAATTTTTTAACTAGGAATTTTCTATTTTCTGATCTTTCTTTAATTTTTATTTGTTTGCTTATTTTATTTATTTTTGTGTTGCAGTTCTTTTGTATTTTTTTGTTATGATCTTTTTCACTTCTATTTTATTTAATTAATCACTACTAGAATGACATATTTTGCCTTACTTTTATTTTTTAAAATTTGTAATCAATGATTGACATCCCTAAATTAATTAAATAGAGAAACACCATTAATTATTTCCTTTCATGTAATTCCTTTTACCGGTGTACTTTTTTTTCTAAGCAAAAGTCTATCTCAAATTAATAATTGGTCTTTATAATTGAAATCTTTTCTATCTTTTTATAGTAATCTATCTCATATAAATAATGTTCAAAGTTATTAAATCACTTTCAAGCTTTCTTGATCATGTTGTTGCATTTATCATATGAATATGATTCTACATTGTAATTTACTTCTTCTTATATTAGAGAGCGAGTTTTTTTCTCTATTATTGAGAAGATATTCTCATAACTGAGAGTATTTAAAAGTTTTAAAAGGAGCTAGCTTGCAAAAATGATAAGAGGAATAAAATGAGACCAAAAAGAAGAACTAAAAAGATGCGTAATGATCCCCAAAAAATTGAAAGATACATAAAATGTATCAAAAATTAAAAGATGTGCAAAGTGCACCAAATAATTGATAAGAGGCATAAAATAAGCCCAAAAGAAATCAAGTTTCCATCTCTTTCAAACCTTTAAATCTGAATAGAATTCATGTGTCACTTGATGTTTTCAAAGACTTGACTTTGAATTTCATGATTGTTATATTATTTTATAAGATATTTTTCTAGAATAAAGTTTTGAATGGATCACTTTTCTTATCCGATTGCTTTTTCTGAGTTAGATATTTGTTTTAAAAAGATGGTTTTCCCTATAAAAAGTTCGAGCGAGGATTAACAAGATCAATTGTTCTACCATTTTTAGATTTTGGCAATATTATTTTTGCTAATTTTTAATCCAATCACAAGAAAAATTTATCATTGTCTAGCATTAATTTAAAAAAAAAACTAAATTTTAAATCTTTTTAATGTTTTTTTTTTATTTTTATCATCTTTTATTATTTTGTTAATTAATTTTTACTAATTTTTTATTTTTTGGGGCCTCTTTTAACCAATTCCTTCTATCCTCAAAATTCATTTTTTATTTACATCACATCATCTTGGACGATATACCTATCATCCTGGATGATATTATTAATTCACCTTTCATCACCCATCTAACAGCTAATCTGACTCTATTACTTGAGATCATCCTGAACAATCCACATCATCCTAGATGATCTGATTAAATTCTGTCTTAATTATTGGTGATCGTCCTGGGCTATCCACCTATTCATCTTGGTTGATCCACATGGCAAAAAAAAAAATATGTTAAATTCATCCAGTACGATCAATTATTGGTGATAATCTTGGATGATCCACTAGTTCATTTAGGATGATCCTTAATGTCAAAGATTGTACTTGCTGACTCTTAGGATGATCATTTATGTCTAATCATCCTAGGTGATGTCTGATCATTCGGGATAATATGACCACTTTTTAATGAATCATCCTGGATGTCATTATTGCTCCTGATCTTCCTGGATAATTCCACAATCATCCAGGATGATTTTGCCAACTCTTTATAAATAATAGTTTCGAACCATTTCTTCACTACAACTTTATTCAATCCTTACTTCCTCTCCCTCATACTTTCAAAGGCTAGTGGTAAGTGTTTTAGAATGTTGACTGGAAGCTCCTCAAGGGCAATTATAAAACCTCGATTCACTGAGGTGGCAGATCAAGCTGCCTATCTTCACTTTAAAATTGCTGGAATCATAACTTCCAAGATTGTGAATCTGCGCAACCTCACTTACCCGGTCTTAGATCTGTTCACCCACACTACTCTCACCTTTATTCTGACACTTGCTTTCCCCTTTTATTATGAACTCCTCTATGAGTTCTTTGCTAACCTGAGGATTAATACAACATATACTGCACTCCAATCCTATGTTCATAAATTCCCCTATAAATTACATACCAGGATTGTCACAAACTTCTCAGACTTTTTACCCCTGGAGACAAGCTTCATAACTTATCTTCAGATCCTAATTTTAACTAGAGTTTTGTCAATTAATTCCTAAGAAACACTAACACCACCTACCATAATGGTGCCTCAAACTCCTTTGTAAGAGATGCTAGGATAATTCAACATATCCTTCGAACCTCTGTGTCCCAAAAGCTGGTGACCATGTTCACATCACTTCCCTACTCTCTGTTGCATCAGACAACGCGAAAAAGGACTCAAACTGGTAAATAAAGCAATATGTGCATTGACGAAACACGTCACTGAAGGGGTCAAATGACCTCCAAATGCCAAACGGATGGCATCTTTGTGATCAGGACACTGAATTCTGCTAGGTCGGGGACCCTCGTAATTGAATCGGATGAGATTGGTCAAAAGAGACGATCGACACCCAAAATTAAAGTGCGAGGTTGATCAAACAATGTTGGATCAACAAACAGACTTTGTCATTGTGTTCAGAATATTGCAAATACTCAAAAACTATATTTTATTTGTTTAATTTGGATCATCCTAATGAGTGACATGATTTTTAAAACAACGCGTATTTTGAGGAAATCAGGCCTCAACGTCGCTTAGATGATGTCCGATCATGAAACGGACTATGCCATTGCATCCAGAACGTCCTCGACATTCAAAATATACATCTTTTGTGAATAATTGTGAGCAATCTTAATGGTGACATGTATCCCAAGGTAATAACATGCATTTCGAGGAATTTGGCCCTCGATGTCGCCCAAACAATTTTAGATCGACAAACGGACAATGTCATTGCGTCCAGAATGTCATCTACATTCTGAATATATATTTTATTTAATGAATTTGGATCATCCAAGATGGTGACAAATTTCTATGCAATTCAAATATGATATAAAGGCATGCGTTACGACGGAAATAAGGCCTTGAAAATGCTCGAATGATGTCTAATAGACAAACGGACAACCCCATTGCGTCCGAAACATCGTCAACATTTAGAATACACATTTTATTTAATAAATTTGGATCATCTGAGATGGTGGTGAATTTCTAGGCGATGCAAATATGATATTAAGGCCTGCAATATGACAGAAATGAGGCCTCGACAATACTTGAACGACGTCCGATTGACAGACGGACAATGCCATTGTTTTTGGAACATTGTCAATATTCAGAGTCTACATTTTATTTAATTAAATTGGATCGTTTGATGTGGTGTCACAAATTTTTAAATGGCGATTCAAATATGTTGCGAAAGCAAGCATTACAAGGGAAATTAGCCTCGTTGGAGACCAAACGATGTCGGATCGACAAACAGACAATGCCATTGCGTCTGAAATATTGCCAACCTATAAAAATTGTATTTTTTTTATTCAATTTAAAGTATCCATAATGATGGCATGAATCTCGAGGTAAAACACGCATGCTGAGGAAAGAGGCCTCGAGGTGGCCCAAACAAAGTCCGATCGGAAAACGGACTATGTCATTACGACCGAGACATCAGCAATACCCCAAATGCACTATCAATTCATAAAATTTTGATATTCAATGAATTTGACACATATTACGAGGAAAAAATGCACATATATTGAGGAAATGCACGTAGTTTGGAGTAGTTTTAACTTGTTGGTGAGCTATTATTACTTTGGAACAATTGATAATAATGCCATATCTTTAATATTATTATTAAATTAATCAAACTAAGGAGAAGTTAGGTCAGAAGTCAAACAAGAAATTTCTCAAATCAAATTAATACGAGCTACCTCGTTCAAATCAAAGATCTCTGATTAAATCCCAGATATCCTCTTGAGATATTTGATAGAGAAGACGGCTACTCAGTTTTCAACGATCACTACTTCCATATTGCATTAAAATGAGAAGCCCCGTTACTTCTCTGGGTTACACACGCTAAAAAGCAGAAAGAAAATATCAATTCCTCCTTAGCTCTTCACTATGCCCAACCTTCCCCTTCATCGTCGTCCCACCTTGAAGCCAACTTCACCACACCTGTAGTCTTCTGATCTCACCTTCAGATTCCTTGTTATTGGTGAACTCCAGATCTCAGCAAGGTTCTCCAACCCAACCTGAAGGTGTAGAGCCCATGATCTCACATAGCTCCGTTGATTTTGATCGCGAGGAGCATCAAGCTGCTGATCCATTGCCTTCATACCCGTGCTCTTACTAGCCAAACTCCACTTGAACACTAAGTCTCTTCCTACAAATCAAAACTCACGATCCGCCTCCTCTCCAACGTCCTGCTGAAGCCACAAGTTAATTGAGCTTCCTGAAGCCGATCCTAATCGCATCCCTCTGCCCTGAGAAGACCACTTTTACCTTTCACTGCTGCTTCACATAAAAAAAAAGAAGTTCAAAAGATTCCTCATCACGTAGAACTTTTCTGTTGCCTGCTGAGTATGCTATTTGTTTAGGTGAGATAAACGCCTCATCTTACTTCAGGGAAAGATACATGGTTGATATGACTTACGTTGTAGATGAGATAGCACAAGTTCTGTGTGATTTAAATGGGGAATCAGGAAAACTGTTAATCTTCCTCTTGTGTGGGGTAAATACTGATAGCAGAAACTTCTCCAAGACAACAGAATTTAAAGAGATGAAGAAGTTTGAGACTTATTTAATCACTCATCACCCGACATTCACTGAATGGTGAGTCTTCAAATCTAAATTGAAACTTGATCTTATTCAATATACTAATCGTGTTATGAGAAGGCTTCCTTCTAGAGGCCTATGTATACAGAAGCACATTGCAACATGGGGATCATTTACAAAAATCGTGGGGACCTAGAAACTGCTATTGCTTGTTATGAAAGAAGCTTGGTTGTATCTCTAAACTTTGATATTGTAAAGAATAATATGGCAATAGCTTTGACTGATTTGAGTACGAAGGTTACACTTGAGGGTGATATATCCCAGGGAGTGGAATTTGTTTGATTCAATCATTTGTTCTTCTTACATAGTAATCAACTTGATGACTTGGGAGTGGTAACAGTTTAAAGGAACTCAAGCTTCTACTTGCCAGAATGGGCTTTCCTCTTACAGACTTCCAGAAGAAGTTCAAGCACATGACTACAAAAGTCAAGGGGAGGATGAAAATGAGACATACAAGGAAGATTTGGAAGAATCTCCTATTGATGAAAGTGATAAAGAGGCTCACTCAAACACAGCTCTGGAAGTCATTAGTTTTTTTTTAATAATTAGAATTACTATCTTTGTATAGTTTTCAAAGATTTACATACTCTAAAAAAAGAGAGAGATTTCTCTACCAAAAAAAAAAAGAAGAGAGAAAAAAAAAAAAAAAAAAAGCTTTCAAAAGAAAAAAAGGATTTTTTTTTTTAAATTTTAGAGAACTCGTTTCGACGCATGTGGCGCGACAAAACGACCACCTATACACGCTTTTCTTAGCGTGGTGGTAGGAAGTGCATCGTGACGCTTGCGATGAAGCGAGAAATCACCCATAATCCCTTCTTTGAAGTTTGTATCGCCTTGGAAACCCCGCCTATACATGCTTTTCTTAGCGTGGTGGGAAGGGATCCCAGTGCGATGCATACGACGAAGCGGGGATACCCATAAGTACCCGCTTGCGGGGAAATAACTGCTTTTCTTGTAAAATATTTTCAAAATGCCCATACACGCTTTTCTTAGCGTGGTGGGGGATCAAAAATACACGGCCGCGGTGTCCTCGAAAGGGGGCACCTACCATACACACTATTCTTAGCGTGGTGGAAAAGGCCCAGTTTTTCATAGTTTTCCCCTAAATGGGGGAGATGCAGGAAGGCTGTCGAAATTTCGGGTGAACATAATGCTATATTTGGACTTAAGTGAACTCAAACTCAAATCATAATTTGAACAATTTAGACATTAAATTGCACTTGCAAGGACTATAGGGGACTCGAATGAAGGGAAGAGGCTCATCTAATGCATGAATTGAACTTGAACTCAGATTGGAACTTGTACTCGGACTTGCACTTGGACTTGGACTTGAATTCGGACTTGAACTTGGACAAAATGCAAAATGACATAAAATTTAAGTGATTAATTTGAACTTGAATTTAACTCAAATAATTTGGACTTGATTTGGACAATTAAATTGACTAAGTGCAAATATGATTGATTAATTAAAAGATTTAATTCAAAGCTTGATTCAAACTTGATCAAAATGAGCTTGAATTGAACAAGATCGCTTAAGACCTATGAACTTGAGTTTGAACTAAGTGCAAAGAACTTTGTCATTGTTTTGTATTGTTCTAACTACAAGTTATGTTTAAGGATTGTGTGATCTCTAGCAAAACAATGAAGATTGTGTGATCTCTAGCATCATTCGCTCGCAAATGATAGTGAAGGGTCATGCAAATTGTTGGGTTTGAACAATACAATCATAAGGAATATGACTATAATGATTTGATGACAACCTAATTCTGACCAAGTTCTGAATGTCTAATTAAATAAGATTATCAAGGCTTAGGAGTTCTCGATGAATCAGTGATCTCCGAAGCTTACACTGATGATTGCATAGAACTCAAAGATGAAGGATATATGGTGTACATCAGCTCTTATGGGTCGTTGTAGGAGACCGTTATACACACTAAGCATCACCTACAAAATAAATAAAAAGATCTGCAACACATACAATCTCTCTACGAAAATAAATGTATGTATAAGCCACTGATGGGTAGATGCAGAAAGACTTCAGTAAGTGCAGTATCCTGAAGTTAATTTCAATCTATGGAGTACATCTACCTGCCTACCTATAGCAACGGCGGATGTACTGCATGAGTCAGATACCACAACAAAGGGTATAAAGAATACGACATATACAATCTCCCATGAGCTTCTGTTAGAGCCCCACTATAAATATCACATATCGTCTACGAACATGCAAGATGACTATAACAAATGCAAGTATCCATGAGCCACTGTAGAAGACTCATAGTACACCCAGTTCATTGTCCACGAGCAAGATACAAGGTAACTATATCAAGTGCAAGTGCTTATAAGTTATAGTGGAAAATTCATCGTTCATACAACAAGCTATCTACGAGCATCTACAAGTACAAAGCAGGAGATTAGTTAGTGCACTATGATCCACCCACATAAAGTAACAATTAGTGCACGATAGTCTACCTGTATGAAGCAGCGAACAACTCTATTCAAAAGCTTCCATGCCGCGCCATCGGATCTGCACCTCCGTATAAGCAGATAGAAGGCATTAATAATGTTTGAAAAAATACCCCAGCACTTGCACCTTAACTTGTATGCACATAGGTACACTAAAGAGGTAAATAAAATTAACACCCTCAAGGGCCCCGAAGAGTGTGTTATTGGTACACACGTGACGTCTACAGATGCTGCGCGGGTTACAAGTGAATTCAATTTTGAATCCGATCCTTCTATACGGATCAATAGAAGTCGACAAGATTCGAACCATCAAATAAATACACAGTTGTGGCGAACGGTGTATTTATATTTCTACATTCATATTAGGCCTCCAAGGCCTAAAATCAATAGAATTCACTAATAAAGGCATAAAACCTACGAAACCCGTTCCTCTGCCGACATCCATACAAAGTCGATAAGGTTCAAACTATAAATGGAAATGCCCCCCAAACACCCCGATGATGGCCGTGTTGAACGATGATCTCAACTGGAGGGGTTCACAAATATTTTCAAATGTCTCCCACAAGTTTACTCAAAATCCAAACTCCACAAAATCCAAAATTTCTAAATTCCATCCCAAACTTCAAGATATTTTAAAATCAAAATTCAATCCATCAATCACTTAAAGCAAAAGTTTACCAATGTGGACAAATTCAAATATAACTTCAGCTCACAAAGAGCCAAATGCCTAGTTGAAAATATCATTATGATCCATTCTCAAACAATCTCCTGCCAATAAGGACGTGGTATGAGTCCTCTAACCGGCAGTTTTGCTGCCAAATGGCACCGCAGGATAAACGGTTATGGCCAGAGCCGTTGTGTTCCTTATTGGCATCAAATCCTTGAGATATGAATCAATAGGATATGATCGATAGGGCATAAAGCCCTCTGTTAGCTAAGGTGGATTCAAATTTGTCCCCTTAGACAAACATTCAACCCCAGTCTATAAGATCCCCTTGGAAGAAGCAACCCATGGCTGCTGATAAGGATCCTTCTATCAGGTTGGGTCGACTACCTCCTCTGACTAAGTAGACCAGGGACCACGATGGCCCGGGATGACGGAATCACTGGATCTTGATCGGGTCTATCATCTATTCCCCCACCATCCGCTTTAAGTGCAAGATGGTGCAATTTCTATTTTAAATATCAAATTTCCCAAATTCCCAAACTTCCAAACATTTCAAATACCTAAACCTATGCTGCTACTATATGCCAGATAACACGTATTCTCTACGTATCTGATTGACGACTAGCCTTAATCGAACGTTCTCTCTCATGATCGAGAGGGGTAATTAACTATAGGGGCTTGCGCCTATAGGAAACTAGAACTCAGATCATAAAGTCCTCACCAAATGAGGGAAAAATCTTTGGGTAGTGTCTTATCTACAATCCATCTGCCTTCCAAAATTTACCCCGAAACATATCCGTTAAAACTCCCTCGCCGAAACAAGAAGAAAGCGAGCGGAGGCCAGGGCTGAATTTTTGGAGCCCACACTCACTACCACCACATATTATATAATGGAACATAGGGACTTCAATGCCACAGATCTTCTATTTCACTATATTGAGTATTTGACTAGTATTAGAGATCTATGAAACAAAAGAAAACCCAATCTGGACTTAAGACATATCATAACTTTTGTGATTGAAATAAAATACAACCTCCAATATCCTACCCCACCAAACTACCAACCGACATTCTACACCAATAACTCCTTCCACATCCTTCACATCACTCACCTCCACATGAAGCACGAGGAGGTTGAGGGAGTAGAGGAAGCAGCTATTCTTGAACCTATTCCTATCCACGAACAATTATAGCTGGATCAGTTAGTGGAGAGGTTTGACCAGTGAGAGGCTAGGTTTGAATCCTACATCATTTCATAAGAGCAACAGCATGCAATAGATGTTGATCATCTCAATGCATATGTGGCTCAACAATAGCAACAACACCACTAGGATATGACCTAGTTTGGGGAATAGTTTACTCCATTAACAGTTTCTTTCAACCACCACCACCACTACCTCCTTCGTCTAATTTGGGTCCCTCATACCAGTAGTTTGCTTGATGTTTTTGTGTGTTATTTGTACTGATGTTATTTTCTGTGCGATATTCTATTTTGTATTTTTTTGTTTCATCCTTTTTATGATGTCAAAAGGGGCTATAGTTGTTATTGTTGTACCATTTAGTGTTATTGTTATTATTATTATATTGTTTACTTATTTTTAGTAAAATTTGCATTGCTTTATTTATATTATTCTCCTTTATTTTATGTTTCATTTTCTTTAATCTGCTTTATTTGAAATTTCCTAATAAATGTTTACCATTATAAAAAAAGAGGGATATTGTTACAAATTTAGATTTAAAGATTATAATTTTGGTGAAAATAAAAATTCTTGGCATTCCTATTTATGTACTATTATTACTACTTTACATCTATTTTGGTTGTCTTGCCTACTAACTTTTTAGGTCCACAAGGTCAATTGCAATTCAAACGAGCTCAAGATTGGGTAGATTAAGACTGAGTTAGTCTATAACTTTAATTCTAGTGGTTTTTACTTTTTTTGAGTCAAATCTAATAAGGTGGATATTGATGCTAAGTAACATTGCACAAACACACTCAGGGGGAGAAATTCTATAAGTTTACAAGTTTTTCTATGTTTGATCATATTGTACAGGACAATCCAAAATCATCCTAGACAATCAGTTAAAAATAGAAACACTAATTAGGGCATCTATGTCTAGTTAGATGAATTAAGCAAATCTTCCTAGATGATATTCCCATCATCCTGGATGGTATGCTCAAATAAAAATACTCAACCACCAAACTCATTTAGGTAAGATATTATTTTTAGAAATTGTACATGAAAATCCCATATCATGCTGGATAATTCATTTCAATAATGCCTAAATTAGTTAGGTGATTAAGGAAAGTAATTAAGGTTAGATTGCTTTATCATATCATCCAGGATGATCACAAGATTTTCCTAGATGATCAGTAAGAAAGACCTTAATCTTCTCTTGAATCACATGGATGTCCCAAACTATGTACTGGACGATTAGTTATAATTCTTCATCATCCAGATGTTTCTGTTAGATAACCTAAACTATATACTGGATGTTTATCACTAATTTTGAACTAATCGTATAAGATGATCTAAGCATTGTCCTAGATGATCAGTTATATTTCTTCATCATCTAATATGGATCTCTTGGATGTCTAGAACTATGTACTAGATGGTATGTATGATTTTGAACTAATCATATAGGATGATGTCTTCACCATCCTGGATGATCAGAATAAATAATAAGTTCTAATCATCAACAAGACCTAAATCATCTTGCTGGAAGGGCTAAAATACACTGATCATATAGGACAATCTGTCGATTGACCTAAACGATCTTTGAAGGCAAGTTGTAAAATAGGATAATTTTTAAGGCCTTCTTTATAAGATCTCTTATTTGTTAATGAGAGCATCTTCTGTGATTGTCTGACCTAAGAGAGCTTAGAGAAGGATAGGGAGAGCTTAGGGGGGAGAGAGAGAGAGAGAGAGAGAGAGAGAGAGAGAGAGAATCTTTTGAGGGGGAGTTTATGAGGTATTCATAAAGGTTGCTCCAGGTATGAATTTGAGTCATCTTCTCCATTCATCATTCTTGGCTCCTTGGCGGCTCTAGGGAGGTCTTCATTAGTAATCAATTAAGGTTCTTTGCCTACTTTAGGAAGAAGAAAAAGGCTCTAGGGAGTGGATGTAGGTCAAGTTGATTGAATCACTATAAAATCTAGTGTATTCTTTCTATGTTATTCCTGCACTTTTATTTTTTGCATATTAAATTTTGTGGTTGATTGTGTTTATTTTAAAATATTCAAAAATGATTCAAATAGATTTTTCTTCTTGTTTAAGAATTTTTTAAAACTACCAATTCACCCCCCACTTGGTTAGCCTCGGGCTAATTCATAAGGGCTTAACAATCCTAACAAACATTTATAAGGGAGTGAGTTAGTGACAAAACCAAAACTTGAATTTTTTGAATTAATATACTATATAATACATATCATACTGTATAATCAACTAATCAATTTTTTTAAAAAAATGGCTAATTATGATAATTATTGCTATTTAAATTAATCATATTATACGATCAAGATCATATAGGACAATCAGTTGAAATCAAGATCTTAGCCGCCAATAACAATTTAGCTAATATTTTGAAATTCAAATTATATGCTAATCATATTATATGATATAATTAAATCTTTCCTAAATTAATCCTATAATTATGATCAAATATTGATCAATTGGTACAATGAGATTGTACTGTATGATTAGATAAATTGTACTATACGACCTGATTGCTGCATGGGATGATAATTTATCATCTCCAATCGTACAAAATGAAAAACCAAGTTGTTTCAACTAATTGTACTTGACAACTCTTTATATCATATTGGACAATCACTGTAATACATTGAATTGATCCTATAGTACTTCACAAGTCATTTCAAACTAATCGTACCATACGGTCTTAGACCATACTATATGATTAGATTCACCAGAATTTAATTTAGGTCTTTTTATGAGGCCTTTTATTTAATCTCTCTTAATAGACTTTTTTTTAAGTCTTTGGCTACTAATATCTTGAGATGGAGTTTGAAAAGAATATCTAAAAGAGTCTTGGGAAGAAGAAATTAAGATCTTATTTGTGAGATAGAAGTAGTGTGAGGGGTTTGCACGGTGGCTCCAAGCAAGTTTCTTACCTTATTCCTCCAAGGGTTAGTTTAGGTTTATTGGGTGGCTCTAGGAAGAAGTTCTTCATATCAAGTTAGTGGTACTCTGTCACCAATAGGAGGGTCAAAAAAAAGTTTATGGTTCTCTGTCATCACTGGGAGGGTAAGAAAGGAGTTTATGGTTCTCTTCCATCACGAGGAGGGTGAGAAAGGAATTTGAGGTTCTTTATCTTCTCTAAGAGGGAGAAAAATATTGAAGATCTGCTACCATCACCTAGAGGGTAAAAAAGCTTTTGGTTCTCTTCCAGATTGGGTTTGGTGGAAGTTAGTTATGTAAAAGTTTATGTACCTTGTTGTGGGGGAAAAAGGAGACACTATAGTGATAGTGCAATACTTAGAGTGTAACTTCAGGGAGTGCACGTAGATTATTATTTGATGGAACCACTATGTGTTTCTGGTGTCCTTGTATTGATTTTTTACT
Organism: Dendrobium nobile; assembly: GCA_022539455.1. NCBI lineage: Eukaryota > Viridiplantae > Streptophyta > Magnoliopsida > Asparagales > Orchidaceae > Dendrobium > Dendrobium nobile. Next base: position 64,225,188 of record CM039735.1, read on the forward strand.
TTTATATTTTATTTTTTCTACACTTTATTTCTACGATAATTGCTTGGTGAAATAGTGATTAATACTTTGTTTTGTTGATTAGAATATCATCATTGTTAGTTTGATATTTAATAAAATTATTTGCTTCGGCATCTAGAACATTTTTTCATTTTAAATAACTTATATATATATATATATATATATAATCTTTACTATTTAAAGTAAGTAATTTTTTAAGTTCACCAATTCAGGCCCCTCTTGGTGTACCTAGGGACAAGTTCACTTAGGCATAACATCCTTATCAAACTTTCACTTTGTAGAGCACTTCTTTAGTTCCCTCTTAGAGTAAAATTAAAGAGAGGCTAATAATTATAAGATATAATCATTTGGAGTGTTCAAATTTTATTTCTTGAAGTAACTTTCCAATTTAAAGAGAGAAAGAATGCAGATGAGATACTTTGATCCATCTTGATGATATAACTCTCTTGTATTTTTCATTCTTTCACGAGTTTAACAAAAATGAGTTTGCTTGTTATTTACTCCATGTCATGCTAATTCCCTTATTTTGGATTATTGATATTAAATGGATGTTGAGTACAAATGAAGGCTCTTATTCTACAAATTGTTAAATGATATTTTCAATATTATCCCACTCTTTATTTAATACATGTAGTAGTCATATGTGTAGTAAACAATTTGTGTGATGTATAGCCTCGATGGAGGAATGAAAGAATAACCAGGTGTATTAAGATAGGATGTTTTGAATGCCTAGATATATGATATAAAATTTTCTAGGTTCTTAAGGGAATATTATAACTATCAGGGATTAGTAAATATCCTTTTCATCGCTATAAGCTCGATAGAGATCTAGGGATGCATATGCTCTAAATCACAATCCAAAATACTTTAATTAAATATTATATCAAATATTCTTACTATTTTATTCAGTGATAAAATCTCCAAAAATATCTTTTTATTTTAATAGGATAATTACTATAATTATAGTAAATAGTAGTAGTTTGCTGCAAGTAAAGCATACTTCCTCATGGCTTTGACACTAGACTCTATCACTTTATTACATTATTTGGCATGTATACTTACATATACTAAGTGGGATTTGTTATTATTTATATCAAAGAAAACCTAAGCATTATTTAAGGGTGATAGTGCTAAAGATTTTCATTCAATTGATCAAAACTTCACTCCACAACTCCCATTAAGTTTTTAGTGTTTTTTCAAGGGAAGTATTTTGCTTTTTGTATATTTTAACTATATTGTTGAAATCATTGCATAATTAGACTTACTTGAATCTTTTGTTTATTAATTTTATTTTATTTATTAATTGCATATTTATAGTTGCATGCTTTATAGACAAAGAAATGAACTTTTATTATTTGACACTGAAAAAGAAATAACCCTTTTTTAAAAATTAGAAATTTAGTGAAAATGGATGAAACTGCATTAGATCAATATTAATCTAGTCCTCTTAGGGATTAAGCTAATTCTTTCATAGAAAAAATTCATCACAGTATTAAGAGACCTACAATCATGCTAATAATTTTGAATTAAAACATGTCATAATTTAAATGGTTCAAAATTCCTAGAATGAGGAACTCCTATTAAAGACCATAATTTTGTTTAGCCAATTTTTAAAAAATTTCTATAACATTTAAGTACATTGGTGTCAGTGATGCTATTATTAGACTTAGATTATTCTCATTTTCTCTAAGAGATAAATCTTAGATGTGACTGAATTCTTTACCCCCTAGATTTAAAACCACTTGAAATGCATTGCCTCATAAATTTTTTGCTATGTATTTCCCACCTTCAAAGATTGCTTAACTTAAACATGATGTCATTTCTTTTACTCAGTTTGAAGGATAATCGATTTATAAGTGTTGGGATAGATTTAAGGAAATGCTTAGGAAATGATCTCAGCATTCTTTACCTAATTGGTTCGTCATTCAAATATTTTATAAAAAATTTGTAAGATTTCTAATAGAAATAATAGATGTTGTAGTTGAATGATCATTAATGTCTAAGGGATTTGAGGAAGTATATGAATTAATAGAAGAGATGGCTACTAATAATTTCTAGTGGGCTGCTTGAAGGGTGAATCTTAAGAGAGTAGCATGAGTATCTAAATCTAATTAATTATCAATTTGGACTGCTTAAGTAGTAGTAATTTCTAAGAAGTTGAGCATAATAGGATAAAATGCATAATTCATAACCGAGTTATCTATGCAATTGGAGGATCAGAAGTTTGTTGGAAATAATAATGTGCAAGATATTGAAAATATTAATTTGATTGGAAGATAAAACAATCCATACTACAATACATATAACCCAAGTTGGAGAAACCCTTTGAATTTTAATTGGTCAAATAATATTGCTGGGAAAAATCAATGGAATTTTAATCAAAATAATTAAGAGTAATCTGGATTAATCCTCAGAAACCTACTATTAATTCTAGCCCTAGATATAATCTTGGATTTAATCAAAGCAATCAGTTTGTAAGTAGAAAATTACCATTGGAAAATATAGTGATGCAATTAGGAAATCAATTGGAAAATCAAGCTGCTTCTATTACAAATTTAGAAACACAATTAACTTAGCTTACAATTTCAGTCAGTAGTAACATCTTAGATCCTTTTCTAGTAATATTGAAGTTAACCCAAAGGAAAAGCAAAATATTTAATCAATAATCATTTGAATATTTGTAATTATATACCCTAGCCAAATTGAAGAATCTAAGCAAGTTTCATTGAAGATTATAAACTTAACATTATATTGGAGGCAATCCAACTTTTTATAAGCTTAGTAGATTAGATTTAGCACTATGACTTTTTATTCAATAAAAAAAATCTTAAAATATAGAAAGGAGCGCCATAGGTTGATTGTGGTGCCACTACACATGGTCGTGCTGTAGCAGTTTAAAATTCAAATTTTGACTATTTTGCACTTGTAAAAATTATAATAAGGGTAAGTTGAACATCTTCTTTTTCATCCACATCAATTCTTCTTGAGTGTAGCCTTTGAAAGTGTCTTATTTTCCTTTCTTTGAATCTAAAAGTAATTAGTGGAATGAAACAAAAGTATTCATCCTCAAAAAGAAGTGAAATATGTTTAAGGAATGAAGATTCCTTCTCTATTTTAAACATCCAGAGTTCTACAGTAATTAATAAACATCATGAATTAAAAAATGAAGTTCATGAAGATACAAAATTGTACAATACAAAAATAAAGAAGATGCATGGATGTTAAGTTATAGATGATGATTTTTATCCTAGTTAAGATGTATTTCTTTTTTATTATAGGAAGAAATATTGCCACAAAAAAATTAAATCTAGATGGATTGAACCTCTTATTGCTATTAGAATATATTCTAATAGTGTAGTATGGATTGAAGATAAGTGGACTTATAACATCTTCAAGGTTAATGGACATTTATTGAAGCCTTATGGATGAAAATATTATAAAGAAGAAATATTCTGAATAAGCATATAGAGAGACATCATTTTCTATATATTTTAGTGTTTGAATGCTTCTTTTGTTTGATTGTATATATTTGGAGGAGATTTCTTTTTTGAAAAGATTATCAAATTTAGATTGAGGTTGTGAGTGGAGATATGGCTATGAGAGCCATTATTGTATCATGGTGCCATTAGGGCTCTAATTATCTTATAAACAATATTTTCTTTTAGTTATATATCATCTATTATTCATATAAAATCATGTGTTGGTTGTTAATGTTTATGTGTGTTATTATTTACATTTATTAAATTCTATTTATGGTAATATTTTTTTACATTATCTTCCATTTATTTATCTGCATTCTAATTATTTAGTTAGCCCTAATAAAAAAGATAATTAAAAATAATATCAAATTAGGATAATAATAAAATCCTAGATCATAGTTCAAATGAACATTGCTTTATACTTCATAAATTAGAAAAACTAATAACTACCTAACTTATATTATTCAAGTTATTGAATTAACTCGGATTTATAAGTTATAACTTTATACATTAAACTTTGAAATAAAATTGATTGATTAAGATTAGAGAATAGATATAGGTATATCTAAATTAAAAATCATAAGAAAACTAAATTTAGAGTTAGTGAACCTATTAAATCCTTACATTAAACTCATTAAAGTTGTAAGAGGATTTTAATCAAACTTGGTATTCAAAATCAATATCTATGTGCTCGTAAAAGTAAAAAAAAGGGAAAAACATGATAAAAGATTACTAAAAAGAAAAGAAAACAAAAGAAGAAAAAGGAAGAGTATATTCAAAAATTGGTATAAGTTAAAAGTATAGAATTTGTCTACAATCTTATACTTAAATTCAAAAAGGACAATATGTAGAACTAATACAAATACTTATGAACTTTTGAAATTTCAATTTTAACTGCAAATAAATCTAACATTTAAAGTATATTATTCACTTCAAAAATTCAAAAGGTAATAATTAAATCTACAACCTGAAAATTCAAATTAAGCAATAATAAAAATGATTGGTTAGAAAAGATATTAGTATTTTTCCATACTTGAATTATAACCTTGTTCATTTCTACTATTTTGAGATTGTGGTGTATTTTTCTATATTTAAGTAATTTCAAGTTTTCAATTTTTATTTTGATTATTTAATTAATAATAATTACAGATTTTTTTTTTATTTGCTTGTGGATAAGCAAGAGTTTAACTTGTGGAGAATTTAATAAATGTAAATTACATATTATTTAAGGTATTTTATTTTTAGTGAACATGTTTTATTTTAGTTATTTCTTTGCAAAAAACTCAAAAATTGGTAGAAATTTTAAGGAGCCTTCAGCACCGTGGTGTCCAATGATATAACATTGTGGCACTACCTTCATTACCATCGGGGCAATTAAATTCGAGTATGGTGGAGCTGAGTTCTCTATTTTCAAGTGTTATGGAAGGAACATAGATAATGTTGTAGCATTATCAACACCACAACATAAAAATTTTAGCTTTTCTTCTTTAAATTCTCTATTTTTAGATGTTGCAACACCATAATTTCTAATGCCTTAGATCTACTTTTGCATTTTAGGCGTCACAATGTTCCAATGTCCATAGTGTCGCAACATTGCAGTTGTAAGTTCTAAGGTACACATTCTATCAGTGAAGAGACATGACTGTTTACTAAGTAACTAATCCATATCAGTAAGCTCCACGGCGGTGCAAAAGCTTCAGCACTTATGTATTAGTTCACTTAAGGGGTGATGCAATGCCATTATTTCAAGCACCGCAGCACCAGTTGTCATTTTTTATATTTTTTTTATAAATATATGTTGTGTTATATTTGTAGGGGAGTTCAATCACTTGTGTGATTTTAGTGCTTTTTAGAGTACCTCTTTAGTTCCCTTTTAGAGTAAAATTTAAGGGAGGCTAGTAAGTACAAGATAAAATCCTTTAGAGTGTTTAGCTAATGTTTCTTGAATTAACTCTACAATTTAAACGGAGAAGGAGTGTAAGGGAGATACTTTGATCCTTCTTGGTGATATCACTCTCTTATATTTTTCAATCTTCCATAAGTTTAATGAAAATGACTTTGCTTGTTATCATTCAATGTCTGACTAATTCTCTTATTTTGGATTAATGATATAAAATCGATATTAATTACTAATGAAGACTCTTATTATATAAATTGTTAAATTATATTTTTAATATTATCTCAGACTTTATTGAATATACGTATTAGCCATATGTGTAATTAAAATTTAGTGTGATCTCTAGACTCACAGAGGAATGCAAGAACAACAAGTAGTACTAGGATGGGATGTTTTTCATGCTTAAACATAGGATGTAAAATATTCTAGGTTCTTAAGAAGATATTATAACAATTGGAGGTCAGCAGATATCTTTTTCACCCCTATAAGCTTGACAAAAATCTAGGGATATATATCCTCTTAATCACATTACCTTGAATATTCTCATTAGGAATAATACGCAATTTATATTCATTAATAAAAAATACTTTAATTAAATATTATATCAAATATTCTTATTGCTTTATTCAGTGATAGAATCTCCAAAATATCTTTTTTGTTTTAGTGGGATAATTACTGTAATTAGAGCAAATAATAGGAGTTTGTTGTAAGTAAAGCATACTTCCTCATGGGGTTGTCACTCTATTCTATTATTTTATTATTCAATTTGACATGTATGCTTACATATATTAAGTGGGGTTTATTATTATTTTTATCAAAGAAAATATAAGTATTATTTAGGAGCGTTATAGCCACAAAATTTTATATAATTCAAATGTTTACTCCACAACGCCATCAATTTTCTTCGTTGTTTTATTTTTCTAGCTTCATCAAGTCCTCATATTAAATTTTTCACGTTTGTATTTTCTATAATGTTAGTATAAAAATTAGTTTTCTACACAATAGTTTAAACTGTGATAAAAAAAAGAAAATAATATTTTATAATCATCTTAATTCTGGTGTACACTAAATTCATGAATTTAATAATCTCTCCCTTTCTTATGATAATAAATATTTTTATTATGGTGAAACTAAAATAATTAAATGGTTTAAATAATTCTTCTTAAAAAATATAATATAAGAATTATGTTATATTTAAAATATTTATTTATTTATTTTGAGACGGCATAAAAAATGCAAGATTATTTATAAAAGAAAAATATTATTTAAAGAAAAGAAATATAAAACACATGCAATTAAACTTCTCCCCTTTTAAACATCATTAGAAAGTGAAGCGACTAACTACAAAAATGGTACAACCATGAAGCACATAAAAAAATAAGCACTAATAACTAGACCCCTTATTAAGTGGTAGAGGAGGCTAAAAGTAATTATTAAAGATACAAAATTATTCCTGAAACCATTCTTGATCCTCTTGTGAAAGTTCATATAGGTTAGACCTTATAGAACTGTCCCAAGACTAACCACGAGGGGGGTGAATTGGTTATTTAAAAATTTTCTTAGATTCATGAAAATTATTTCTAAAAACTTTAATAAGTGATTCTAAAATATATAGTTATTTAGATATGATTTTCACAAAAGATTTTTCAATCGTAAGACTTTAAAGTATGGAAAATTAAAAATATAGAAAAATTGAAGTGAACAAAAAGTACAAAATTTTTATTGGTTCAGTCCAAAATTGAACTACGTCCACTCCTTAAATACTTCTTCATCAGTTATTGCACTAAATCAAAGTGACTCTCTTTTTCCCCCATAATTAGATGGAGAAGCCCTTACAAACATTCTTTCACCAATCTTGTGCAGCAGAGAACCCCATCCTTTTTTACCCTCCTCATGAAGGCAAAGAACCTCTGTGCTTTTTCACCCTCCTAGTGAAGGCAAAGAGCCTTCATTCTTTTTCACCCTCCTGGTGAAGACAGAGCAGCTTCATCTTTTTTCACCCTCGTGGTGAAGGTAGAGAACCTTGACACAATGTTGAAAATATTCCCTAAAAAATACCCAAATGAGACGGGCAAAATTAAAAAAAAAAAAAAAAGATCTTCACTTTGGGTAACCTTGTAAATCTCTCATAACTCCCCCTCACTAGATATCTCACACTTCTTTCTTACAATCTCTCCCAAACACTCATACTCAATGGACACTCTCAAGAGAATTTCATAACAAAGGTAATGAGTCAGCTTTTAGGGCATTTTATATAGAAAATAGAAGAAAAAAATGTTAAAAAACTAAAAATTACTAGTGAAATGACTTCAGATCATACAGTATGATTGTGGATCGTCTGTACGAACAGTTCAAAAATCTTGGTATGAAACCTTTATGAACATAATTTCATACATTGTCAATCATCTTTATGAGCTATCATCATACTGTATAAATAGTTCAAAATTTAATGTGTTTTTTTGGTATAATATGGTATGAATCTTATTTCATACACGATCAGTCGTCCGTATGACTTGACATCATACAGTACAAATAGTTAACATAAATCATGCTTCGTCTGGTACAATCGTGGATGAACCCAATTTTATATTTTGTCAATCATCTTGATGAATTCATATTATACTAAATTTACAGTACAAAAATGAATGAATTCATTTGAGACAAAATGGTACGAACCCAATTTTATATATTGTCAATAGTCTATATGAATTCATATTATATTGTACAATCTATACATAAAAGAAAAAATTTGTTTGGGATGAACTGGAACAAACCTGATTTTGTATATTATCACACATCCACATGAATAGACATCGTACAATATGAACAGTTCAAAAGTACAAGAACATGATTTGATTAATTATATTAAGGAGGAAAATTTTCAAATCATATTGTATGATAAGATATCATACAATATGAATAGTTTTAATATTTTAAGTTTTAACTTTATCCCCCTGTGTGCTTCTGCACGCTTCCCCAATTACAATCACACTCTCTCTAGCTTAAGAAAATAAAAAATAAAGATTTACAGACTTTATTACATGAAATCCTATTCTACTATAACTTGAAGTCTTCAGCTATATTGAGTATGATTTTCTTGAAATGTTAGTACATATAAAAAGAAAAGAAAATTATCCAGTACATGCTTGGAGAAATAATAAAATTAACAGAATAATAATATTTTGCGATCATCAAAAATCATAATCTCCAATTGGTTTTCTGAGTTGTAACAATCTCCCCCTTTTTTATGATGGAAAAAATAATATTTATTTGAATTACAATTAAAATTTCTTTTCTCCTAAACTTTCCATTAATGAATTAAAAAGAAAAATCATGGGGAAAAATAAAATTTTGTCCTTCATATTAATTTGACTTTTATAAACATGTACAAAATAAACTAGTGTCACACGAATCACAATAAAACCAAAATCATAAATAGCCTCCCCTTGAGAGCATTTTGTCATAGAACATAAAGTCAAATCAAATCTAAAATTAAAAATAAATAAAATCACAAACCAAACACAAACCAAGAGAATTCAAACAAACACAAATAATAACCTCACCTTTTATTATCAGAAAAAAGAAGAATGCCGTAAAAAAGCATGTTGCTATAGACAAATCTAATAGATGATGAAGAAAAGAATTTTAATCTATTTACAAAGAAAAAATTAAAGTCTTGATGGGAAAAATAAAGACTCAAATTTTAAATCAAAGAATAGTTTAGATAAGAAGAGTTGAACAGATTCATTGTTCGCTCTAAAAAGTAAAAATATCAAATAAAATAATCATCGCAAAATTAATTAAATAGAAATCTTATAGTTCCAAATTCAATAGTTAAAATTATCGTATAATACAATGATTTTCTAACAATTAAATATATAGAGGAAAGAACTAAATGTTGTGTGGGCTCATTTTTTGCCTCTTTATCCATAAGAATTATTTGAGTGGTGAATATTGCACATATTTTCATATTGGGCTCATTTTATGCCTCTTTTCAAATTTGATGAACATTGCACATTTTTTCATGTTGGATTCATTTTATGCTTCTTTTCAAATTTAGAACACTTTGGGCATATTTTGATATTTCATTCTTTCCACAACCTAACTCAGCAAATCTTAGCTTATGTGATTATCTTCCAAACAAAAGAAAAAGTTTTTCTCGTATAAAGAAGAATAATCCACAAAATAAAACCCTGTTGTTAAGAATAAAATCAACACATCAAATAAAAAAAGAAAAGAAAAAATAAGTCACTAATTTTGCAACAATTATAACTATAAGATATAGATCTATTAGAATATTAAAATGATCTTATCTAAATCTAATTTGTGAATTGATTTAAAGCTTGAGAAGAGAAAAACAAATTTGTTAGGAAATTAAGTTATGGTGAATTTTTTTTTAAATTTTTCTCTTAGATTAACTTTAGTAATTTGAACAATATAAACTCAAAGACAATTTAAAAGGATTAATGCCAACACAATCTAAGCATTTCATTAAACATATAATGTAGATACAACTAATATAGAAATACAAACATCTAAATGCCATCACAAGAAAACTAAAAAATAAAGCATACATCAACTACAATAGAAAATAAAAACTAAAATGTTGGAGGATCTTGATTTGGTGGTGGCTGAGGAGGGGTGAACATAGTAAAGTAGCTATTGATAGTAGCTACTTGAGTGTTGGTTAAATCAAACTTTCCACTAACCTAACCTATATCTTTATTGTAACTAGCTTCCTGCTGGTCTAAGCGATTCTCAATATGATCAAATTATTGATTAAAATGAGATTTAAGGTTTTCAAATTGCTGGACCATTTCTTAATAAAAATGATGCTCAGGTCCAAAAGTAAGTGAAGGTGCAAGAGCAGGTGCTTCTCCTCCTCCAATTTCATCTACCTCATTCCCTTGATCCTGGTGAAAAAGAGTATGAAAGGAAGCATCAGTGAAATACATTGGAAGATAAATTGGAGGATCAAGATGAATCAAATTGTATTTCTTTTCAAGTATATATGCAATCAAGTAACATAAAGCCACATTCTTCTTCCTTTTAGTGGTAGGAAGTCTAATGCTGGTGAGATTATTGATGTAGTCTAGAATCAATTGGCCATCATCAATTTTAGTGTTTGACATTATTAGATGTGTGATAATATAAAGTAAAGGAGTGAGGTTGATTCGATCACTAGCTTTAGGAATAATGGATGTTCGTAAAATATATTGGATGATCTTGGCATTTTTGTTCAAAGAGGGTACACATGATAAGTGATAGATAAAGGTACATCTCTAAGGATTTGTTTTATGGTATACCAGTTAAAAATTAGCTCTTGAAGTCATAGTGTGTACCCTTACTCCTTTAGTTCTAAGATGTAGAAAAGTGCCTAAATCCTCCTCATTAATTTCTAGTCTTTTTTTAAACACAAATGAGAACATTTTGGTATGATTTTCTCTCATTCTCATATTAGCAAAAAAATAGTAAAATGTATCGGAATAAAATGCATAGATTAGAGTAAGAATGAAGGAAAATTTAGTAGAATCAAATAGAGGCATTACATGAAAATTAGTTTCTTCTTGAATAAGAAGATGAGGAGTAATTTTTGCCTTAATGAAATAGTCAAAGGCTTATTCATTTTCTTTTGAAAGAAAGTTATCATCTTCTTGATGAAGAACCCTTGGAGTGTCAAGCCCGTTTATTGCTAGTGCTTGCCATAAGGAGAGAATTGAATGAAAGATACTTTGAAAGTAAAAGAGACTATGAACAAAACTAAAAAAAATAGCTTTCAATTTAAAGAAATTGGACACATTCATCCAATAAGAATTATAGTTCATATGTACAACTATGATTTCATATAGAACAAAAAAAAATTTGTATATACGAATGGAAATGTTTAAAGATAATTATTGTGATGAATTGACTTTTCATAAATTACAATTCCCGAGGAGTCATTTCATACAACTTTTGACCAATTTGATAGTACAAACAAATAGGTGTTCATTCAGGACAATCAGATAATAATGATCGTACCTGACAGTTAGGTTCTTTCACATGGTTATTGAAAGCATAATCATAGAGACGAACATGTGTTCGTACAGATGATCTTTGGAAAAATAATTGTACTTGAAATTTCCTCCCTATTCGTACAGACAAAAAAATAATCAATTTGTACAACATGATGACATCATCGTATAATATGATTTCTTATAAAATCACTTTTTTGTCTTACCAACTTAGAAAAATTATCATATAAAATCTAGTGATTTCATACAATATAAAAGTGGTTTGTACAATACAAATGGAAAAAGAATTTTAGATTCACATATGATAACCATGATTCTTTTCCCAAAAAAAAAAAAGATCAACAGGATCAATGAGACACAAAAATGAAAACAAAAATAATAGAAAAGAGATAATAAACCAAATTAGAGAAAAAAATCAAACAAAAACAAATCACTAACAAAAAACAAAAAAACACAACCATTAATAAAAAGAAATACACCACAAATGCAATTTGTAAAATTACAAATATAGAGCATGAATATCAATAACACCCAATCTGGTTCTTAAGGTGCTAAACATTTCAAATGCAAGTGGTTTTGTGAAAATTCTTATAAGTTTATTTTTAATAGCTACATGATGTAGCTCATTTTCTCCTTTAGTGACATGATCTCTAAAGAAGTGATGCCTTGTATCTTTATGGTTGGTTGTAGAGTGTTAAATAGAATTCTTTGAAATGCATATGGAACTTATATTATCACAAAAAGTAGAATAGTGCCAATTGAAATCCTAAATTTGTAAGTTATTGTTTTAAATAAAGAACATGCAGCACACAAGTACCTAAGGCTATCTATTTTGCTTCAGCAGTAGAAAGTGCTACTAAATTCTGTTTTCTGCTAGACCAGGAAACTAGAAGTTTTTAATAAATTGACAAGTTTCTAAAGTACTTTTTGAATAACCCTACATCCTACAAAATTTGAATCAGAATTCTAATGATTTTAAAAGAAGAGCAATGCCTAGGATTCCATATCCCTAAGTTTTGAGTTCTCAAAAGATATCTCATGAATCTTTTAACTTCAATCAAATGGAATCTTTTGGATCAGCTTGAAATATAGAATAAAGACAAACACTAAATATAATATTTGGTATGCTAGCACTTAAGTAAATTAATGATCTAATTATTCATCTAAATTTCTTTTGATCAATATATTTGCCTTTATAGTACTTGTCTAACTGCACTAAGGAACTCATTGAGGTACTTATTGGTTTAGCTTTATTCATCTCACATTTCTTAAGGATATCCTTAATATATTTTGACTGATTAAAAATGTCCCATCCTCTTATGATTTATACTAAAATTAAGAAAGTAACTCAAGTCCCATCAAACTTATTTCAAATTCACTATTTATAAAAATCATCACAAAGATTTTTATTAGTAGATCCAGATAAGATATCATCAACATATATTTGAACAATAAGTATTTCATCTCCTACACTTTTTAAGAAGAGTGTGTTGTCCATACTTCCTTTAACAAATGATCTTTCTACTAAAAATATGTTTAGCCTTTGAAACCATGCTTTAAGTGTCTATTTTAGTCCATACAACACCTTTTTCAATTTAAACACATGTTTAGGAAATTGTTAATTTTTAAAACTAGGAGGTTGCTCAATATAAATATCCTCTTGTATCACCCCATTAAGAAAGGCACTCTTAATATCCATTTAAAATAATTTAAAACTTTAAAATAGGTAAAGGCTAGTAACACCCTTTTCACTTCAAGTTTGGCTATAGTGGCAAACATTTCCTCAAAAAAATTTTCTTCAATTTGATTGTACCCCTTGGCCATAAATCTTGCTTTATTTCTTACCACTACACCTAAATCATTCATATTTTTTTGAAAACCAACTTAGTTCCCACAGTACTTTAATTTTTAGGTCTTTCAATTAACTCCCGGACATCATTTCCAACAAATTGATTCAATTCTTCCTGCATAGTCAAAATTCAAAATTTAATAGAAAGTGTTTGATTTATATTAGTGAGTTTAATCATTGAAATAAATGCTAAGTGATTCACTTCTTTGTTAAGTCCATTCCTACTTCTAACACCTTCACTTGGTTCACCTAAAATTAATTCTTTAGGATGAATTTCAGAATATTTCCATTATCTAGGAAATCATTTTCTATTTCAACCCTTTCTTCATGATTTACATTTCCAATTTCTTTGGTTATTTCTTCAATGTCTTTTTCTTCCAACTTAGACCCTCTAGAAATATTAGATTCATTAAAAACTACATGAGTGGTCTACTCAATTACCAAAGTCCTTTTATTAAATACTCTATAGGATTTGCCAACACTTGAATATCCTTGAAACATTTTCTCATCAGATTTAGAATTAAATTTTCCTAAATAAGTTTTACCATTATTATGAATAAACACCTTTCATCCAAAGATATATAGATGTGAGAGGTTAGGTGTTCTTCCTTTAAAAAGTTCATAGGGTGCCTTATTCAACTTAGATTTAATATTCACCCTATTCATAGCATAATAAGCCATACTAACTACTTTAGCCCAAAAATATTTTGAAAGTGAATATTTAGGCAACATAGCTCTAGTGGCTTCTGTCAAAATTCTATTCTTCCTTTTAATAATCCCATTATTTTGAGGGATCCTAGAAGCTAAAAAGTTGTGATATATTCCTTCCTTTTTATAGAAAACTTCAAAATTTTCATTTTCAAATTCTCCTCTATGGTCACCTTGAATTCTAAGAATTTCATAACCTAGCTTTCTCTGAATCCAAGTAGAAAAATTTCTAAACTTATCAAATGATTCACTCTTATGTGATAAAATTTAATCCAAGTGAATATTGAATAATCATCAATAATTATATACCCAAAAACTTTTCCTCCTAGACTTATAGTGCTAACTGGTCCAAAAAGATTTATGTGAATGACATCTAATAATTAGTTTGTTCTAAGATCCTTAATTGAATGAAAGGAGGACTTGACTTGTTTTCCTAATTGATATTCATGACATAGGTGATCTTTCGTGATTATAATTTGGGTATATCTCTAACCAATTCTTTTTGGGTAATCTTCCTAAGATTTTTCATGCTTGCATGACAAAGTCTTCTATGCCATAATTAAGATTCATCTATGATAGTTTTGAGACAAAAAGCATTAGAAAATTTAACCTAATTTAAATCAAGCATGTAAACATTATTTACCCTATTTTCTTGCAACACATAAATTCCATTTTGGCTTATAATGTAGCTTGTAGGTAGATATTTAATGTTAAAACCCTTTCACTAAGCTGACTAATACTTAATAAGTTATATTTTAAGCCTTCAACTATTAAAACATTTTTAATAAAGAAATTATTCTTATTTCCAATCATACCTATACCTACCACTCTCTTGGTTGTATTATCTTCTAGTGTCACTTTACCTCAATTCCTTGCCTCCAGTTATATGAATTTAGTTGTATCTCCAATCATATGTTTTGAATATCTGTTGTCCAAGTGTAAAATACTCTCATGATGGCTTGTATGAGAGCATTTCAACAAAGTTATTAAACATTAGTATTTGGAACCCAGATAATTATGGGTTCACCTCTTGATATTAATAATTTTAATGCATGTTTGATATATTGTGATTTATATACCTTAGGTCTCTACACTAAATGTGTTCTAGTCTGAATAGGGCAAGTGTGGGAAATATGTCCCATCATTCCACATGAAATGCATTTAATTCCAAGATAAGAATTTACCAATCTATGTGAGTTATAATATCTTTTTTTAGATTTTGAAATTGTATGCTTTTGATTAGGATTGTAAAATCATTCAAGAGTGGTAGGTGTCTTATCTTCCTTAAAAGCTTTCAATTTTTTTTAAGATATGAGTTTACACTTTCTAAGACTGAATTTTCTACTTTCAACTCAAGTTCTGTTTGATTTGATTTATCTATAAATACCTTAAAATCATTTCAAGTTCAGTATAGGATGTTTTCAAAAAATTATGCTTCTTATTCAACTAATCAAATTCATCCATTAAATCAATGTGGTTGTTATCTATGGATGCCTTATCTTTCCTAAAATTTTTATATTCTTTTTATAAATTCAAATGCTCGAGGTTAATATTAGCAGGTAATTTTTTAAGCTTCCTATATGCATTATGAATTTTCTTAGAAACTTAAAATAATTCATCGTAGGATAAGTCACATAGCTTCTCTTGATCCGAATGATCAAGTTTATCTACCATTAAGCACAAGTTTGTGACTTCCTCTTTTGCTTCTATTTCTAAGGAGTCCAAAGTTGAGTGTGTTACAACTTAGATTTTAAGAATATATTTTTATATCATGTGAGTTTTTTATGATACCAAAATATTATTATTGTGTCTATTGTTTCTTCTAACATACATTGGATATAATTTTTTTTTTGTGTTGTTTGTGTGTACTAATATTTCAGGAAAATCATACTTTGAACTATTGAATACTTTAAGACAGATTAGATTAGGATTTAATGTAATAAAGTCTATAATTTTTCTATTTTTTCTTGAGTCTGAGAGAGTGTGATTGTAATTGGGTAACCATGCACACACACAAATTAGGGAGTGAGTCAAAACTTTAATTTTAAAAAAACTAATCATATTGTATGATTTTTAAATCATACTAGATGATTTATCATGATAATTCCTCCAAAATGAAGTTAAGCAAATCATGCTTGGGTAAATTTTGTACTATTCATATTCTGATAATATTTTCGCACAGACAACTCCTAGAGTACGAAATGGGTGCGCACTAGTTCGTTCCAAATGATCTCATTATTTTTTCAACTGATTGTACTATATGATTCTAGGTTCATACTGATAACTCACGGAGTATGAAATGGAGTCATCCATATTTGTACCAAACAAAGCATGATTTATTTAAACAGTTTGTACTATATGATATATGGTTCGTATAAACAAATCATAGTCTATCAAGTGGGTTCATACAGAATTGTACTAGAAGAATTAGTTTAGTTTTGAACTATTCCTATTGTATGATATATGGTTCATACAGATGATTAATAGTATACGTCAAACAGAATTATACCAAAAAAATTAGTTCATTTTTATACTATTTGTGTTGTATAATATTAGTTTGTACAGATGATTGATAGAGTATAAAATCAAGTTTATACAGGGTCGTACATGGATTTTTTTAACTATGTATCTATATGAAGTATGGTCGTATTGTATGATCTAAAGACGAACAACTTTAAATTTTTTGTTTTTTGGATGATTTTTCTTGTCTTTTATATATAAGGGTCCTAAAAACTATCACCTACAATCTTCTAGAGTAATTGCAATGAATTTCTTTTAAGAGTGGAAAAGGAGAGTGTTTGGGAGAGTGTTTTAAGAGTGAAGATTGAGAGATTTTGAGAGAAATTTATGAGGGGATTCACAAGTTTGCCCAAATGTAAGGATCTCTTATTTTTTCATCAAGTTTCTCCCTACTTCCTTGAAGGCTTTTGAGAGAAGACTTTCAAAGAAGATCCCGATACTCTGCCATCACCAAGTAGGTGAGAGAGGATGTTGGTAATCTGTTATCACCAGAAGGGTGAGAAAGGATGTTGGTACTCTACCATCACCAAGAGGATGAGAAAGGATGTTGGTACTCTGCCATCACCAGGAAGGTGACAAAGGATGTTAGTACTCTACCATCACCAGGAGGGTGATAAAGGTGAGAAAAGATGTTGGTACTCTTCCATCATCATGAGGGTTGGTGGAAGTGAGGTTATTATAAGGGCTTCTCAGCTTTGCTATGGGAGAAAAAAGGAGAGTCACCTTGATATAATGCAATACCTTAAGGAGTCTTCAGGGAGTGGATGTAGGTCTAGTTGGACCGAACCACTATAAAATTTGGTGTTCTTATATTCTTTTTTTTTACTGCACTTTTATTTTCTACACGTTTAATTATAGTGATTGAAAAATATTTTGATAAAGTCTATCTTGGTGTCAAATATCATAAATTGGTTTTCAAAATTTTTAACAGATTAAAATACAATTCACCCCCTCTTGGTTAGCCTTAGGAAAATTCTATTAGGTATAATAACTTACTTGAACTTTCAAGTGGTATTAGAGCCTATTTAAAAAAATTAAGGTTTAGATAACTTTTTGAAACTCGATCATTGCTACTTTTAAAAATACTCCTGAAAGATATTCAATCATTAGAGCACTACTATTTGATTACATTCCTTTCAACTTTTGGAAAACTTGTGTGTCTATTTTTCTACAGTCACTTAAATATTACATGTAGATTTTAGTGTAGGAAGGTTACACTAGACCCATTAGACTTATTGATCGTATTATGACTAAAACACTATTTACTAATTAGACTATAGAGGAAAAGAACTAGTACAATTAAATACAAAATGTTTAAATAGGTTTCTTTTTTTGTGCCCTAAAATCTGAGGACTATATATGTGTTTCAACCAGTAAAACTAAAAAATAAATTTGAGATAGACTTTGCATAACATATGAAGGAACTAATAAGATGCAACAATCTAGATTGAATATTCAATTACATGACTATAAACTATCTTGCATGAAATTGAATGAATCAATCACCCATGTATACTCATTTGAGATAGACATTGCATGCTTTAGGTTGGGAACTAACTAATTCTTATAAAGTTAATAAAATTCTATGCTGTTTACCTATTATTTATGATGTAAAGATAACTTTCATAACTAAATCAAAAGACCTAACTTTTTATTTTATTAATAATCTGCTTAAATCATTGATAGCTTACAAGTATGGAGTGACTCAAAGATAGATTGATATGTGACAAGCAAAAGGAGAAAAATATCATGTTGAAAGTGGATGACTCAGAAAGTGATCTATCACAGCCTGAGAATGAAAATGATATTGCACTCATGATAAGTCAATAGTGGAACAAAGGTAAGTTCCACAAAAATGCAAAAGTTTCAAATGATGTGATTTGTTATGAATGGAGGAAGCTTGGACATATTAAGACCAACTGCCCTAATCTTAAAGTTAATCCTAGCAAGGAGAAAGGTTAGGAGAAAAATAATTTTAGGAAGGGCAAGAAAAGACTATATAGAGCTTTCTTGACAGACTGAACTTCATATTCCTTAGAAATATAAGTAGGAAGTCACAAACTTATGCTTAATGGTAGATAAGCTTGATTAATATGATCAAGAGGAGGTATGTGATTTATCCTATGATGAGTTATTTAAAGTTTATGAGAAAATCCATACTGTATATAGGAAACTCAAAAAACTTATGCTAAACTAAACATAGAATATTTAAAATTATAAAAAGAGCATCAAATAGTTAGTAACGATCATGCATCTATTGAAAGCAACTACATGATATAATTTGATGAATTTGATGATTTGAAAAAGAAAAATTAATTATTAAAAACATCTTATACTGATCTTGAAAATTATTGGATGATTCTGACTCATTGAATACAAAGCATCTTAATTTAATAAATGAGCATGATTCCTTGAAAAGTTTATATGTTGAGCTAGAAAATGCATATGAGGGATTAGACACTCTTGCAACTGATTTAGATAGTTAGGAGCATGCTTTAAAAATAATAATTTCAATTCTTAAAAATGCAAATAAGTTTTTAGAAGCTAAGTAAATTGCATTAAAAAAATAAAAAATCACCCACAATGCTTGATTTTCACAATCCATCAAATCAGCATGCATCATTCAATCCTAAGAAGAGGCATTATAACCTGAGTAGACTAGTAAACTATTTTCCTGGTGTTAGATGTTTCTCTTGTGGCATGTTAGGACATATCTCTCACACTTGCACCATTCACCATAGTACACATTGGGTGCAAATGCCTAAAGTTCAAAACTCACAGCATAGCATGCATATATTACATTCCTCTTTCTATAAGAAGGGGTCCTAACCTATTTGGGTTCCCAAATCTAACATTTGATGATTTTATAAGGGTGCTCTCACACAAGACCTCATTAGAGTATGTGGTACCTTGATAGTGGATGGTCATGCCATATGACCGGAGGTGCTAATCAATTCATTTCATTGGAGGCTAGGGCTAGATGCAAGGTTACTTGTAGATGGTTTAAAACATAACCTGATAAGTATAAGCTAGTTGTGTAAAAAATGCTACACAATTAAATTTTTAACTACTAGCTGCATCATAATCCTGAATGGAAAAATTATGTTACATGGAAAAAGATTGAATAATGTCGACATAGTAGATTTATATTCTATTAATATTGACAACACCCTTTGCCTGAAAACTATTACTGATGAGTCTTGGTTGTGGCATAGGAGGTTGTGTCATGCTAGCATTAAAACACTTAGAAAAGTAATCTAAAAAGACTTAGTAAAAGGTATCCCCAAGCTTAACTTTACTAAGGACCAGCTATGTGATGCCTATCAATTAGGAAAACAGCTCAAATCCTCTTTCAGTTCCATTAAGGATATTAGCACCTCTAAACCTTTAGAAGTCCTTCACATGGATTTATTTGAACCTATTAGCACTATAAGCTTAGAGGGAAACATTTTCAAATTTGTAATAGTCGATGAGTACTCGAGGTTCACTTAGATTAGATTTTTATCACATAAAAATGAGTAATTTGATGAATTTAAATTATTCTCCACTTGGATTTAGAAAAAACTAGGCTGTGATATCTTGAGCATCCATAGTAACCATAGTGGAGAGTTTGAAAATGAGAGATTTGAAACTTACTATGAGGAGCAAGGGATTAGTCACCACTTCTCAGCTCCTAGGACCTCTCAAAAGAACATGGTAGCTAAAAGGAAGAATAGGACCTTAGTGGAAGTTGCTAGAGCAATACTTGCTGAGAATTCACTTTCAAAATACTTTTGGGAAAAAGCGATGAACACTGCCTAATATGTGTTGAATAGGAAGAATGTTAGATCAAAACTGAATAAGACACCCTATGAGATCATTAAAGGTAGGACACCCAAACTGTCCCACCTCCATGTCATTGGATGTAAGGTTTTCATTCTCAATAATACGAAATCACTCTTAGAAAATTTTGATCCAAAATCTGATGATGGAGTGTTCTTAAGCTATTCAAGTGTAGGGAAATCCTATAGAGTATTTAATAAGAGGACATTGGTGGCAGACAAAACTACTCATGTAGTGTTTGATGAATTTGATTCTGAGAAGTCTAGGGTTGAGGAAGAAGATGATGTATGTGAGATTACCCAAGGAGTAGAAACTCTAAATCTGGAGGAAAGGGTAAAACCTCAAAATACTTTGCCTAGAGAATATAGATATTCTTCAAGTCATCCTATGGACTTGATCTTAGGAGACCATTCTGAAGGTGTTAGAACTAAGCATGGACTTGAAAAAGAAGTTTACCACTCTACCTTCATCTCAATGACTGAACCCACCAACACCAATCAATCCCTTTTTGATGAATTCTATATTATAGCCATGTAAGAGGAATTAAACCAATTTGTTAGGAATGATGTCCAGGAGCAAGTAGAAAAACATAATAAACAAAATGTAGTAGGAACCAAGTGGGTCTTTAAGAATAAAGTGAATGATTCTATTATGGTGGCTAGGAATAAGGCAAGATTGGTGGTTAAGGGGTATAATCAAAGAGAAGGCATTGATTTTGAGGAGACTTTTTCCCCAGTAGCTAGATTGGAATCAATTAGAGTGCTACTAGCCTTTGTCTGTTATAAGAGATTTAAGCTTTTCCAAATAGATGTTAAGAGTTCCTTGTTAAATGGGGTAAAAAAAGATGATGTGTTTGTAGAGCAACCCTCAGGCTTTGAGAATTTCCAATTTTCAAATCATATTTTCAAAATAAAAAAGGCTTTATTTAGATTAAAATAGGCACTTGGGGCATGGTGTGAGAGATTTAGTACGTTCCTACTATAAAGGGTGTTTGTTAAGGGGAGCTTAGACACCACCATTTTTTTGAGGAGAGTACGAGCAAAATTACTCATTGTTCAAATTTATTTTGATTATATATTTTTTGAATCTTTTGATAAAAATTTATGTGAAGATTTTTCTAAAATAATGAGTAAGGAATTTGAGATAAAGATGATGGGAGAATTATCCTATTTTTTAGGGTTTAGTATATGACAAACAGATAATGAAACTTTTTTTAATCAATCAAAATATATTAAGGATATCCTGAAGAAATATGAAATGGATAAAGTTAAGCCAATAAAAACTTCTATGAGCTCCAGTGTTCAATTAGATAAAGACTAAAATGAAAAATCAGTTGATCAAAAAAGTATAAAGGAATAATTAGATAACTCCTTTACTTAACAACTAGTAGACCTAATATAATGTTTAATGTTTGCCTTTGAGCTAGATTTCAAGATATTCAAAGGAGTCCCACCTAACTGCACTTAAGAGAATCCTTAGATATCTCATAGGAACCCAAAACTTAAGAATTTGGTATCCAAGGTATAGCACTTCTTTTGAGATTATAGGATATTTTGATTCAGACTTTGTAAGGAATATGATGGATATAAAGAGCACCTTTAAAATGTGTTAATTCATAGGATAATCTTTAATCTCATGGTCAAGTAGAAAACAAAACTTAGTTATACTTTCTACTGTTGAAGCTAAATACAATGCCTTTAAAGTTGCGTGGCCCAAGTTCTTGGTTAAAGCAATAGATTCTAGATTTAGGATAATTTATTGGCACAATATTAATTCTATGTGAAAATACTAGTGTCATCTGCATTTCTAAAAAGCCTATCCAACATTCTAGAACAAAATACATTAAAATAAGGTATCACTATTTTAGGGATGATGTTATTAAAGGAGACATTGAACTATATCATGTAGCAACTGCAAATCAACTAGTTGACATCTTTATTAAACCCCTAGCCTTTTAAACTTTCAGCATCTTAAGGACAAGATTAGGTGTTATAGACATAAATGCATGAACTTGATATTTACTGAAATTTGAATCTTCTATTTTTTATATTGCTTTTATTTTTGTTTACATGCTTAATTTTCTTTATGTGCTGTAGTTTTTCGTGTTTCATTTTCATATTATTTTTTGTATCAGTCACTGCTGGAATGAAAATTTTTGTTCTTGAAAATTTGTAAATAATGATTACCATTCCTAAATCAGTTAAAGGAAGAATAACCATTGATTATTTCTCTTCCTCTAACTCCTTTAGCGGTGTTATTTTCTTTTGAAGCAAAATTCTATTTCAAAATAACAATTGGACTTTGAAATTAATATTTTTTCTATCTTCTTATAGTAATCTATCACATATGAATAATTGTCAAAGTCAGTAAATCACCTTCAAGCTTTCTTGATCATGTTGTTGCATTTATCATATGAATATAATTCAGCTTTGTGGTTTAGTCCTCCTAATATTAGAGAGTGAGCTTTTCTACTCTTATATCTGGAAGATATTCTCATAACTGAGAGTCTTTAAAGGTTTCGAAAGGGAGCAAGCTCGCAAAAATGATAAGAGGCATAAAATGAGCCCAAAAAGAAAAATGATGTCTTCAAATCACTGTTCATCATCCATCTGATGGCTCATCTGACTCTATTATTTGAGATCATCCTGGATGATCTATATTGTCCAAGAGGATATGATCAAATTTTGACTCAATTATTGGTGGTTATCTTAGACTATTAAATATTCCTCTTGGATGATCCATATGGAAAAAAGGTTGGACATTTTTAAAATTAGTCGGTACAATCCATTATTGCCAATCATCCTAGATGATCCACCTTACTGTCATGGATGATCTTTTTAATCAAAGATCGTACTGGCTGACTCCTCGAGATAATTGCTTGTGTCTAATCATCCTTGATGATTTCTAATCAACTTGGATGATCGGATTGCCTTTTTTACCAATCCTCTTAAATGTCATTATTGCTCTTGATCATCTTGGATGATTCTACAATCATCTTAGACGATTTGCCTAAACGTTTATAAACATCTGAGTTGAACCATTTTCTTCACTACAAAATCCTCCAATTCTTCCTTCCTCTCACTCAAACTCTCAAGTCTTGCCAATGGCTGGTGGCAAACATTCTAGGATGCTGACTAGAAGTTTCTTGAGGGGAACTATAGACCCCTTTACTAATGCAACTGATTAGGCTTCTTACCTTTGGTACAAAACTACATGGATTACATCCTCTAAGATAGTCAATCCCCACACACAGACCTATCCAGTGTTAGATCTATTTACATATACTACCCTTACCTTAATTTTGACTCACACATTGCCTTTCCATTCTAAACTTCTATATGAGATTTTTTTTAGCCTTAGACTTAACTCTGACTACACTACACTTCAATCATAAGTCAACAAATGACTTGTAGAAATCACTTATTAGGACGACCATGAAAATTTTAAACTTTCCACCACTTGCGACAAGCTTCATGTCTTGGCTTTAGATCCTAATTTCAACTGAAGCACTATTAATCAATATTTAAGACACACAAATGCAACTTTCCATGAAGGTGCCTCTAGTTCATTAGTAAAAAATGCTAGGACAATCCAATTTGTCCTTAGAACTTCTGTAATTCCAAAAGTTGGTGACCATATTCACATTACTTCTCTACTCTCCATCAGCAGTTATTATATAATGGCTCGTAGGGATTTCAATGCTACTGATCTTCTATTACAATACATTGAACACTTGACTAGTATTAGGGATCTTGGACATAAAAGGAAACCAAATCTGGCCCTAGGATACATCATTGTATATTCTCTTGAAATTAAGTACAACCTTCAGTATCCTACCCCACCAAACTATCTACCTACCTTCTATACCAATAGCTCCTTCCACATCCTTCACAACACTCATCTCCATCTGAAGCACTAGGAGGCTGAGGGTGGAAAGGAAGAAGCTATTAATGATCATATTACAATCTGCCAGCAGTCACAACTGGATCAGCTAGTGGAGCGGTTTGAATAGTGGGAGGCCAGGTTTGACTCCTACATAGTTTCACATGAGTAACATCATGTAGTGGATGTTGATCATTTTAATGCCTATGTAGCCCAACAACAACAGAAGTATGGCCATGATATGGCCTTGTTTGGTGAGCAGTTTGCTTCCATTCATAGTCTCTTTCGGCCACCACCACCATCTCCTTCACCTTATCAAGGTCCTTCTTACCTTTAGATTTCTTGGTGTTTTTTGTGTAATGCTTGTACTAATGTTTTTTTATGTATTTTGTTATGTCTTATGTGTTTTCTCCTTTTTGTGATGTCAAAAGGGGCAATATTGTGTTGTTGAATGCTTATATTTATTTTTAAAATTTTTTAAAAATTTTAATTTCAAATTTTCTAATAACAATGATTATCATCATCAAAAAAAGGGAGAGATTATTGCAAATATGGATCTAAGTATTGTGATTTTGATGATAACAAATATTATTGTTTTTCAACTACTGCTATTCTTGAATATAGGTTTTATTTACCCTGCTCACTAACCTTTTAGGTTAACAAGTTAACTTGAAATGTCAAACAACTTAAGATTAGGTAGACTAAGATTGAGTTATTCTGTAATTTCTATTTGAATGTATTTACCTTTTCTTGAGTCATATGTATTATGATGGATCCTAAAGCTAAGTAGCCTTGCATACACACACTTTTGGGGAGAAATTTAGTGAGTTAGAGTTTTTCTATTTTTGATCATATCATACGGGATGATGTCTAAATCATCCTAGATGATCAGATAAAAATAGAAACCCTAATTTGGACATCTGGGTCATTTAAACTTAATTAATGAAATCATATTGCATGATACTCCCATAGTCCTGGATGATATACTCAAATCACAAAACCTACTGCCAAACTCATTTAGGAAAGATTTTAAATATCTCAAAATTGTACTAATCATACAGGACGATCCTGATCATCCAAGATGATTCATACCAATCATGCTTAAATTGATCAGGTGATTAAGGAAAGTATTTAAGGTCAGATTGATCAATCATCTCATCTATGATGATCAAAGAATCATACTGGATGATCTGTAAGAAAAACCTTAATTCTCTCCTTAATCTATATGACGTCCCAAATTATCTGCTAGACAATAATATATGATTTTAAACTAATTGTACAGGATGATAACCACATAATCCTGGACGATCAGTTATATTTCCATATCGCCTCAATTTTTCTCCAGGACATCTCGAACTACATGTTGGATGATAATGTATGGTTTTGAACCAATCGTAAGGGACGATGTCCAAATTGTCCTAGACAATCAGAATAAACATTATGTTCTAATCATACAGTAAATCCAAATTGTCATGGTTGGAAGGGGTGATTTAAACTAGTCATATAGGATGATCTAATGATCGTCCTAGACTTTTTTTTATGGAAAACCCACAAAGGGGCCTACGCATTGATTAAAGAAAAGGATTACAAAGTCTTTATGAGGATCTCAAGCTCTCTACTGCTCAAAAGTGCTACATGCAAGAAAAAAGGAAAATAAAAACTAAGAGCTCGAGTTCCCCACTATAGAACAATACAAAATCACCTAAGTACACTCTACGGTGCATAAGGGAAAGCCCACAAAAAGAAGAAGCAAGCCAAAAAATTTCAAAAGGATCCATACCACCATCCTCAGCTCCAATCCTAAAAGCATTAGCACCAGAGAGGTCCTTCAAAAACTTTTGATAGGAAAGAAGGATATAACGAGAAGTAATGTAATGTAAAGAGAAGCCAACCAATAACTCTCATAAGTATAATAATACCACCAATGATCACAATATAACTATAATAAAACCACAATACCATAATTCCAGTGAAGATTCAAAGGATTAGATCCAAGATAAACACAATGAGAATAGTCCATAAATGGCCCTACCAAGCAGCAAGGCAGCAAGGCCGAAAACTTAAAGCAGCCAACCAATTAAATAGGCAACTAAGAAATATTAGGTAAGACAAGCTAACCCAGAAAATAATTCAAAACAAATGGATGAACAACATAATTACTCCCACCAACCCAGCAAATCAAAAAATAGGACAAAAACCCCCAACAAGAAAAAGGTTAATAGGCCCAGATTATCCAGGAAAAGCCGTACCATACCGTTAGCAAAATAATAGCCTAACCAACTGGGATCCAACTAACCAAGGAAAACACAAAAATAGAAGAACCCGTCCAGTACCGGCCCCAACAACAGCCCAATGAAATCCAACCAAGAGAATTAACCAATCATAATGCACAACCCACAAACTATATGATTGGCACAGATCCAAAAAACACTAACATAATAGAAAGTACCACAACGTTGACAAATAGGGTTCGGGCAGAAAGAGCTCAGGAGAAATTGGATCCAACAAACATCACAAGGATAAGCCCAATGTCGCTCCATCAAACCAATAAGCCACAGCCGCCTCTCGAAAGCAATAAGCTCCAAAAAACACAAGGATAAAACTAAATAAAGAGCAAAAGCCCACTCTCAGGAAGACACCAACCAGAATAGAACACCAAAAAACCACCACAAAAAGAGGAACAACTTACCCAGGAAAGCCCACATGGCCTCTAAATAATTAATAGCAACCCAAACAAAGGCCTTAACAACACCAACAAAATAGGATAGAAGCAACACCCCAATTAACCCAGCAAGCCATAAGACCACCACCAGGAAACCCAAAAAACACTATAACCAAAAAGATCGAGTCGCTGCCATAAAGCCCAATAAAAGCCACACCAAAAAGGATAAGGTAAAGCCAAGCCAGAGGAAGGAGAGTAACAACTGGGCTACTATCAACGAAAAGCCAATGCAATCATAGCTTAGTCCAAAAACCCGTAAAAATTCCAGACAAAAAATGTTACAATAAAAAAAGAAAGATAGGATTCCCACCAAGAAAGGCCTAAAAAAAGAGCCAAAACTAGGGAGAAGGCCATCCAAGCCAAACCTCTAGAGGAGAAGCAGCATAAGAAGAAACCACATAGAAATAGGAGAAATATAAAAAAGCCAATATATCTCCTAACATAAAGTAAACAAATTTTATCCAATCTTAAATAGACTTTTAAAGGGATAGGAACATTAGATTCTAAGAAATCCATAAATTAGTCAACCCTTGACCCAAAATGGGATAGCTAATTGGCAAAACCATTACCTTCCTTAAACACTTGAGAAAAGGGTACCTTGATAAAAATCATCAACTGTTTAATAACCCTAAAAAGATAAAAAACCCTAGAATTACAAACTGAGTCAGCATCATCAAAAATACACAAAATATTATGAATAGACTTAGCTTTAATACCAATATTAGTAATATCAAGAGACATACAAATTTTCAACCCATAAAGAATAGCATTAAGAAGTGTCAGATGAAAGTTACCATTATGCAAAGGACTCACAAAAGCAAGAATGATATTACCTTGGCAATCTCAAATGATCCCACCACACCCCACACTAATATTATTATTTGAAACACCAACATTCAGCTTGAACCAACCCAAAGAGGGATTAACCCAAAAAACAAAATGAGGCTGAGTGGAAGGCAGGAGCGCCCAAAACCTAATGCCTAAATCAGGAGCAACAACATAATAATTATTGAAACTTTTGATATAAAATAAATTAATAAAAAAAAGGTTAGCAATTTATCTTTTACATTCTTGATAATCCTTTAAGAGTCCATTCAAATACCATTAAAAAATGAATTATTCATCTCCATCCAAAGAAACAACCAAAATAAGAGAAGGGATAACATTTATAACATGGCCTTTAGAATTAACAAACCAAGCATTAAGCAGCGCATTAATACACAAATTTGTATTAAAATAGTTTAATTTGAAAATATCATCAAAATAACAACATGTTTTGACACCTAAAGGACCCGAGATAAAAACATGATGCATATTCTCCACATGATAACAACATTGACACTTAGACGGAAGGATAAAACCTCTTTTGATCAAATTATCATCTGTAGGAATGAATCGATATAAAATTATACAAATAAAAATAGCAACAGAAGGGGAATACTTTTATGCCAAATCATAGAAAAAATACTAGTAAAAACATTCTTAGCTCTAAACACATGCCAAGCATCTTTTAATCTAGAAACCCCATCATAAGCTAACTTACATAATAAAAGGTCTTTCGACTCCAAGTTCAAGGGGAGATTAAGAATTTTTTAAATAATAAAGTCATAAATCACATTAGCAAGTTTATCATAATCCCAACAGTTGTCATTAATGAAAAAATTTACCTTAACTGTACTAGTAGAAGAGGAATTAATAATGGAGTCAATGGATTGATTACCTAACCATTGATCCTGCTATAAAATAATGTTCCCACCTCCAAGACCCTAAGGGAGATTAGGCTCCATTTCCCACTTAACCTTATAAAGCTTTTGCCAAACTTTAGAATCACAAATATTAAATAACAAAATAGTATTATGCTTCCCCACAAAATATTTGGAATGTATAAAATTAGCCCACAAACTCATCTTAACCCAAAACCATAACTTGAAGGAAAAAGCTGTTGCAGATCTATGGCTTATGATTTCGATGATAGCAAACATTCTTTTTCTCTATGACGGGTTTCTACTAACATTTCAGGTTCACACGATCGAACTACAATTTGGAATCAGCTCAAGATTTGGTAGACTAGGTCTGAGTCAGTTTGTCCACTTTTTCCTTTCTTGAGTCTATTGTATTTGTTGTGGCTCCTGATGCTTTGTAACTTGGAAGAGTTTCTAAAGGGACCTTAAAGTTTTCTATTTTTGGTAATATCATCCTGGAGTATATTTATATCGGCCTGGACGATCTATCCAAAAGCAAAAACCCTAATTAGGGCATCCTCATTAAAGCAGCCGTCATTATGCAAAACACATCGTCCTGGATGATTTTATGTTGGCCAGGATGATAGGCTCAATTCAGCAAGAATTTGTCGCCAAATCTATTTAGAAAGAACCTATTTTTGGACATCGTTCAGAGGATCGGCCTGGACTATAAAATATCATCCCAGCCGATCTAGGACAAATTTTCCATAATTTCTCTGGAATTTAAGGAAAGAAATCGTCCAGGCCGATGTGCTAGACGATTGACATCGTCCAATTTCATTTCAGGGTGATAGTCAGGGTGATTTTCCTCATATTTGAACTAATCGGCCAGGACGGTATGTCTATCGTCCTGGACGATAAAGTGGTAGCTTGCATTATTGAGCTCATTTTTAGCTCTTCTATTTAAGCTTTGGCATGATAACTTTTGTAAGAGTCTTTGGCAACCATTATAGCTTCATTCTTGTGGGGGAAACTTGAAGAGAGAGCTTGAAAGGGAGAGAGGAAAGGGTGGAGCTTGAGAGGGAGAAGATCCTGTGAGAGGGGAACTCAAGGGAGTGTGGAGTGGATTCCACACGGTTGCTCCGGCAAACTCGCACCTTAGTACCATTGAATTCAAGGCTTGTCTCGAGGTAAGTTCACCAAAGAAGAAGATCTCTTTGGTGTCAAAGGACCCGGCGACTCCGCCGCACCGGGGAAGGTGGAAGTGATTTTGTAAGGGCTTCTCTGTCTAGCTGTGGGGGCTAAAGGAGAGACACTTTTGTAGTGTAATACCTGAAGGGTGCCTCCAAGGAGTGGACGTAGGTCAAGGTTTGACCGAACCACTATAAATCCGGTGTGTTCTTTTCTTATTATTGCTTCCGCATTATTTTCTTCCGCACTTGTTTTCTTGTGGTGATTTTGGATTGAGTTTTATCTTTGGTTTTAATGTTATCCAATTCACCTATCTTTTATTTAGCCTTGGGACAGTTCTATAGGGCTTAACATCCCTAACGAACTTTCCAGTGGTATCAGAGCGATTTTCATAAAATAAGTTTTTAAAAGCTTTTGAATTTCGATCCATGGCTAATTTTTCAAATCATATTGTTGCGGAAGGATATTCAATCACCATACCTCCTTTATTTGAAAATATGTCATTTGATTTTTAGAAAACTCGCATGTCTATTTTCTTGCAATCGATTGATTTTTGCATGTGGCATATGATTTTAACTGGTTATTCATCACCGTCACGTATTATTAATGAAGTTAAAACTGATATTCCTTTTAATCAATGGAACATGGAAGAACAATGTAATGCTCAACTAAATGCAAAGTCTTTAAATTGCTTTTTCTGTGCTTTAAATTCTGATGATTTTATGTTAGTATCCACGTGCACTACCGATAAGGAAGTTTGGGATAAATTGCACACCATATACGAAGGCACTAGTGAAATCAATCAATCCATGTTGAATTTGTTAATGCATGATTTTGAATTATTTTACATGAAACCTTTTGAAACAATCTTAGACATGTATATCAGATTCATTCAAATTATAAACTCATTGCATGCTTTAGGAAAAGACTTATCAAATTTTGAAAAAGTTAACAAAATTCTTCGATGTCTACTAGATAAATTTGATCCTAAAGTTGTTGCTATTTATGAATCTAAAGATTTGAATGTATATTCTATTGCTAATTTGATTGGCTCACTCATTGCCTACGAGCAAGGTTTGGGTCAAAGACTTTTGGATGCAGGTGAAATGATTGTTCTAAAAACTGAAGATACGGAGAAAGATTGATTAGTTGGTGATGAATGCAATGACTTGTCAAGCAAATCACAAAGCTCATCAAAGCATAAGCAAAAGTGGAAAAAAGGTAAAAGTGGTAAAGATGTCCATATTTCTTCTAACGTTATTTACTTTCGATGCAGGAAGCCTGGACATATGAAAAATTAGTGCCCTAATTTAAGAATTCTTCCTACGAAAGAAAAGGGCAAGGCGAAGCAAAATTTAAACTGGGAAAAATAATGAAAGGCAAAAAATCTCATGGGCAGATCTGGTTTCTGAAGCATCGGACCAGGAGAGAGATAATGGTTAAAAGCCTTTCTTGTTTTTGTTTTGTGTTTTTGTTTTTATGTTTTTCATTTTTTATTTCGTGTTTTTGTTTTGTTTATTCTTTGAAATTTTATTTTCGTGAAAGTTTTTCTCTGATCAACACACACATTCACTTTTCTAAAAATGAAAAATCTACTTCTTGATTTTTTTTGAAATCTTTGGTAAGTTGTGTTTGACTTCTCTAAAACAGTCAAAGGAAGGAAACTCATGTTTTTGACTCTCAATCTCTATTTCCTAAAAAAGGTTATTCTTCTTTTGATTTAAAATCTTCATCATATTTTAAATTGGATTTTGAAACTGATTTTTTTCATCTCCCTACATTTTTTCTATCGCATAAAAATCTTTTGCAAGATTGTTAAATCCACCTTACAATTTTCTTAATCAAGTTATTCGTGTTGTCAATAATTTGGGTTTACTTTCGTTTTGAAAATATAAGAAAGAAAGCATATTTTTGGAAAATAATAAAAAAAAAGTGGCCAATGATGCCAAGCCAAAAGATGTGCAATGACGCCAAATTATATATATATATATATATATATATATATATATATATATATAATATATATATATATATATATATATATATATATATATAATACACAAAGTGTATTAAAAATCAAAAGATGCTCAAAGAGCCATTCAAGTGATAAAGGGCATAAAATGAGCCCACAAAAAAATGCTTATTTTTTCTTATACTACTTAAAGCCTAAGAAAATCCTTGATATGTTCGAAACTTGTGCTTGAAAATCTTGGTCCCTGATTCAGCAATTCGTCCATTGATCTTCTATTAGATATGTTTTATGAAAGGAGTTTTGAAAAATTAATGTTTCTTTTTCTCATTTATTCCTTGATTTGGATATTGGATTAAAAAGTTTTTTGAGCCTTTAAAAGAACTTGAGTTGGGATTATCAAACATTGAATTTCTAACCTTTTTTGGGCTTTACGTTGTCAATACAATTCTACTAAGTTTTTGATTAAAACCAAGAGGTAACTTTCTCATTTTAAGAATATTTGTTTTTCACCAGATCAGGGAACGTTTTTTTTTCTTTTGTTCGTTTTGCTTTTTGTGCCTCCTCTCTTTTTAATAATGTCAAAGGGGGAGAACGTATTGTTGAATTTGTATGTTTTTTGTATCCTTTTTTTTCAAAAAAAAAATTATCCCCCCTATTTTTAAAGGTTTATTCTAGTGAGGGGGAGATTAGGAGAAATTATTTTTTTGAAAAATTCAAATTGAATTGTTTGCCATCATCAAAAAGGGGGAGATTGTTATGGATCTATGGCTTATGATTTTGATAATAGCAAACATTCTTTTTCTCTATGACAGCTTTCTACTAACATTTCAGGTTCACACGATCGAACTACAATTTGGAATCAGCTCAAGATTGGGTAGACTAGGTCTGAGTCAGTTTGTACACTTTTTCTTTCTTGAGTCTATTATATTTGTTGTGGATCTTGAAGCTTTGTAACTTGGAATAGTTTCTAACGGGACCCTAAAGTTTTCTATTTTTTGTAATATCATCCCGGACGATATTTATATCGGCCTAGACGATCTGTCCAAAAGCAGAAACCCTAATTAGGGCATCCTCATTAAAGCAGCTGTCATTGTGTAAAACACATTGTCCAGGACGATTTTTAATCGACCAGGATGATAGGCTCAATTCAGCAAGAATCTTCCGCCAAATCTATTTAAAAAGAACCTATTTTTGGACATCGTCCAAAGGATCAGCCTGGACTATAAAATATCGTCCCGGCCGATCCAAGACAAATTTTCCATAATTTCTCTGGAATTTAAGGAAAGCAATTAGTCCTGCACGATCGCATAATCGTCCAGGCCGATGTGCTGGATGATTGACATCGTCCAACTTCATTTCAAGGCGATATTCAGGATGATTTTCTTCATATTTGAACTAATCGGCCAGGACGATATGTCTATCGTCCTGGACGATAATATCGGCAACTTGCATTAATGAGCTCGTTTTTAGCTCTTCTATTTAAGCTTTGGCATGACAACTTTTGTAAGAGTCTTTGGCAACCATTGTAGCTTCGTTCTTATGGGAGAAACTTGAAGAGAGAGCTTGAAAGGGAGAGAGGAAAGGGTGGAGCTTGAGAGGGAGAAGATCTTGTGAGGGGGGGAACTCAAGGGAGTGTGGAGGGGATTCCACACAGTTTCTCCGGCGAACTCGCACCTTAGTACCATCGGATTCAAGGCTTGTCTCGAGGTAAGTTCACCAAAGAAGAAGATCTCTTTGGTGTCAATGGACCCGGCGACTCCACCGCACCGGGGAAGGTAGAAGTGATTTTGTAAGGGCTTCTCCTCCTAGCTGTGGGGGCTAAAGGAGAGACACTTTTGTAGTGCAATACTTGGAGGGTTCCTCCAAGGAGTGGACGTAGGTCAAGGTTGGACTGAACCACTATAAATCTGATGTGTTCTTTTCTTATTATTGCTTCCGCATTATTTTCTTCCGCACTTGTTTTTTCGTGGTGATTTTGGATTGAGTTTTATCTTTGGTTTTAAAGTTATCCAATTCAGCTCTCTTTTATTTAGCATTGGGACAGTTCTATAGAGCTTAACATCCCTAACAAACTTTTAAAAGCATGAGATAAATCAGACATGCTTTTATACCTCAGGCCACCTTCCTTCAAAATCCCATAGCACTTGTCCCAAGAAAACCAAGCAATTTTAGTGTTGCTATTAGAACCTTTCCAAAAAAATTTATTAAGGATATTATTAATTTTATTACACACCATTTTAGTGGGAAGCAGAGTTTGGAAATGTTAGATAGGGAGAGAGCAAAGAACGCTTCTAATGAGAGTACGCCTACCCCTAAAACTCAAGAAATTAGACTCCCAAGATAAGAGTTTATTCTGCATAGAAGTAATTAAATTGTCAAACAAAAAAGATTTCTTTCTACCTTTAATAAAAGGGATATCAAGATACTTAATAGGTAACTGGCCTTGCACAAAATTGGTGAGGTCTTTAATAGCCGAGATATAAACATTAAGCAGCTTGTTAAAAACAATGAAGCTACATTTTTGATTGTTCAAAGAGAGGCCACTAACATTTTCAAATTATGAAAGAAGTCTAGAAGCTTATTAATCCTATTACAAGAAGCATTCGTGAAGATGATAAAATTATCAGCAAAACATATATGAGATATGGGGAAGCCCCCCAAAGTCCTAAAGTAATAGCTGTGGTGATTTTAAAAAAGGTTAGCAAGGCTTCTATAAAGATAATTAGACACGATGATGAAAAGAGCCTGAGACATACAATCTCCCTGCCTTAAGCCATGAGAGGATTTAAAAGAAAAACTCTTGCCATTAATAATAATGGAGAAATAAGGGCCATCAATAAAAATTTTAATAAGGTTAATGAAAACAAAGTTAAAGCCAAATTACTGTAGAATGTTATAAAGAAATTGCCAACTAATATTATCATAAGCTTTAGAGATATCAAGCTTCAGGATAATATTACCACCCCTCACCTTGACATCCAAATCAAGGAAGAATTCCTGGGCCAACAAAATATTATCAGATATAGCATGAACTTTAACAAAGCCCATTTGAAAAGGAGATATAATCTTAGGAAGAATAATAGTTAAACAATTCATAAAAATTTTAGGAACTAGCTTTCTAAAAAAGGTGCAAAGACTAATAGGGCTAAAGCCATTCTAATTTCTAACATAGTTATTCTTAGGGATAAGAATAATATAAGTGGAAGAAAAAAATTTAGGCATAGCATGACTAGCAAAAAACTCCATAACCGCAACATAGAGATCATCATTAATAATACACCAAGCTTTTTGAAAAAATTTGGTAGTATAATCATCTGAACCAGCAATATAGTTATGATTCATATCAAAAATAATATCTTTTAATTCATTTAAAGAAGGCGGTTTATAAAGAAAATCATTATCCTCATTCGATATGAGATTGAGAATAATAGTAGGGTTGTCAATATTACCAGAGGTAAAGACCTTGTTAAGCCTATTTTGAAAGTGTTGAACAGCCAGCAAAGCAATTTCCTCAGCATTCTCAGTATTAGAACCATCCTCACATTTGATATTGTTAATAAAATTCTTAGCAAATTTCCTTTTAACTAAATTATGAAAATACTTTATGTTATTATCACCTTCCACCAGATACTTAGGAGTAGATTTTTGTTTCCAAAAAGTTTCCTCTCAAGCTCGTAATTGAAAAACACAATCCTAAGCCGCTCTACATAAAGCAAAGTTAGCATCATAAGGAGAGACTTGACAGTTAAGCTCAGTATTGTTAACGACATCTTCTGCACTTAAGATATTAGTAAAAATAATTTTAAAAACATTACGATTCCACCAATTTAAATGTTATTTCAGACTTTTCAATTTAAACAAAAAATTGGTCATGTCAATGATAGAGTTATCATGATGCAAAGGGGCACCCCAATCATCTTGAACCACACTCAGAAAGGAGTCATGCTGTAACCATATATTTTGGAATCCAAAATTAGGAAAAGAGTTCAAATGTCTAATAAGTAATAAAGTAGAATGGTCAAAAAGAGTATGACTAAGATGCTCAATAGAAATAGAACTAAAAGAGTTAAGACAGATATCATTAAATAAAACATGATTTAAGCCATTGCCATAATTGACCCCAGTTCCAAGTAAATTGTTACTAGAGAAGCCAATATCAATGAGATTATAATCCATAATCATATTATTAAAATCCTCCACAGCATGAAAAATAGGAGTGAACCCCCCCAATACGCTTCGATGTATTAGAAATGGTGTTAAAATCACCATCCACCAACCAAGGCAAATGACAAATGCTGTGAAAATTGGATAACTGATCCCAAAAGATTTTTCTACTCCCATGAGAAGAAGCAGTATACACAAAGGAGGCACAATAATTTAAATTTAATACTTTAATGTTTCAAAGAAAAACTTGAATAAAGTTGCCAAGAATATCAATACAGACTGGATCTTTCCAAAATAACCAAATTTTATTAGCATATTCATAATTGCATACTTAAAACCTAAAAATTTAGCAGTACTAAGTAAATTAGAAACATTAACAAGAGGTTCAAGTAAAATAAGAATAGAAATATCGTGGATACAACATAAATTCTTTACATGCATATGAAAAGAAGAATACCAAATACCCCTAACATTCCAAATAATAGACTTAAACATAAAAACAAAACTAAAGATAGTTTGTGAGTAGTTGTTTTTAGCCAATTGTAAAACAAGTTTCTTACTCTTTTTATGACTCTTATTTTGAACTTTAATAAAACTAGTATCAATGTCATCATAAGCAAAGCATTTGGCAGAAAATTCTAACTCATCAGTGTTAGTAAAAGCATCACTATGATAATGAGAGGTAGAGGGAGACTTTCAATCAATTTTCAAATCCTTTTCCTTTACCTTTTGAGGAAGTTCACCTTCCTCCAACAAATCTCGATATATACTAACATTACTATTCAAACCAAGTTCCACATTCTCTTTCATAATCAAATCCATCTCAGAAACAGTTCCCTGATCATGAAAAATAAATTGAGAGTCGTCAATATTAGAAGATTTATCATTATTCAATATACAGCTCATAACCAGCAATTTAGAGATAGCATTATTTTGAAGAGAAGAAATAGTTAGCCATTGGTCCTCCAAATTGTCACATTCATTGACTAAAGAAGCAATGCTACTAATAGTATTGTCCTGAATACATAGAGGATCATCCACAATGATAGGAGACGATGAAGAATGCATAGGGGATGAGTTAGTCTGCATCAGTATAGTTCAACACCCAATTTGGAACTATTTCCTTTAATCTCAACGCAAGGCAAATTATCATTCTCAAGAGCAGGCACATCATTACATTGAGATTGTTTGGAATCCTTTAATCTCAACTAAGGTATTAGATTTAACTTATGTTAAGAAAGATAGAGGTAGTCCTCAAAAGACTAAATTATTAGAAATGATCTTTCTTTATTAAATTTAAATAAGAATTTGACTTTTAACATGACAAAATGGCAAAAAAAGATTCATGTAGTTGACCCCATGTAGTGGGACAAAGGCTTGATGATGATAATGTTGATGATGTTGTTGTATTTATTATGGTTTAAATTTTCATTGGAATCCTTTATTTTTAAATTGAACACTCATTGAGGGAGGGGGAGCTCAGGAGAAAAATTGCCTTAAGTGTTAATTCAAACAGTAATAATTTTGCCATCACAAAAAGGGAGAGATTATTGCAACTTAGATTTCAAGATTAGGTTTTAATATCACGTGAGATTTTTATGATACCAAAATATTATTGTTGTGATTACTATTTCTTTTAACATACATTGGATATATTTTCTTTGAGTTTTTTGTATGTACTAACATTTCAAAGAAATCATACAAAGGACTGCTGAAGAGTTCAGACAAATTAGATTAGGATTTCATGTAATGGAGTCTATATTTTTACTATTTTTCTTGAGTCTGAGAGAGTGTGATTGTAATTGGATAATTGTGCATGCACACACTAGGGGAGTGAGTCAAAACTTTAATTTTTAAAAACTAGTCATACTATATGATTTTTAAATCATACTAGATGATTTATCTTGATTGATCCTCAAGAATGAAGTTAAGCAAATCATTCTTGGGAATTTTTTTTATTGTTCATACTGTATAATAATACTTTTATACAGACGGTTCTCAAAGTATAAAATGGGTGCGTACCAGTTCATCCCAAATGATCTCATCAGTTTTTGAACTAATTGTATTATATAATTCTAGTTCATATAGATGACTCTAAGAGTATGAAATGGGGTCATCCATATTTATATCAAACAAAGCATGATTTGTTTAAATAGTTCATGATGTACTATATATGGTTCTTACATATGATTCAAAATATATGAAGTGGGTTCATACAAAATCATAACGGACTAATTAGTTTAGTTTTGAACCATTCGCATTATATGATATATGGTTCGTACAAATTTTTAATAGTACACGATATGGGTTCGTACAGAATTGTATCGAATGAATTAGTTCATTTTTAAACTATCTTTATTGTACGATGTCAGTTCATACAGATGACTTACATAGTACAAAATCAGGTTTGTATAGGGTTGTATATAGAATTTTGAACTATTCATATATATTAGTGTTTGGGAGAGTGTTTTAGGGGTGAAGATTAAGAGATCTTTTGAGAGGAATTTGTGAGGGTATTCATAAGGTTTACCAAAGGAAAAGATCGCTTTTTTTTTTAAGTTTCTCCCTACTTCCTTGAAGGTTTTTGAGAGAAGATTTTTATAGAAGATCTCGATACTATGCAGTCACCAAGATAGTGAGAAAGAATACTAGTACTCAGCCATCACCAGGGGATGAGAAAGGATGTTAGTAGTCTATCCTCATCAAGAGGGTGAGAAAGGATATTGGTACTTTATCGTCACTAAGAGGGTGAGAAAGGATGTTGGTACTTACCTATCACCAGAAAGGTGAGAAAGGGCATTGGTACTCTGCCATCACCAGGAGGGTTAGAAAGGATGTTGGTACTCTACCATTAATAGGAGGGTGAGAAAGGATGCCAGTATGCTGCCACATCAGATTGGTGGAAGAGAGGTTATTGTAAGAGCTTATCTACCTTGCTGTGGGAGTAAAAAGAGATTCACTTTGATATAGTGTTATATGTGAAGAAGGAGTCTTCAAGGAGTGGACGTTAGTCTAGTTTGACTGAACCACTATAAAATTTGGTGTTCTTCTATTCTTTTATTTTTACTATATTTTTTTTCTATACGCTTAATTATAGTGGTTGAAAAATATTTTAGGAAGATCTATCATTATGTCAAATGTCAAAAATTGGTTTTCTAAATTTCCAATAGATTTTTATAATACCAATTCAACCCCTTCCTCTTGGTTATCCTTGGGATGATTCTATTAGGTCTAACAACCTACTCAAACTTTTAGAGTCAGCCCATAAAGCTCTTTGCATTCTTTTCTTGTCATTCTTAATGTTAGTTTTCTCCTCAAATTTCTACTTGTTAGGATTTACTTTTAGATTTGGGCAATCAATCTTTATATGTCAAGTCTTTCTGTATTCATAATAAATGACTTCATTCGAAACTTTTGCATTCATATTGAACTTACCTTTGTTCCAATGTTGACGTCTCTGTTGCTTTCTTCTAAGAAAACTTTTGAATTACCTAGTCATGAGTATAATATCTTCTTCATCCTCAGGCATTGATTGATGTTTTTCTAAATCATCCACTTTTAAAGCTATATTTTTCTCTTTTTGCTTATCATCTACATCAATCTTTCTTTGATTCACTCCTTGCTTGTAAGTAATTATTGATCCAAGCAAATTCTCAATAGAATATACGTTCAAATCTTTAGACTCATATATGATATTTATCTTTGCATCATAAGCAGTAGGTAAAAAATGTAGAATTTTTTTTTTTGAATTAGTTAATTCTCTACCTAAAGCATGCAATGACATAACAATCTGAGTAAAATATTTATATATATCAAAAATTGACTCATTCGGTTTCATGTGAAATAATTCATAGCTGTGTAATAAAAATGATCAACCTGGACTATTTTACCTCATTTATTCCTTCATAAGTTATGTAAAGTCTATCCCAAATTTCATTTTCAATTTTATAATTTGAAATACACATGTCATCTTCAAATTTTAGGGCATATAAAAATTATTTAAAAATTTGGCATTTAATTATGATAA
This sequence comes from Dendrobium nobile, assembly GCA_022539455.1. Taxonomy (NCBI): domain Eukaryota; kingdom Viridiplantae; phylum Streptophyta; class Magnoliopsida; order Asparagales; family Orchidaceae; genus Dendrobium; species Dendrobium nobile. The sequence goes on from CM039735.1 coordinate 64,265,135, forward strand.
GTCTTTTTCTTCTAATGTCCAATTAATGAATGGTGTTTCAACTATAATGCCATCAACAAGTTTAGTGGATTTAGTATAACCTTCCTATACTAATATCAACATGCGATAGTTAAGTGACTGTAAAAAGGTAAACATGCAAATTATCCAAAAAATCAAAAGGAATGTTATCAAATAAAGGTGGTCTAGAGAAATAGTATCCTTCAGGAGTGTTTGAGTTTCCTAAAGTAGCCATGACTACTTTTTAAAAATTTGTCTAAACCTTAATTTTTGAAATAGGCTCTGATACAACTTGAAAGTATATGTAGGTTGTTAGACCTTATAAAACTGTCTCAAGGCTAAAAAAGAGGAGATGAATTGGTTATTTAAAAAAAAATTGGATTCTTGAAAACGGTTTCTTGAAAATTTAATTAGTGATTCTAAAATATGTAGTTATTTATAAATAATTAACACAAAATATTTTTCATCCATATAACTTTAAACTATGAAAAAAATTCAAAAATAATTAAAGTGAATAGAAAAATACCAAATGTTATAGTGGTTTGGCCAATCTTAATCTACATCCACTCCTTGGAGACTCCTCTAATAATTGCACTAAATCAATGTGACTCTCCTTTTGCCCCCATAGCAAGGCAGAGAAGAGCTTACAAACTCTCTTTTATAAACCTCATAAAGTAGAGGACCGTCATCCTTTTTCACCCTCCTGGTGAAGGCAGAACCTTCTTCTTTTTTCACCCTCCTAGTGATGGCAGAGAACCTTCATCCTTTTTCACCCTCCTAATGAAGATAGAGTACCTTCATCCTTTTTTACTCTCCTGGTGAAGGTAGAGAACCTTGAAAATATTGAAAATTTTCCCTCAAAAGTCCCTAGAGGATATGGGCAAAAATTTAAAGAAAATAAAGAGATCATCTCTTTGGGCAACCTTATGAATCCTTCAAAACTCTACCTCACTAAATCTCTCACATTTCGTTCTCACACTCTCTCCCATACATTAACACTCATCACCCAAACACTAACACTCAATGAACTCTCTCAAGAAAAATTTGCAACAAAGGTGTTGAGAGTCAGTTTTTAGGAATTCTTATGTAGAAAACATGAAAAAAAAATGTCCAAAAACAAAAAATTACAAGTGAACCAACTTCAGATCTTATAGTATGATGGTGGATCATCTATACAAATAGCTTAAAAACCTAATGCGAACTTATATGAACCTAATTTTGTACGCTGTCAATTTTCTATACAAACGGACATCTTATAATTAGAATAATTAAAATTTAAATGAGTTTGTTTGGCACGATATGGTATGAACCATATTTCATACACTATTTGTCATTCATATGACATAGCATCATATAATACAAATAATTAATACAAAACATGATTCATCTTAAATGATCAAGGTTGAATCCAATTTCATACTCTATTAGTTATCTGTACAAATTCATATTATATTGTACAAATAATACAAAAATGAATGAATTCATTTATGACAAACTAGTACAAACTCAATTTTATATACTGCTAGTCATCTATACTAATTCATATCGTATTGTATGAACAATATAAAAATGAATGAATTCATTTGAGACAAACTATTTTGAACCTAATTTGGTGCACTATCAATCATTTGTACAACTGGACATTGTACACTACAAACAATTCAAAAGTACAAGAACATGATTTGATTAATTATATTCTAGATAAAGAATGCAAATCGTACAGTATGATTAGATATCTTACAGTGTGAATAGTTTTAATATTTTATGTTTTAACACTCTCCCCATATGTGTGTGTGTACAGTTACCCAATTATAAGCACACTCTCTTAACTCGAGAAAATAAAAAATAAAGTTTTATAGACTTTATTACATGAATTATTAATCTACACTATGTTTAAGTCTTCAGTAGTTTGGAGAATGATTTCATTCAAATGTTAGTACACAAAAAACTAACAGAAAATTGTCCATTGCATGTTTTTTTTTTTTTTGAGAAAATGCATAAAGAAATTTTATTAAAGAAAACTAGATACAAGCAACTAAGTGATTGATAACATATCACATTCCTCCTTTAATAAAGAAATAAAATAAGGAGGAATATTATTACAATTGATATCATCCCAAATAAAAAATAATGAACGAGCATAGTTAGCACATAAATCAAGATAACTTATTATAATTCTTGCTCACACAAATAAAAAGCACTTGACTAAAATCATTGAGGAATGAAATGTCTTCCATCTTCTTTGAATCTACTTTGAGTATTTCCTTATTCCAAATATTTTGTACAAACTTAATAACATTATTGTTCTCTCCTTCAATAATGATGTCATTAGCTTCATAAATCCATTTTGAAGAAATTTTCTCAAGGAAATAATAGATAAGAGCTCTAATTGTGAACTGTCCCAATGTATTGCACTGTAGCCAAAAGCACAATGAAATCTTCCTCTTTGATCTCTAAAAACACCCCATATACCATCTTTATAAGAGCTTTCCAAAGATGCATCTATGTTAAGTTTAATCCATCCGGGTTGAGGGGATGCCAATAAGAATTTGTCAGCTTATTCAGCTGGTTCACACCCCAGTTTTCTAAAAATTGATTAAACATAAATGAAGCAACAACAAAGCTAATTGCATTGGCTGCAATAACACCCAGACTATCATCTGATCCTGCATGTGTCAATTTATTTATGCTCTTTCAGGAGAAAAATATTACTGAACAATATAAATTTCCAATAAAAGGATTAGAATTAGCAAGTTATTCCAATCCAATATAGCATTCTTCAAGAGATGCAAAAATGGGAACATTAATGCCCCATTTGCTGAGACTGTGATGAACTTGTTCAATCTTCTTTACTGCAATATTCTTTGAGTCTTCACCATCCTTGCAATCTCTAGGACAACCATTATATTTCAAAAGACTTGTATACATTAGAAATTGATTACAGGGAATAGCATTATTATTTAGACGCCACAAGAATAACTCCATGTGGCCTAAACTTCAAATTTTTTATCCACATCCAAAGTTTATCAAACCCAACATCTTCATTATGTATTCATGAATCTAATGCAGAGATAGTCTTCCTAGAGCATTTAGAAATCAATTCAAATTGATCTCTATTCAAACAATGATTTATTAAGACTAACATAATCAGCTCAATTAGATGTTTCCCAAAAACCTATCTCAGCTTAGATTCATCCCATTTCCCTTCTCTTATGAAATTACACAAAACTTTATTATCTTCACTCATATCCGCAACCAACGTAGGCCATTTCTCCAAGCTTTTGTCTAAAATCCATACATCTTCAATGGTATTGATATCACAATCATTGTATATATTCCATCTAACAATTGGTTTCAAACTTTTTGATCCATGTAATATAATTTTCCAAGTTGAGGAAGAATACGATTTGTTCTCTGAATTTCATATATCAACTCCATACTTTGCTATAAGAATCCTATTGAGAAGAGAATTAAGCTTAGAAATAATGTTCCAAGTAAATTTAGCCCTCAAAGGACCAATTTTCATGGTTATAGATTGTAAACTACTGCCACCATTCCTCCTTGGTTTACATAAAAAATCCCATGCAACAAAATGTAAACCCTTATTCCCATCTTATTTATGCCATAAAAAATCTCTACAAAATCTTTCAAAGTCATTCAATACTCCCATAGGAATTAAAGAATGAGTTGATATAAAAACGAGGATAGAAAGAAGAACCGAATTAACTAGAAGAAGTTTGCCAGCAAGTGATATAAATCTATTACCCCATACATTCAATCTACTAGCACCATTCTCAAAAGTATATTGAAAATCTGATACCACCATCCTTCTCAAATCCAATTTGACACCAAAATACATCATCTCAGAAACCTCCTTGAAATCCAAAAGCCTTGATAAAGCAAACCTCCTTCTTTTATCTGAATTTCCAAATAGAACAACTATTATTTTATAATCCACCTTTTATCTAGCCCATTTGCAAAAGTCCTTCATAATTTTGCTAACTTTCTTCACACTCCGATGATTAGCTTCTAAAAAGATAATGATATCATATGCATATAGTAAATGAGATTTTTTTTTTTTTTTTTTTTTTTTTTTTGCATTTGGAGACAACTTGATTCCTATATTCCGACCTCTTTGAGAAAAAGTATAAGATAACAATTGCAAACATAAGATGAAAAGGTATGGAGACAAGGGACATCCTTGCTTAAAACCACTTCTAGCTTCAATCCATTTAGAATTGCTACCAATCACCATAATTGAGAATTTTGGATTAATTACACAATCAAGAATAAGATTTGAATTTTTTTTTGGAAATCGAAAATGATGTAAAACATGTTTTAAAGTATCCCAATTCATACTATCATATACCTACTCCATATCAATTTTGATAGCCACAAACCTTTTCTTACATTGGGAATGTCTGAGCTTATTAAAAATCTCTTGAGCAAGCAATAATTTTAATTGCATCCCAAATGTCCTTTTTAACAATAGACCAATAACTTTTTATGAAAGAATATATAATGCCATCAATACCTGGTGAAATGTTGGACTCAAGTTGATTTAAGACCATCTCCAACTCAGCAACTGAGAACTCCACATCCAGATTTCATTTATCAGCTTCCTCCATAGCATAAGACAGAGTAGGCCACCCCTTTAACACAATGCTTCTCCTCTATCATTTATTTTTAAAGTACTCAAAGAACACATCTTCAATTTGAGATTTCTCATCCACCAATACACCTTCAATGTTCTTTATTTGATTGACCCAATTGCAACTATGCCTAACAGTAGCTAAAGAGTGGTAGAATTTAGAGTTGGAATATCCTTCTTCAATCCATTTGACTTTTTTTTCCCTTTGCTTCCACCATGTGTTAAGACGTCAAAGAGATGAATTGAATTCAAGGACTTTAGCTTTCAAAATGCAAAGTTTTTCCTCAGAAAGTCCTCCTAACTTAGCATCTTCCTCTTATAATTCCAGAATTTCCACTTTAATCACTCCTTCAAAACAGTGAGATTTTGATGCTTGGCTGTACTCCAAAAGAATAAAGCCTTTAAAGAACTTTAAAAATTGATGTTTAAAATTTGGACAGCATCACCTAACACTTTCTTATTCCAAGATTTAAACATAATTGGTGAAGAAACTGGAAAAGAAGCCCATACATCTTCAAACTTCAAATACTTGCTTTTTGGAAAACTAAAAGGAATAACCTTGATCAATATAGGACAATGATCAAAGACAATCCTTAACAGATGTTTTACGGAAGCCAATTGAATAGCTCCTAATGTAGTAGAGTTAAGAAAGCAATGATTTAATTTCTGCAAAATATGAGCTCCACCACTTTTATTATAACACCAAGTATACTTTGGACCAATCACTTCAATATCATGAAAATCACATTTGCTCATAAACATATTCATATCATGAGAGCCTTGAGAAGGAACAAATTTCTTTCCCCCTCTTTTATCTTCCAGAGATAGAATACAATTAAAATCACCTTCTATTATAGAAGGAAGGTCTCTTCCTGAAATAAGCTGCAGATTATCCCATAATATCCTTCTCCTATAAACATATTTACTACCATATATGGTAGCTACCAACCGAATTCCCATGTTGGCAATACTGAGTTCTCCAACCAATACCTGAGATGAAGCTTGAATAATTGAAAAAGAAGTTGCATATGTTCTCCAACATACCATGATACCACTTGATAGGCCTTTCAAGGGAAATAAGTAGAAATCCCAATTGTCAGCAATAAATTTGTTAAAATCAAATATACTTAAATAAGAAATCTTAGTTTAAACAAGCCCAACAAAAAATGAATCAAAATATTTCACTATCTCCTTCAAATATAGAGAGACTTCTTTCTTCCTTGCCCCACCACTATTCCAAAAAATAATGGATGACATTAATTTTTAGTAGTGGGAATACTCCCACAACTATATTTTTTTAGCACACCACCCCTTATATTATGAATAATAGAGTTACATTTGCCTAAAGACCTTAGCTCTTTCTGAAGTTTAAATTTAGACATTCCAGAGTTAGTAACAATTGGTTCTGTGCCAGGTCTATTCAAATCCTCACCAGCAATTTCTCCTTCTTCAACATCTTCCACACGAACTCCCACCAAACAAGGAGTTTCTAAGTTATTAGTTTCTTCTTTGGAAGTCTCCAGCATATTGAACAAGTTCACATCTGTTGGAATATCAACAATCAAAACTTTGGTTGTCTCAACTGGCAAAATAATTAAATCTATATCTATCCCATAATCCTTATCCAGAACTTCCACCTTAGTTTTCTCCTCATCTTTACCAATAACCATCTTAGAATTACATAGATTTTGACCATTTTCTTTACTCTTCCCCTAATTTTGATCATCAAAAGCTATGGTAACCTCCACAATCATAGCAAGCACCTGTTGAACCTTTTTAACATAAATAGGGATTGATTTAGAAATAGCCCTATCAATAACCATACTTCTATTATCCACTCTTATATTATTGGTCTTTACTTTCCTCTTTCTTTTATAATTTACGTGCACCCAAGGTCCAAATGAATTCCCACTATCTACTTCCACATTCTTTATTAACCCATTAGAAACATCATTTGCAGCAACCTTGTCATTCTCCTTACCTTCATAAACAACATCTTTTTTACATTCATTAATGAGATGCCCAATTTTACCACGTTTATAACAAAATGTATACATCTTTTCAAATTCAATCTTTTGAAAGAAGCATCCATCCATTCCTTCCACCCATACGCCACAAGGGAGTTGCTTATCCAAACCCACACCAACACAGACCATTGCATATTCTCTTTTACCCTATTGGAACATATTTCCATCAATCCATAAGGGAGCACTTATCATGGAAGAAATTCTTGTAACTTTAACTTCATCCCAACACAAAAGTGGAAGATGAGGCATCCTAATCCAAATAGGATAAGTCAATCATTTCGATGAGGAAGGAGAAAATTGAGGAGTCCACCTATCAAGACCAACAATGTGTCCATTTACATACCATGGGCCACCTGATAGAACACTCTCTAATGCTTTATTTGAGGTAAATGAGCACAAAAACTAACCTAATCAAAGGCTGGTTAAAGTAAATTTTCCATATTGATTTCATTGACGACTCAACTCATTAACAACCAAATGGATTGGTAATTCCTTCCCAAAAACTTTGACAACAATGGGCATCATTAGTCTTTCAGAATTTGCCTCAACCTTTGGAATACACAACTTTACAGCAACTCCATCTTATGATATAATTGAGTCATCCTTCACACAATTCACTTTAATATTAGGTCGTCTCTCCCAGAGATTAAGAGGAACTTCATTAGTCTTTTGCTCCAGGTTCTTCTTGCCATTAACAGGATTATTATTAATTCCCATCATTCTCTTGGACATTCAAACAAACATTAGAAGTATTCTCCAATATATTATTCATAAAAAAAAAAACCTTCTCCCTTAGTGGAGCATAAGATTTAGCAAGTTCAAATCTATTAACCATAAGTTTCATACCAGAGGAGGAAGAAGCTTCAAAGTCATGCAATTTCAATGGAGGAGAAGACCGATGCCGAGGAGTATCATATACCTCATCATTGATGATGCATTTTCCTTTGCCACACACATGGGAAGACGGCACTACAGTAACATTCAAAGGTTCCTTAATAACCAGTGAACCTTTCTTTGGACCAGCAACTGGCGGACGAGTCGATGAAACCAAACCATTTTTTTTTTTTAAAGTGCAAACAACAATAAATTTTTTATTAACCACCAATTACTTACAAGAAGATTCCTCATTCAACAATTCTAAAATTGAAGGAGGAACTTTATCTCTAAAAAAATCATCCCAAAAGAAGGATGAGAAATAAGCATAGTTAGCACAAAAATGAGCTAACTTATTACAATTTCTATTAGCAAAAGAAAAAAAATGAAATGCTTAAATTTAAAAAGAAAATCTAAATCCATAGGCTTTAGAAATTCTTCATGAATCCACTAATTTTTAAAGGCACTTTGAAAGATCTTGATGACATTAAAATTATCACCCTCAATCACAATACCTTTAGCTTCAAGCATCCAATCTTTGATATAATCTCTCAATGACAAAATTGCTAATAGCTCCATTTGAGCACAATCCCAATGTAGACTTTGAAAACTAATCCAAGTTGTCCAGTAGATCTCCGACGACATTCAAAGGTCGCCGACGAGCCAACTATCATCTGCAAAAATTTTGCCAAAATGGTGGAAGCAGAAAATTTGAAAAATGAAAAGGAAGTTCTCTCTCTAAGAACAGGTGTTTCTCTCTCTAAGAAAATTTAGCTTACTAATCACAACTAAATCTTTATAACATTTTAAAATTAACAAAATAATAATATTTTGATATCATCAAAATTTATAATCTAAATTTGGATTCCTGAGTTGCAACATCATGATGCTATTAGGGCATCTCCTCTATTGCTTGTTGGCTTGCTCAAGATATTGATCCACTTTGAGCTCACTGAGAGCAAAGTAATATATTCAGCCATCCTACAAATATTGATATTAATTTGTCAGAGGAGGACATGGCTAAGTTTATGGCAGTCCTTCTTCCTCTTCCTGCTCCCGTACAAAGTGAAAATACCTATTATCTCAATTTGACCGAATATTATCCAATATTACACATAACATATCATAATATATTATAAAAAGACTAACCACAATATCTAGTTGAAAAAGTATTAAAATAAAACTTTTAATTTATATAGTATACATAGCTACTAGTAAATGTAATATAAAACATAAGACCATCAAATCTAAATAATAATTTCTATATATCATCTAAAAATATATTTACAATCTGAGGTATCTACAATAGTGCTTAGCAATAGATAATATAACTAAATAAAAGCTAAGCCTATAAAATAAAATTGACCAAACTAAAAGGAATACCTATAGCATAGATCAGAGCCTGATATCAAAAGTTGGGGTATCTACAATAGTTACTTACCCTTTTCTTGGCCTAAAAATAAAAGCAAAAGTAGAAACAAGTTTTTTTTTTAATTAAAACCCACACAGGGGCCTATGAGTTAATAAATGGTAAATAGGACAAAGTTCTTAAAAGGTCCTCGCACTCCCTACTGCTTATAAGAGCTACAAAAATTAAAGGAAAAGAAAAACCTAAGAGCAAAAGGTCCTTTCTACACAAAAATAATACATAATAACCTAGATATATACTACGATGCTTAAGACCAAGCACACAAAAAGAGGGAAGAGAATAAACACGAACTGCTTCCCAAGAAAATAGCTGAATTGCTTACTACCTGCACCAAAAACCAGCAAAAGCAACACAAAGCCCACAGAACAGCAACACAAAGCATAACAAAAAAAAATTTTAAATAAACTATAAGCCCAAATGTATAACCAGCAAACCGTATTATGATAGTTGATATACAACCTCCAGGAATTGAAATATGAAACCGCTTCAGATAGGATCACAACGAGATTTTGAATGAAAACAGAGAAACCATACACCCCATCAAAGCATAGATCCTACACAGATTCCCGAAGGCTACCCCCTATATCCATAAGTAATAAGGGATACCAACACCACAAAACCTCAGACTACATGTAAGTAATATGTAGAAAATTCATACCAACCGCACCAATAAAGAGGCTACCAAGCAAAAACAACCATTCCAAATCGGACAAGATCTCAGCTTTAAACATATTCCAACACAGGTAAAGAATAAAGAGGCTCAGAGCCACTTGGAAACAACCAAACCAGCCAACGCCAACAAACCCAGAGACCAAAAAGAACACACAAAAACTGAGAGGAAGAACACTCCCCACAGCAGTAGAAACCAAACCAACCAGAACACAACAAAACTAATCAAAATTAAAGACAACAATAAGATAAACCAATTTGATCTAATTTGATAAGGCCCTGAACATGAACAGGCAGCTGAAAAAGGGTTAGATCATTAGAATTCTTAAGCATAGTACCCAAAATAGCCAAAGCCTTCAAAACAGCATTCCCTTCCACCTTAATAAGAGAAAAGGAATAAAAAAAAGAGTTCAACTTATCTTTGATATTTCTCCAAATGTAAAATTGAGTCGGGGCACAAATACTATCATCTTTATTAAGGCACAAAAGACTATCATAATAAGAATCAGCCTCCAAAATAATGTTCTTCAGGATAAAGACTTTGGAAAGATTTAACCCATAAAGAACACCAGTAAAAAAAGCCATGTGACTATCCTCAGCATTAGCCGACCCATCGAAGCCAGAAATATAATTACCAAGATGATTTTTGATGATACCACCATAGCCATATTTACTACCAACTTTAGCCCAAGCCACATTCAACTTGAAATAGTTAGGAAGAGGCTTACACCATTTAAAGGGAATAGTTCTAACTTGACACATATCCACCTCCCCATTAATACCAAAAAAGGAAAGAGTATAATAATAATTCCAAAAGTTCTTTATAGAAATCAGATTGGAAGAATAAAGAGCCAAAACCTTGTCTTTAATTTTAAGAATAATTCTCTGGTAATTCATATCCCTCCCCCCATTAAAACGAGAGTCATTTCTTTCCATCCAAAGATACCAACAAATAAGAGACGAAATCACATTTCTAATATGGCTACTGTATGTAACAAACCAAAGGTCCAGCAATTGAGAAATATAAGTAGAAACAGCATATCACTTCAATTGAAACAAATCCTCAAAAAACGTCTAAACCTTGACCGCAATAGGACCAGATATAAAAACATGATGCTTATTATCAACATGGTAACAACATTGGCATTTAGAAGTAATAATAAAACCTCTCTTCCTCAAATTATCATCAGTGGGAATAAAATTGTGAAGAATTCTCCACATAAAAATAGAAACAGTAGAGGGGATAGTATTGTGCCAAATCATTTTAAATAGCTTAGAAGTATCCTTTTTAGATCTAAAAGTGTGTCAGGCCTGCTTAATACTGAATGAACCATCTTTAGAACCCGAGTAAAGTAACACATCCTTCGCATTGCTATTAATAGGGACATTTAAAATAAGTTGAATAATACTATCCGACAGAACAGCATACAGTTTCTCCAAATCCCAACCATTAGAGGAAAAGAAATAGTTAACCTTCCTTTTAGAAATAGAAATAGTATTAAGTGAATAATCAATCGACTCGCCATTAAGCCACCTATCTTACCAAAAGAAAATATTCCCATTACCAAGGCCCCACACTAAAGAAGACTCCACTTTCCATTTAACCGAATAGATCCAATGCCAAACTTTAGAATGGCCATTAAAGAAGTAGCACATGGAAGGGTGCCTCCCACCACAATATTTGGCCCTCATAAAATTGGCCCAAAGACTCACATTAGACCTAAAGTTAAACCGCAACTTAAAAGTAAAAGCACAAGCTATATCAAACATATCTTTACACCCTAACCCTCCTTCTTGCTTAGTACCACAGAAACTACCCCAATTCATCCAATGAATCTTAGAATTATTGCCATAGCCTTTCCAAAAGAAATTATTCAAAATTCTATCAATTCTAAGGCATACACCTTTAGTAGGAAGAATAGTTTGAAAACTATAAATAGGAATAGAATAAAGCACACTTTTAATAATGGTGAGACGCCCACCAAAACTTAGAAAATTAGAATTCCAAGAGAATAATCTATTCTGAATCATTGAAATTAAATCGTCAAAGAGAAAAGATCTCTTTCTACCCTTAAAAAGCAGAATCCCCAAGTATTTTATAGGAAGAACACCTTGAGAAAAACTAGTAAGATTCCTAATATTTAAAATCCAATCATGCAAGACATTCTTAGAAGCAATAAAGCAACATTTATGCTTATTGAAGGATAGACCACCAACAGATTCAAAATGACCAAAAAATCTCAAAATTTTGCTAATCCTATTCTTAGCAGCATTAGTAAAGATAATAAAATCTTCAGCAAAACATAAATGGGAGATATGAACACCACCTAAAGTTTTGAAGTAAAGATTAGGGCAATTGTAAAAAAGATTAGCCAAGCCCCTAGAAAGATAATAAATAGCAATAATAAAAATAGCCGGAGACAAAGGGTCACCTTACCTCAGACCATGAGAAGCTTGAAAGTAACCATGACTCTTACCATTCATAATTATAGAAAAGAAATGACTTTCAATACAAGATTTTACGAGATTTATGAATTTAAAATCAAAACTAAAAAGACTGGACATATTATATATAAAACTCCAGTTAATATTATCATAAGCCTTAGCAATATCCAATTTCATAATCATGTTACCACCTCTCACCTTGACATCCAAATCCTGCCATAATTCCTGAGCTAAAAGGATATTGTCAACAATAGCATGACCTTTGACAAAGCCCATTTGATAAAGAGATATAATCTTAGGCAATAAAACTGTTAACCTGCTCATCAAGAGTTTAGATATAAGTATATAAAACACAGTACATAAACTTATGGGTCTAAAATCATTCCAAGAATTAACATCAGTGTTCTTAGGAATTAAAACAATAGAAGTAGATCTAAAAAACTTAGTAATAGGAGAACTATTAATGAAATCCGTAACAACAGAGAAAACATCATTAAAAAGAATAGACCAAGTTATTTGTAAGAACGTAGTGGTAAAACCATCTGGCCCAGCAACATAATCAGCATTCATATCAAATAAAATACCTTTAATCTCCTCAAGAAGAGGAGACTTAAATAAATAACAGTTATCCTCTTAAGATATGATATTAGGAATAAAAGAAGTATTATCAATAGACACCAGATTAAAAGACTTATTCAAATGCTTATGAAAGTAATTAACAGCCATGCTAGCAATCTCATCTCTATCTTCAGTAGCAGAACCATCCTCACGAGAAATTTTATGAATATTGTTAATAGTGCATTTCCCATTAACCAAGGCATGAAATATTTAGTGTTATTATCACCTTCCACTAAATGTTTGACAGCAGCTTTTTGTTTTCAAAAAGTTTCTTCCTGAACCTGAAGCTTAGCAAGCTCCACTTTAGCCTCATTGAGAATACACAAATTAGCCTCAGAGGAATCTGACAGATAAAAATCCTCAAGGGAGTTAATTTTATTTTCAGCATGTAAGATGTTGGTTAAAAAATCTTTAAAAATATTATGGTTCCACAGTTTCAACACAAGCTTGAGCCTTTTCAATTTAAGCCATAGTCTTTTCATGCTAGAAATAACATTATTAGGATAAAGAGGAGCATTCCAATTATTTTGAACAACCTCAAGAAAAGACTAGTGATGCAACCACATATTCTTGATTCCAAACTAAGACGGAAAACTCCTAGGATTATTCTTAATGTTGATAAGCAAGGGGGAATAATCAGAGAGAGTATGACTCAGGTGTTCAACCTTGGTCAAGTTAAAAGCGTTCAGCTAAGAATTATTAAAAAGAACTATCAAACCTTTGCCACAAATGCCCACGATGCCAAGTATACTTATTACCCGAAAACCCAATATCAATAAGACTACAAGCCAAGATAATATCATTGAAATCCTCCATAGACTGATATATAGGAAGAGAACCCCCCTATACATTCGTCTGGGCTAGTAATCATATTAAAATCACCCCCACAAGCCAAGAAAGATTACAGACATTCTGAAAATTCAAAATTTGCTCCCATAAAGTTCTAATATATCAAGAAGAGGCGGCATACACAAAGGATACACAACATTGTACATTAGAACTTTCAACATTGTAGTGTAAAACTTGAGTAAAATCACCAATAATATCAATTCTAACAAAATCTTTACAGAAAATCCAAATTTTACTGTCAACATTATACTTAGCATTATTAAAACCCAAAAAACTAGCTGCAGTAGTTAATTTATCCGCAGAAATAAGAGGTTCAAGTAAAACAAGAATAGCAATGTTATGAAAACGACATAAATTTTTAACCCTAAGCTTAGAAGAGGGGCAACCAATACCCTGCACATTCCAAATAATGGCGTTAAACATAAAAAAACATAATTAATGAGAAGTATGAGATCGGGTACTTCTGGGAGATTGTAAAAAAAACATTTTTGGGTTTCCTTCCATGTTTACCACAACTCTTAGAAAAACTAAAATCATTATCTTCCCTAGCATAACATTTAGCTACAATATCAATTTCTGAATCAGTATAAGCATCAAAGTGATAAAGACCATATAACAAAATTGTTTATCATTTGAGTTACCGAAAGGCCCCTTAGGAAAAGGCCAATCACCCTCACCATCCACAAAGAAAACTCCATCTTCTAAAGTAGTTAAAGACATCTCATTACCTTTAATTAAACCACTCCCTTTCTCAGAAATAACCAACGGAAGAATTCCCTAAGAAGGGACCGCCTCCTCCTCCATCAAAGTACCAAGTTTATCATTGCATAAATTGTTTCCAGTTATCGCTAGAGCCATAGTAGGGTTCACCAACAAAGGCAACACCTCCCCTTGGGAGGAAATAACATGATCATTCTCAACAAAAGGTTTAGTAAAAGCATCAATATTATTATTCTCATCCAAAACAATAAGTTGAGTCACATTTTGTAAAGAAGCATAAGCAGTAGATGATGAAGATGGATCAAACATTTTATGCACAACATTAGAAAACTTTTTCCTTCTCCCACGTCATAAGTAAGATCTAAATTAAGTTCATTACCAGAAGATGAAGGAACATCCTTAATAACAGGCTCTGAAGGAACATTCGTAATACCATTACCTTCCACCATCTTATCACTAACATCTGCATTTGTATTGCGCACCTGCATTTCAGTGGACCTAAAAATTTTTTATCATTCTTAAGGTGGGGATGAAATTTAAAATATTCACTCAGACCATGACCAGGCATTTTGTAATGGAAACAGAAGATGGGAAAATTTTCAAATTCGACCTTTTTGGAAATAACCATTCAATTCAAACCCAAGCCAAATCTCGGTAGGATACTTTTTAGAGATATCTAACTCATCCAAAACCCTAGCCACCGAAGGACAAGAAACCGAAGTCGTGGCTTGGTCCATTTGCAGGGGTCGGCCAAGGATGGAAGCCAGGCCATAAAGGATTTGAGAATTGAAAAAATGTAACCTAAGGTTAGGAAAAGACACCCAAATAGGAGCAATTGGCAATTCATGAAGCACATCAAAATCAGAAGTCCATTTAAGAAGACGCATTTGGCATGATTGAATGTAATAAGAATGCCTTGAAAAATCTGGCTATAATCCAAATCGTTGCTCAGTTGGATCGCCACATGCCTTGGATCGAGTAAACCAACATAAAAGGAACATGAAAGCTTTAGATTATAGAAAAATTTCTAGATGACATCAATGTTAGGTTGCTTCAGAACAAACTTACCCACAAGAGTAAGATCAAAAGGAGCAGCAAGTTGAGCCACAACCAAATCATCTAACAGTAATGCAAAACCTCCTTTAAAAGATGAATGAACAAATTTTAGGGAAGGAGAAGAGTCAGCAGAACCAGTCAAAACCTCCTTAAAAGATCGATATTTCCCATTCAGGACAGAAGCAATTGGAGGGTTAGATGATGACGGGGTCATGATCCCCCCAAAAAAAGGAACCTAAAGGCCAACTAAAGAAAACTACAAAAGACCCAACAAAAAAAAACATTGAAACCCAAAAAAATTGAAATGAGATAGAGCAGCCACCAGCACTAGAGTAAAACACGCAACAGCACGAGGAAAGAGAACCGAGCCGAAAAGAAAACCCAAGGCTAAAGAAATAGGAAACAAGAAGAAACACATGAAACAGGAGAGAAATCACCAGAAGAGCCAACGAGAGATCCTCCAAATGGCTATGAAGCCCAAACCCTAGAAACGCCTTAGAATCACCAGGAAGCTCGAGCGTGGCGACATCATTTGAAAAAATGTGGCAGAAATAAGTTAACACAACTTGGTAGGCTAACATAACCTAAAATAATTATAAATAATTGAATTTAAAAGAACTAAATCTATTATACTGTAATAATAGAATGAAGTACTGTATGAAAAGCTAAAATTGAAATGTATACTTATATTAAATATATTTAAATAACTACTAAACTGTAATAAAATTAAAAAACAAATAAATATCATTTAGCAAATTTTAGAATAGCCCACAAGCTCCAATTTCTTTGCATGCTAATTAGTTAATAGAATTCCTCCTCGACAGCCCTTTAACTCTGGCATAATAAAATCCCATCATAGTAGTCCACTGGCACCAACATAATAGAATCCAGCCTTAGTAGCCCACTAACTTCAGTATAATAAAATCCCAAGTTGGTAGCTCACTGGCTTTAACAAAAAATGATCCCTTCTCACTTCCAGAACATCACATTTCTTTCCATATTATTATACATATTCAATGCTTTTCTTTAAATAAACAAAAAATAGACTCAATTCAAAAATTACAAAAATGACTTAATGGTAGGCAAAAGAAATAATATTGATAAAATATTTATAGCTTCAAAATATAACCAGCTTAACAAAAGATTGTGTAAAATATTATTTTAAGACTTTAACCATACTACTGTACTATTTTTAAAGTATAAATTATTTTTTATACAAGAAAAATCACATAAATTCTAAAATCGCCTAGGAAATATTTCCTTAAAATATTAAGAATATTTAGAATATTTGTCTCTGTAATATATAAACATCTTTGTTATGAAACATTTACCAATACAAAGTTATCCTCTTTTTTGTTAATAAAAAAATCAATTTTATCAAGAAAATCTAAAAATATTAAATTATTAAAAACTAGATAGGCAAAATGTAACCTATCTTAAGATGAATAATTATGCCCACTAGTCAAATACCATAAATTTACCTTCTGTTGCTAAAAATGGACTTCCTCTCTCTAAAAGTCCTCACCTTCTCTCTCTTGAATGTGGGCTGCCATTATTAAAATGCAATAAAGTAGTGGATTTAAAATACATTTAATGTGTAGATAATGGCCTAGTGCTTTGGTACCACCATAAAACACTAAATTAAAATTCAGGAATTCAATACTACAGCGCTGCAATGTCACTATTTGAAATCTTGATGCAGTGTAGTGCTAGGGCACTCCAATACCCAATATTGTGGTACTCAAAGATTAAAATTTTAGATTGTTTTCCAAGATATGTTTCAAACCTCTGGGAGTCATTCCAAAACACATGCAAACCTTTTCATATAATGACACATTTCCAAACACATATAAATGGCCTCAAATACCAAACAAGTAATAGGTTACCTAACTTCTAATTGGGTCAGACTTGTTTGAATAAAAATTAGAATTTACAGTTTTAAGTGTAAGTTATGAACTATTTATTTTGTTTAAAATCCAAGGAAATACGTTATTATAGTTCTACAAAAATGCTTAGAAGAATGAAAAATTCATAGGTGTTGAACAAAGCCATAGCTAGTGCCCAAATATATAGCACCAGAACGTGGACATCTACAACACTCAAATGCCTAAATCATACATTGTAGCATAATCTAAAATTTTGGGAAGATCTACAACCCTGTGGAGCTAAGGTCAATGGCGCTCAATCAAAAATCAACATCACAACATTAGAGTCTAAAAAATTTGAACACTGGAGTATTGATCATTAGAATACTATAGCACGAAATTTTACTTTCAAGCATCACCAAACAAAATCTTTATAACATCATGGTGGAGTAGTTGACAAAATAAGAAGTCATGCCAATTCAACCAAAAGATGTGTAAATTCATTTTTTAATCGTGGCAGGTCAGCCCAGTGCCACAATGAAGTAGATATTATAGCATCGAGGTGCTAGTTCAATTTTCACCATCGCAATGCTAACTTATCTAGTGTCATGGTTCCTACACTCATTTTTTTACTAATATAAACAATTTTTTTAATTATTTTGTTTAGAGAGTTCTACAATTTTAGAGAAGGCTTGTACTTTATAATGCCTACCATTTATTCCCCCTTAGAGTAAAATCTAAGGGCTTGGAAAGTTCAATAAACCTTCTTTTGGGAGATCTTAGTCATTATTGTGTAAGTAAATATATTGTGTGAAGGAGTATGGAGAATATCAATTAATTCTTTCAGGTCACATTTATCATGTTCATTCTCCTATATCTTTTAAATATGAATGAAATAAAAATGAGCTTGCTTCCTTTATTATCCATATCTTGATAAATCTCTAATTGTGGACAAATGATATAAATATGTAAGAAGTACTAATATAGACTATTATGCTTTAATTTTTTTCTTAGATGTTTTAAATGAAAATTTGTTAGGGATGTTAGGCCCTTATGAACTGGCCCAAGGCTAACCAAGAGGGGAGGGGGTGAATTGGTATTTAAAAATATCTTTCAACCAAAGCACAACAAAGCTCAAACCAAAATCACCACAGAAAACAAGTGTGGAAAAAAAATTAAATGCGAAGCAGAAAAGAGAACACAAGGATTTATAGTGGTTCGGTCAACTCGACCTAAGTCCACTCCCCGGAGGCGCCCTCTGAGTATTGCACTACCAAAGTATCTCTCCTTTTGCTCCCACAGCAAGGCAGAGAAGCCCTTAATAAAACCTCCTTTTTGTCACCCCCAACAAGGCAGAGAACCTAACTCCTTTTGCTTCCACATGAAGCAGGCAGAGAACCTCGATCGATCACTGAAGCTTACCTCTCTCAACCCTTCCAAGGATAAGAGACTCTAGTGGAAGAAGAAGGGGAACAATTCTTGGAGCAACCCTTGTGAATCTCCCTCACAAGCTCCCCCTCACAAGATCCTCTCTCTCTCTCTCTCTCTCTCTCTCTCTCTCTCTCTCTCTCTCTCTCTCCTCTAAGCTTTCTCAGGTCAAGACAGCAGCAAAAGATTATTCAAAATGTTGAACAATAGCGCTTAAATAGAAGAGCTTCAAAATAGCTCATTAATTACAAGTTGACGACTTTATTGTCCAAGAAGATAGGGGTACGATCAGTGCAAATTAAGCCTAATCAACCGGGACAATTTGGGACGAACAGAAGAAAAATGTTCATATCGTCCAGGACAATAATAAATCATCTTGTACGATTAGTTCAAATCACAGACCATCGGCCAGACAATTACTCTAAAAAGAGTTCTAGACGATTCCAAAATAACTTGATCGTCCAGGCCGATCTCATGATCGTCCACGACGATTAGTTCAAATCAGAGGAAAATTGTCCAGAGCATCGTCTGGAATTTGAGCTGGACGATCCTGTTCGGCTAGATCATCGCCTGGAATTTGAGCTGTCCGATACTTATGGTCCATGAGTAACTAAGGTTTTTGAATGGATCAACCCGGCCGATCTTGCGATCATCCAGGATGATGTGATTGTATCAATCATCCTTAATTGCTTTCCTTAAGTGCTAGATTAATTTAGGCATAATTATATCAAATCATCCAGGATGATACAAGATCATCCTAGCCGATTGCCAAAAATAAAGAATGCCTAAATAAATCATGGCAGCTAATTCTTTCTATTTTAAGCCTATTGTTCTAGCTGATACATGTATCGTCCAGGCTGATCGGTTAATGACAGCTGCCTTAATTAAGATGACTGATTAGGATTTGTTTTTTGAACCCTTTCATCCAGGATGATAATACTATTGTTTGGGACGATGTGAGTAAAAATAGAAATTCTAAGTCAGACAAAAAAAAAATCATTCAAGTGTGTGTAGGGTTACTTAGCATCAGAACACTTCAATGATTATAATTGACTCAAGAAAGGAAAAAAAATATAGACTGACTCAGACCTAGTCTACCCAATCTTGAGCTAGTTTCGATTGTCGTTTGATCTTGTGGCCCTGAAATGTCAGTAGAAAAGGCAGTCGTAGAGAAACAAGAGTGTTTGATAATCATCAAAACATAATCCATGAAAAAAGATTTGCAACAATCTCCCCCTTTTTGATGATGGCAAAACACTCTGACGATTAATTTCAAAATAACAGTGCAAAATAGAAAGCTTTCAAAATTTAGAATACATAGCATAGTGAAAACACTCAAACATCCTACTTCCCCTTTTGACATCTCAAAAAGGAGGAGGAAACGAAGAAATAAAGTAAGCAGAACCTCTTTTTCTTTTCTTTTCTTTTTTAATAAACTAAGGTATGAACATGATGTAGTATTCCATGTGATTGATTTTAAAAATTTGTAAGTTAATGAGTTAACAACATCAAAAATCTAAAAAATGGTAGAATATCTGATCATGGTTACCCTTAGCTTGGATTTTCTTTTAGGGTAAAATCGTCTTTTGAAATCAATGACCTAATTCAAATATTCAATTAGATATGAAAAAGGATGCGTTCACCACTTGGTTTTAAAAAAAATATCTTATAGAATAATGTATCAGAGTAAATTTGTCACAATCGCATAACTATCAAAATCATGCCTTTGATTTTATCAAGTGATACATGAAATCTTCTAAGTTTTAAGAGATTCGAAAAGAGAGGAGAGCTTGCTTTTGGTGGGCTCATTTTATGCCTCTTGTCAATTTGAATGGCGATTTACGCATCATTTGATTTTTGATATACTTTGTGTACATTTTTTCAATTTGGCGTCATTGCGCATCTTTTGTTTTTTGCATCATTGGCCTTTTTTTTTTTTTGCAAGCTACATTCTCTTTTAAAAACTCTTAAATAATCTTAATTATGAGTATATCTTCTAGATATTAGAGAAGAAAAACTCACTCTCTAATACAGGGAAGAACAATCCACAAAATAGAATCAATAATCGTATGAAAAAAATGCAATGGCAAGGATAACGAGGAATCTTGATGTGACAAAAAGACTTCAATCATTATAAATACAAGATAGATTTGCTGTAGCAAGGTTAGAAAAGATCTTAATTATATACTCCATTTATTAATTTGAGATAGATTGTTCACTATAAAAGAAAACTGTGCCACTAAAATATGTTAGAGAAAGAGACACAATCAACGGAATATTTTTACCCTTTAATGGATTAAGAGATATAAAACATTGACTACAAACTTTTAAAAGCAAGAAAAAGACATATGATATCACTTCAATGATGATTTAAAAGAAATTTAAGAAAGCAAAAAATAAAACAAAACAACAAACAAAAAAAACTAACAACAAAACATAAAGCAATAAAAGAAGAAAAGAAAAAGAACAAAAAGAAACACAAGTAAAAGATCTAGTTCATGCATTTATATCAATCACATCGAACCTGATTCTTAAAGAGCTAAAAGTGTCAAAGGGTAGTGGTTTAGTAAAGATGTCAGCCAGTTGATTATCAATTGTCACATGGTGTAACTCAATGTCTCCCTTAGTCACATGATCTCTAATAAAGTGATGCCTAATGTTAATGTGCTTAGTCCTTAAATGTTGGATAGGATTCTTAGAAATGCATATGGCACAAGTGTTGTCATAAAGGATTGAGATGGTGCCTACAGGTAATCCTAAATCCAATACACGCTCTTTTAACCAAAGGACTTGGGCTACACAACTTCCTAAAGCAATGCACTCAGTTTCAGCAGTGGAAAGTGCAATAGAGTTATGCTTTCTACTAGACCATAAGACAAAAGATTGTCCTATGAATTGACAGGTTTCAGAAGTGCTTTTTCTATCCACCTTACATCCTACAAAATCAGAGTCAGAAAATCCAATAATCTTAAAAGAAGTGTTGTGCCTAGGGTACCAAATCCCTAGGTTTTGGGTCCCTAAAAGGTATCTAAGAATTCTCTTAACTACAGTCAGATGGGATTCCTTAGGGTCAGCTTGAAATCTAGCACAAAGATAAATGCTAAATATTATATCAGGTCGGCTAGTAGTCAAGTAAAGTAAAGATCCAATCATGCCTCTGTACTTCTTCTGATCAACAGGCTCACCACTTGGGTCCTTATCCAATGGAACACTAGAAGTCATGGGAGCATTAATTAGCTTGGCTTTATCTATCTCATACTTCTTCAAAATGTCATTTATGTATTTTGATTGATTTACAAATATTTCATCATCTAATTGTTTTATGCTAAACCCAAAAAAGTAGGACAACTCTCCCATCATACTCATCTCAAACTCTCTACTCATTATTTTAGAGAATTCATCACAAAGTTTCTTATCAGAAGATCCAAAAAGTATGTCATCCACATAAATCTGAACAATGAGCAAATCATCTCCAACATTCTTAAGAAAAAGGGTGGTGTCTACACTCCCCTTAACAAAACCCCTTTCTAGTAATAATGTGCTAAGCCTCTCATACCAAGCTCTGGGTGCCTGCTTTAAACTATATAAGGCCTTTTTTTAATTTAAAAATATGATTTGGAAATTTGGAACTCTCAAAATCTTGGGGTTGTTCTACAAACACATCCTCTTTTATTTCTCCATTTAGAGAGGCACTCTTGACATCCATTTAAAAAAGCTTAAATCCTTTATAACAGGTAAAGGCTAATAGCACTCTAATGGCTTCCAATCTAGCTACAGGGGTAAAGGTCTCCTTAAAATCTATTTCTTCAATTTGGTTATACCCCTTAGCCACTGATCTTTATTCCTTACCACCACTCCAGAATCATTCACTTTGTTCTTAAAGATCCACTTGGTTCCAACTACACTTTATCCCTTTGGTCTACCCATAAGCTTCCAAACATCATTCCTAACAAATTGGTTCAATTCTTCCTGCATGGCTAAAATCCAAAACTCATCAGAAAGGGTTTGGTTTATATTGGTGGGTTCAGTTATTGAGAAAAAGGCAGAGTGGTTCACTTCCTTGCTAAGTCCATGTCTTGTCCTAACTCCATTAGAAGGGTCTCCTAAGATCAAATCTTTAGGGTGACTTCTAGAGTATCTCCAATCTCTAGGCAAGGTGTGTGAAGGTCCAACCCTTTCCTCTAGATATATATTTTCTACTCCTTGGGTAACATCTCCTACTCCTTCAGTGTTTTGGTGTTCTACTCCCTTCTCCAAATTTTCTACTCCAGTGATAATCTCTCCAACATCATCTTCCTCAACTCCAGGCTTTCTAGGATCAGACTCATCAAACACTACATGTGTAGTTTCTTCCCCCATCAAAGTTTTCTTGTTAAACACCCTAAAAGACTTCCCAATACTAGAATATCCCAAGAACACTCCTTCATCAGATTTTGGATCAAATATTCCTAAGTGAGACTTTCCATTATTTTGAATGAAAACATTACAACCAAAGACATGAAGGTGGGAAAGATTGGGTGTCCTACCCTTAAGGATCTCATAGGGTGTCTTATCTAGCTTAGCTCTAGCATTCACCCTATTCAACACATAACATGCTGTGTTAATTGCTTCAGCCCAAAAGTATTTTAGAAGTGAATACTCAGCAAGTATGACTCTAGCAGCTTCCACTAAGGTCCGATTCTTCCTTTTAGCTACCCCGTTTAGATGAGGGGTCCTAGGAGCTGAGAAGTTGTGGCTAATCCCCTTGTCCTCACAAAAATCTCCAAATCTTTCATTTTCAAACTCTCCCCCATGGCCACTATGGATGGTCAAGATCTCACAACCTAGCTTTTTCTGAATCCAAGTAAAAAAGGTTCTCAACTCCTCAAAAGACTCATTTTTGTGTGAAAGAAATCTAGTTCAAGTGAACCTTAAGTAGTCATCAACAATTACAAAACCATAGACTTTCCCTCCCAAGCTAGCAGTACTAATGGGTCCAAACAAATCCATGTGAAGGACTTCTAAAGGTCTAGAGGTGCTAATGTTCTTAATGGGGTGAAAAGAGGAGTGGACTTACTTTCCTAATTGGCAGGCATCCCAAAGGTGGTCTTTAGAAAATTTCATGTTGTGGACACCTCTAACTAAGTCTTTTTGGGTCACTTTCCTAAGGGTTTTCATACTAGCATGATATAATCTTCTGTGCCACAACCATGAATCATCAAAAGCAGTTTTTAAGCAAAAGATGCAATGCATTCAATGTTATTTAAATCAAACATGTACACATTATTGATCCTCTTTCCTTGCAAAATAGTGTTGTTATTTAAACTTATAATGCATGAATTTGCAAAGACTTGTATGATGAAGCCCTTATCACAAAGCTGACTGATGTTGAGCAAGGTGTGTTTTAATCCATCAACAAGCAAAACATTTTCAATCATAAGGTTCTTGGAATTATTGATTATACCTGCGCCTAGAACCTTCCTAGTGGTGTTGTCTCTAAGAGTAATCTTGCCTCCTGTCCTGGTCTCCAGCAAAACGAATTGATTGGCATCGCCAATCATATGTCAAGAGCATCTACTGTCCAGGTACCACATACTCTCACGAGGCCTTTGTGAGAGCTTACCTATAAAATCATCAAATATTAGTTTTAGGAAACCAAGCAGGTTTGGGTCCCTTCTTATGAAAAGTGGAATGCAATGCATATGTGCTATGCTGTGAATCATGCAATTTGGGTCTCCATACCTAATGTGTACTATGGTGAATAGCGCAAGTGTGTGAGATGTGTCCTAGCTTGCCACATGAAATGCATCTAACTCCAAGAAAAGGATTTCTTAAATGGTTTGGGTAGTAATGCCTCTTCCTAGTTTTTGTCTTTTTATCAAGTGTGGGTGTAATCCAATTTTTCTTAAGTGTATCCAATTCATTTTTAATCCTCAAGTTAGTATCTTTTAAAGCATCATTATTAATTCTCAAATTATGCTCTATCTCTTTAGATTTCTTAAGATCAGATTCAAGTGATGTGTATGAAACTTTTAAATAATCATGCTCTTCAATTAATTCAGAATGGTTTTTATTTAAATCATCAAATTCATTAAGTAGATCCATATGATTAGAATTAATTGTAGAATGATCTTTAATCAAAATTTTATACTCTTTTTTGTAAATTTAAAAATTCTAATTTCAAACTAGCATGAGTTTTCTAAAGTTTTCTATATAATGCATGAATTTTTTCAGAAACTTCAAGGAGTTGGTCGTAGGATAGTTTGCATACCTCTTCTTGATCAAGATGATCGTCTTCCATTAAGCACAGGTTTGTTGTCTCATCTTCAGGTTCAGTCTCAGATGAATCGGATGCAGAATCTGCCTAGAATGCCTTTTGAAATTTCTTTTTATCCTTCCTAAACTTGGGTTTCTTCTCACCCTTTTCTTTACTTGAGTGAGACTTGAGTGTATGGAAATCAACTTTCACATGCCCATGTTTCCTACATTCAAAACAAACCATGTCATTAGAACTCTTAAAATTTTTGTTTCCCTTACCTTTGTTCCACTTTTGATGATACTTTTGTTTCTTCCTTAGAAAGCTTTTGAATTACCTCGTGATTAAGGCAAATTCATCACTTTCAGACCCGGAGGAGTCGGAGTTCATGTCATTGGCCTTCAATGCCAAAGTTTTCTCCTTTCTTTTCTCACCTGCATCCAAATTTCTTTGATTTAGTCCTTGCTTGTAAGCAATGAGTGAATCAAGTAAGTTTTCAATCGAATAAGTATTCAAATCTTTAGATTCAGTGATTGTAGTGATTTAGCATCAAAAGTGGAAGGCAAGCATCTGAAAATCTTATTCACTTTTTCATAATTTGAAAGTTCTCTTCCTAAGGCATGCAAAGAAGCTACAATTTGAGTAAACCTTGTATACATATCAAAAATTGATAAGGTTTCATATGAAAAAGTTCGTAATCATGCAAGAGAATATTCAAACGAGATTTCTTAACTTCATTGGTTCCTTCATAAGTAATGCACAACCTATCCCAAATCTCTTTACTAGTAGTGCAATTAGAAATGCGTATGTAATCTTCCGATTTTAAAGCACAGAAAAAAAAAGTTTAAGCAGTTCACATTGAGTTGAGCTAAATCTCTTTCATCAAAAGTCCATTCAGTAAAAGGCACTTCAGTTTTAATTCGATTAAGTTCACGAGAATGTGGAGAATATCCTTCTTTAATAAGCATCCACATGCAATAATTAGTCGATTGTAAAAAAGTAGACATGCGAGTTTTCTAAAAATCAAAAGGTAGATTGTCAAACAAGGGTGGTCGTGTAATAGAATATCCTTCAATTGTGTTACGATTCCCAAAGTTAGACATGAATCAAAATTTAAAAAGTTTTTAAACTCAGTTTTATGAATCCCGCTCTGATACCACTTGAATGTTTGTTAGGGATGTTAGGCCCTTAGGAACTGGCCCAAGGCTAACCAAGAGGGGGGTGAATTGGTATTTTAAAAAATATTTTAACCAAAGCACAACAAAGCTCAAACCAAAATCACTATAGAAAATAAGTGTGGAAAAAAATTAAATGTTGATGCAGAAAGGAGAACAAAAGGATTTATAGTGGTTCAGTCAACTCGACCTACGTCCACTCTCCGGAGGTGCCCTCCAAGTATTGCACTACCAAATTGACTCTCCTTTTACTCCCACAGTAAGGCGGAGAAGCCCTTACAAAAACCACCTTTTTTTCACCCCCGGCAAGGCAGAGAACCCAACTCCTTTTACTTCCTCCTGAAGCAAGCAAAGAACCTTGATCGATCGCTGAAGCTTACCTCTCCCAACCCTTCCAAAGATAAGAGACTCTATTGGAAGAAGAAGTTGAACAATGCTTGGAGCAACCCTTATGAATCTCCCTCACAAGATCCTCTCTCACTCCCTCTCTCTCTCTCTCTCTCATCTAGGCTTTCTTAGGTCAAGACAACAGCAAAAGATTGTTCAAAACATTGAACAATAGCTCTTAAATAGAAGGGCTTCAAAATAGCTCATTAATTACAAGGTTCTGACTTTATCGTCTAGGTATATCGTCCTGTATGATCAGTGCAATTTAATCCTAATCATCCAGGACGATCTAGGATGAACAGAGGAAAAATGTTCATATCATCCAGGATGATAATAAATCATCCTATACAATTAGTTCAAATCACAAACCATCGGCCAAACAATTGTTCTGAAAAGAGTTTTGGATGATTCCAAAATAGCTTGA
This sequence comes from Dendrobium nobile, assembly GCA_022539455.1. Taxonomy (NCBI): domain Eukaryota; kingdom Viridiplantae; phylum Streptophyta; class Magnoliopsida; order Asparagales; family Orchidaceae; genus Dendrobium; species Dendrobium nobile. The sequence goes on from CM039735.1 coordinate 64,291,983, forward strand.
TCGTTCGGGCCGATCGTTCAAATTAGAGGAAAATCATCCAGAGCATCGCCCGGAATTTGAGTTGGCCGATCCTGATCAGCCAGACCATTACCCAAAATTTGAGCTATCTGATATTTATCATCCACGAGCAACTAAGGTTTTTGAATGGATCGTCCCGATCGATCTTGCGATCATCCAGGACGATGTGATCGTATCAATCATCCTTAATTGCTTTCCTTAATTTCAAGATTAATTTAGGCTTAATTATATCAAATCGTCCAGGATGATACAAGATCATCCTGGCCGATTACCTAAAATAAAAAATTCCTAAATAGATAATGGCGGTTAATTCTTTCTATTTTAAGTCTATCATCCTGGCTGATACATGTATCGTCCAGGCCGATCGGCTAATGACGGCTGCCTTAACTAAGATGACTTATTAGGATTTCTATTTTGAACCCTATTATCCGGGATGATAATACTATCGTCCGGGATGATGTGAGTAAAAATAGAAATCCTAAGTCAGATAGAAAAAATCACTCAAGTGTGTGTGTAGGGTTACTTAGCATCAGAACACTTTAATGGTTACAATTGATTCAAGAAAGGAAAAAAAATACAGACTGACTCAGACCTAATCTACCCAATCTTGAGCTAGTTCTGATTGCCATCTGATCTTGTGGCCCTAAAATGTCAGTAGAAAAGGCAGTCGTAGAGAAACAGGAGTGTTTGATAATCATCAAAACATAATCAATGAAAACAGATTTGCAACATTAAATATCTCTCATTCTTCATTAATGTATACAATGATCAATTAATATCTAGTGTGATGTATATTCTCAACAAAGAAATATTGGAATATTTAGGAGTATTAAAATGGAATGTTGGCATGTCTAGACAAAGAATAATAAACTTTTTAGTTTCTATGGAGATAGTATAATTACAGGAAGGCCTTATACCTCTATTTTCACCCCTACAAACTAGATAGAGATCTAGGGATTCATATGTTTTGATTCACATCTAAAATAAAGTATCTTATTAGGAAACTTATATTTTCTTACATTTATTAGTCCAAACCATTTTATTTCCATTATTATCAAAATTTCTTGCAATTCTCAATTGTATGGCAAAAACTCAAAAATATCATTTTAAATTTTTGCAGGATAAATTATGCATTCAAATTAAATAGTAGTAGTTTAGTTCTAATTAAGAAGATTATTTTCTCGTAGGATCGACACTCTTCTCTATTACTTTATTACTTGATTCAACATGTATACTTGCATATCTAGTGGGATTTGATAAATTTTATATCAAAGAAAAACTAACCATATTTTCACATCATTTCAAAGCAAACCTCAGAAAACTTACAATAAGTTTTTTGCACCATTTGGGTATATTTCAATTTTAACTATATTATTAAAAAATGTGTATCTTTAGACTTTTATCCTATCTCTTGATATTTCTTTGTTTGATAAAATTTTGAAAAAGCTAAAAAAGAATTTTGTGATTGTTTAGTTTGTCATTTTTTTTAGTTATTTAATCATTATGTATGCTTATTAGATCTAGTAAGGAGCCCTTATTATTTGAAGCAAAAATAGAAAGAACCCTTACAAAAATTCAAATAAAAATAATTTAGAGATATTTGAACAAGCATAAGATCAAGCCCATTTTAGACGCCTTAGAGAGTATGCTAACCATTTAGTAGAAGGAATCCATTAGAGTATCAATAGATCTATTATCCAAGATAATAAATTTGAACTGAAATCTATCATAATTTAAATGGTTCAAAATTCTTAATTTGGTGAAGCTCATGTTAAAGATCTAAACTTACAATTAGCTAGTTCCGTAGAAATATGTTTAACATTTAAGTGTGATGGTGTTAGTGATGATGTTATTAGGCTTAGATTATTCCCATTTTCACTAAGTGACAAGATTAAGATGTGCTTGAATTCCTTGCCCATAGGCTCTATAATTACTTACAATATTTTTGTCGTAGAAATCCACAGCTAAGTATTTCTCACCTTCAAAAACTATCAAACTTAAAAATGATATCACACCTTTTACTCAGTTTAAGGGAGAATTAGTTAACGAATGTTCGGCAAGATTTAAGGAAATATTTAACAAATGTCCTCACCAAGCTTTATTAGATTGGTTGATTATTTAATTTTTTATAATAGATTAGTAGGGTACCATAAGTTAATTATAGATATTGTAGCTAGAGGATCTTTATTGTATAACCCATTTGAATTGATGGAGCTAAATTGAAAATATTATTAAATATATAAATAAAGATCTAAAAATTTAAAATAAATATTCTTCAAGTTTTTTTGGTCTCTAAAATAAATTATATTCATAACTTCAAGAATTTTTTGATGTTGTATTATATACTACTTAATATTTCATAATATTAGAATGTTTTAATTTAATAATAACAAAAAATAAAACTAAAGCACACTTAATTATAATATTTGAACTATAACTCAAAAACAAGAATTTAGTAAGTTACAAAACTTGACTAACAATTAAAACTATATAAAAATTCAAAACTATTTGATTTACAATCAAATCACAACTTTATTTACTAATAAAAGGCATAACTTGATTTTCTACAAAAATCAAAATTGGTGTCACATAGAATTTGCATGATTAAATTTTTGAATGGCTGGTTTATTTTAATATTATGTTTCTAAGAATAAATTTATTTTTATAAAATAAAAATAAGAAGATCATTAACAAAATGTGAAATTTAGGAATTTAGAAAAAAAAGGCCCTAAGGATTAAAAAAGGGTTATATTAGCTAAAAACATTGTATATACTTTATGGTTAAGCTGTATAGCTTTAGTGGCAACATTATAAGTCTAAATTCCTAAAATAAAAATAACATTGCCTATATTGTATTTCATAAAGGCTTTGATATTATTGTTTTGGGTGTTAGATGGATTTAGTTTGTAGTCCTTTCTAGATAATATTAAGTCCAATGTCATAATCCTAATTGCACCATTTATGGGGTTAAAATTTACAAGTTCCTTATATTTCCTTATAAGTAGACATGAGGTACTACTTATGTACCAGTTCTCACCTTAGTTTAAGGAATTGATATTGATCATTTCTCATTTTATATGTTATAATTCCTCACCTCTTAAACAATTTTACAATCTTTGGGAGAAAATCTCTTGAAACTTAAACTATTTTTTTAAAAAGTATTTTTATTTTTTAATCCTTTATGGCATATCATTTCATTCTTTTGATATAGTACGTTGATCTATATATCCTATTTGTTTACAAAAAAAAAAAATCTATAGTTTATATTCTCCACATACCATAGGCCAACATCAATCCCAGGATTCATCCTAATATCTTTTAGATCAAGCTGACCTTAATATAAATTATCTAAAATGTTTAGTATTGAGGGTTCACTATATAGGTCCAAAAATATCATATTGTGATTTTTTTAGAGATAAATAACATATTTAGGTATAGTAAAGTCTCTGATGATCCAATTATATTTAGAATGTTCTAGTTCTCATTGAAGGGTTGAGGTATCATAATAGCTTTTAGCTCAAGAGACTGGTGCATTCCTCAATAATTTTGAGATAAACTAATGGGAGCAAGTGAAAACTATTATTCATTGGAGTGGAAGGATATTAAAGGATCTTACAAGTATTACAAGCATGTAATTAGGAAAAATAAGATTGATCCAAAGGAGATAGAAAAAAGGGCATGACCTAAATCAGACTTTTTTATAGATAACCCACCACCTTATTTTGTAAACTTTTGTATTCATAATGGCTTCTATAATATAAGTTAGATGATTATTTCTAAAGATTCCTTGCCATATCTAAGGAACAACATATTAAAATTCCTTTTGCAAACACATTGGAACATATGTCTAGCTATATAAAACCTATGAAGGAAATCATCTATAATAAGAAGAAATTTAGATAATATGAGATTGTGGCACCTATGAAGGAGTGCAATGAAATCTTTTACAAGAGCTTTCTAGTGTAGTTAAAAGTTTTGGGGATTTTCACCATCTTATACGCCATCAAGAATGTGTAATTCAACAAGGCCTTATGCGAGGATAGGCCATAAGTAAATTTTATGTGACTTTATATTTATAAGAAACTCGGGATCAATGAGGTGATTCCAACCATGATTTCCCTATAGTTTTTTGATTGATCAATTACATATCCAACTGGGATCATAGAATATGTGTTCATCAAAGTTCAAAAGTTCATATTTTTCATCAATTTCATCACACTTTCCATATAGATGAAGTAGGAGATTCTGATTATTTTGGGGTAGCCCCTCCCAACCACAAGTAGGATGCTCATTGAGGAGGAAAATGGAGAACTCATCCTACTGATATAAGATGAAGAGGTAAAATTCAATGTTTTAAAAACCATAAAGCATCCCTTACTAAAGAGTGATAATTCCTCAGATTGGATATCCATACAAGAATGTTAAGGTGAAGTATGATTGTTCAAAGGAAACTTTTTAGCTTTCATCATGGAATTTACACATTTTGATAATCCAAATGTAGTAAAATAATTAAATATTTGGAAGAAATAGCATCAATATTTGTAAGATTGAATATTTTGGTAAGGCTACTACAAAATTCTACCTATCCATTAATAAGCCACCAACTCTTGAGTTGAAGCAACACTACCAATTGACAAGAAATTCCACACACTTTTTGGTCTAATAACTATTATTTGTTATGCTAAGGAGCAACTATTTTTCTCTATGTAAGTGCATATGCACTGTCAAGTAATAAAGTGATAAGACGAGTATCAATCCCAAAAGGAATTGAAATTATCCTAAGCGCACTCTAGTGTTGCTTAATAAAATCACAAGAGTTAGCTTATGAAATGAATAAAAAAGGTGATACAATGATAAGTAAAAGTTGCAGTTACAAAAGATAATACTATAATAATTTTTCAAATTCTAAACCTATGATATTTAAAATACACATACTTGCAAGAGAGTTTTCTTGTTAACGTTGTTGTGAATCAGAGCATAAGTAGTCCTCATCTCTGCCAAGCTTGTCGGAGTATTTTCTAGGATTCCTTCTAAATATAGGTTTACTATCTCCTTGAGATCTCATAACCCTAACCACCATATATCTACGCATGGAAAAATTATGCCTCTATTTATTCTTTTGCTCTTCTATCGAAGCTATATATAATAATAAGTTTTAAGTTTATGCATGGCTTATAAATAAACTAAATGAGGCATGTAGGAATCAAAAATAACTTTAAGTACTTTAAAAATTTTCATGTCAAATCAATGTAGTATATGGTTAATAAATTATCAAAAGTTTTGATAAAAGTGTTTAACCACACATGGAAATAAAATTAAACACAAAAAACATTTTTGTTTTGTTGAAAAATATAAAAAGTATAAAATAGAGAATATGGATAGAAATGACTTGACTTTTTTTTTAGAAGGCAAAGCAATTGCATTAATCAATAAAAGCTAATACAAACTACAAAGAAATACTACTAAGTTCCTCCTTTAACAAGATAGAAAAGGAAGGAGGAACCTTATTAGAGCTAATTTCATCCCAACTAAAATTATCCAAGATAGCATAGTTAGCACACAAATCTGCTAACTTATTACATTTCCTATCTATACATTTGAATATAACATGTTTAAATGCATTAAGAAAATCAAATTATTCCTTCCACTTTCTGTTCTTGTTGAATTTTGAAGATGCTTTATGATGTTGTAATTGTCCCCTTCAATAATAATTTCCTTATAATCCAGCATACAATCTTTAATTATTTCACTCAAATTTTGAACTGCCAATAATTCTAGATGAGCAATGCCCAATGCACACATCTCAAGATGATAGCAAGAAGAAATCTATCTTTACTATCTCAGAACACACCTCCAATGTCAGCTTTATATAATGGTAGAAGAGGAGCATCTATATTGACTTTGATCTAATTGGGTGGAAGAGGGAGCCTTATAAACAATCTATTCAATTGGTTAGCACCACAATGGCTTGATATAAACCCATAACCACAGTAAGGTAATGAAGATTAACTCACAGATTGTGCATCTATAGTAGCAAAACTTTCACCAATACCTTCATGAATAAACTTGTTCCTAGATTTCCAATTAAGAAAATTTGAATTATAATATAAATTGTTTGAATAGTTATGAAACATCCATTGACAATAGTCTTCAAAGGAATCAAAAGTCGGTATACCAAATCTCGATTTATTTAGGCATTGAAAAACTTCCCTTAGCTTCAAGCAATTGGTTGTTACATGATCAATATCTTCATTAACGTACATTGCACCCTCTAGGACACAAAGATCCATCTTGGAATCTCCTTTATGACAAGAACTAAATATTGGAATTGCATTGTTAAAGATACGCCACCAAAAAACGTCTACTCTCGGAATAAGCTTTGATTTTTTAATCCACTTCCAATATGGTACAACATGTAAAACAGGCATGGCTGCTTCAGAAGACATTGTTGAAATAGATTTCCCCGAATTTTTAAATTTAAGTTCCATTATATCCTCTGTGAGTTCCAACATGATTTGGATATGAATTATTTGCTCCACAAGATCAATACCAAAGTATCTATAAAGCTCTTCTTCATCCCACAATATGTCTTTAATGAACAGATAAATAATGAGATCCTCTTTCTCTAGATTTATCATAAATGTTGGCCATTAATAAATGTATTTAACACTGCCGTTGCCAAGTCCCAAGTCCTGGATGAGAAAAGTGGAGGGTTGCGTTAGGTAGTCGACAGCCAGCGTAAAACTTGTCGAATAATAATGACATAAATCCTTTAAAAAATTATGTTAATGCTAGGGTGTCCCCTAGAAGCGACGCGCTGTATGGCCTGCATATAGTGACAAGTGTGCAAGGGCCACTGCACCGGCGCCCGGGTGCAGTGTTAAATAGGCAAGGGTTCCCATATCAAGGACGGATGTGGGCAAAGAAGCTAGTCCATGAAACTAAAATTAGGATAGGAACTTGGAATATAGGCTCCCTTACTAGAAAATTAATGGAATTAATAGATATTATCATTCATAGGAAGTTAAATATTTTGTGCATTCAGGAAACTAAATGGGTTGGAGAGAAGGCTAAGGAAATTGATAGTTTAGGATTTAAACTTTGGTATTCTAGTAGGTGCCATACTAGAAATGGTGTAGGTGTTATTATAGATAAAAGTTTAAAGGATAATGCTATAAAAATTAGTAGGATTGGAGATAGAATTATAGCTTTAAAGATTGTTTTTTATGATAAGATTATTAATATTATAAGTGCTTATGCTCCTCAAGTAGGTTTGGATATGAGTTCTAAATTAAATTTTTGGAATGACTTAGAATAATTAATACAAAAGATACCACTTGAAGAAAGAGTTTTTATTGGAGGAGATTTAAATGGACATGTTGGTAGAGAGGTAAATGATTTTAAAAGCATTCATGGTGGGCATGGATTTGGAACGACGAATGAAGGTGGCAAGACCATATTGGATTTTTGTTTAGCTTATGATTTTTCAATTGCTAATACCTTATTTAAGAAAAGAAATGAGCATCTAATCACTTATAAAAATGGATATAGTACAACACAGATTGACTATTTTCTTATTAGAAAATTAAATCGTTTAGATTGCAAAGATTGTAAAGTTATTCCGAGTGAAAATTTATGTACCCAACATCGATTATTAGTTTTTGACTTTAAGATAAAGGGGCATAAAAAAAAAAATAAAGTAAAATGATTTTCTAGGATTAGATGGGGGCATTTAAAGAATATTAACAAAAATATTTTTGGAAATAAGATTTTAGATCTTAAGATTTTGTATGTGCATGAGGATGCTAATATTATGTGGGAAAAAGTGGCTAGTGATATTAAGAATATTGCAAAAGATATCCTTGAAGTATCAAAGGGAAAAGCTCCTAATAGTAAAGTAGTAGGTGGTGGAATCCAAATGTGCAAGAAAAGATTCGAAATAAGAAGCTTTGATATAAAAATTAGTTTAATTTTAAAAATTATGATAATTGGGAAATATATAAAGTGGCTTGTAAGGATGCTAAGAAAGCAATATGAGATGCAAAGACAATAGCTTTTAGTGATTTATATAATAGATTAGATACTAAAGAGGGAGAAAGATATATGTATAAGTTAGCCAAATAAAGAGATAGGAGTAGTAAGGATTTAGTTCAAGTGAAGTTTATTAAAGATAAAGATCAAAAAATACTTTTCTTAGAAGACGATATTCAACAAAGATGGATGAGATATTTTGCTAAACTTTTTAATGAAATTGTGAAAATAAGATTGACTATAGTGACCTTAGCAACCTAAATGAAATTAAAGATTTTTGTTTTTATCGGCGTATTAGTAAAATTGAAGTTAGAGAGGCTTTAAAGAAAATGAAGGGTGGAAAAGCTGTTGGACCTGATGATATTCCAATAGAGGTGTGGAAATGCTTAGGAGATGAAGGAATTTCATGGCTTACTAAACCTTTTTATACTATTTTGAAAACTAAAAAGATGCCAGATGAGTGGAGAATGAGTGTGTTAATTCCTATTTTTAAGAATAAAGGTGATGCACAAGATTGTGCGAATTATAGACGTATTAAGTTAATGTGTCGCACTTTAAAACTTTGGGAGCGAGTTATGGAGCATAGGTTGCGGCGTGATGCTAATGTTTCTCAAAATCAATTTGGATTCATGCCGGGTAGGTCGACTATGGAAGCCATACATTTATTAAGAGGTTTGATGGAGAAATATAGAGAAAATAAGGAGGATCTACATATGATATTTATTGATTTAGAAAAAGCATATGATAAAGTTCCAAGAGAAGTGCTATGGAGAGTTCTTGAAAAGAAAGGAGTCAATAATGCTTATATTCAAATCATTAAAGATATGTATGCAGGAGCTATTACTTGTGTTCAAACACAAGGTGGATTGACCAAGTATTTCCCTAATTCGGTTGGATTACATCAAGGATCAGCCTTAAGCCCATATCTTTTTGCTTTAGTCATGGATGTTCTCACTAGACATTTGCAAGAGGATGTACCTTGGTGTATGCTTTTACCTGATGATATTCTTCTTGCTGATAAGACTAGAGAGGGAGTTGAAGGTAAACTTGAATTATGGAGGTCAACCTTAGAGTCTAAAGGTTTTCGCTTGGGTAGATCTAAAACGGAATATAATGAGAGTAATATTAGTATTAATAGACCTAGTGAGGGAATTGTGACTTTGGGCGATCAAGTCATTAATAAGAGTACACGTTTTAGATATCTTGGATCTATTGTTCAGAGTGATGGTGAAATAGATGGGGATATTATCAGCAGAATTCAAGTTGGATGGTTGAAGTGGAGGAATGCATCGGGCTTGTTGTGTGATAGAAAAGTACCCCTCAAACTTAAGGGAAAATTCTATAAGATGATAGTGAGGCCTGCAATGCTTTTTGGTGTCGAATGTTGGCCATTAAAAGAGAAGCATAATACTATGTTAAGTGTGGCAGAGATGAGGATGCTCAGGTGGATGAGTGGCTTTACCCTTAGAGATAGGATACAAAATGAGCATATAAGTGAAAAGGTTGGAGTAGCTCCAGTAGAAGATAAGTTAGAGAGAGTCGCCTTAGATGGTTTGGTCACATAAAACGGCGGCCTTCCGATGACCCAGTTAGGAGAGTAGAGGTATTAAATTTGACTTATGTTAAGAAAGGTAGGGGTAGACCTAAAAAGACATGGTTAGAAAATATTAGGAATGGCCTTTCTTTATTAGATTTAAACGCGAATTTGATTTTTAATAGGACACAATGGAGAAAAAGGATTCATGTAGCCGACCCCACGTAGTGGGATAAAGGCTTGATGTTGTTGTTGTTGTTGTTGCCACACATCCTTGAAGACATTGATTGATCTCTCATCTGAAATATTCCATCTGATTATTAGTTTAAGAAACCTGCTACATTCTGAGATGATCTCCCAAGCATTTGAGCACCCATTTTTGATCCAATCTCATATAGCCGAGAGCCATATTTCATAGCAAGAGATTTAAATAACATGGATTCTTTATGTTAAATTAAATCCCAAGCCAACCTAGCTCTCAAGGGCCCTACTTTACTCCCATAAGAATGAAAACTGTGACCTCCCCACTTCACAAGATTACATAAAGAATTCCATCTCACATAATGTAGACCATGCCTTCCGTTTCTTTTATTCCAAATAAAATTTCTACATAGCTTATATATCTCATCAAGAACACTTTTGGGAACTAGAGAATGAGTACAATAAAAGATAGGATAGGATAACATAATAGATTTCATAAGCACAAACTTTCCAGCGAAAGAAATGAATTTACTTCCCCATACATTTAGCATTTGCACAGCTTTGTCGATAATGAAATGAAAATCAGATTTTACAAGTCTTCTCAAAGCAATCTTTACTCCAAGATACTTGAACTCTTTGACTTGTTTAAATCCCATAACATGAGTTATGCATTTGTTTCTTCTCCTATTAACAAATTTACCAAACATAATGGAAGATTTTTCATTTTTTAATTTTTTTTCCTCTCCAATCACAAAAGTCATATAAAGCAGCTTTTATTTCCTTCACAATTCTTTTGTTAGATTTAGAAAAAAAATTATAATTTCATCTACGTAAAGCATATGTGAAATTCTAGGATCATTTGGACAAATCTAAACACCAATAGTATCACCTTTCTAACAAAGTGCATTTGATAAAAGTTGGGAGCAAAGAATAAAAAGAAAAGTTTATAAGGGACAACCTTGATGGAAACCACTTTTAGCTTTGATCAAATTAAAACAATTGCCATTAATCATTAAAGAGAATCTGAGATTTTCCACACAATCCATAATGATATTAGAGAACTGCTTAGGAAACCCAAAATACTCTAATGCTTTCCTTAAGGATCCCCAACACATGCTGTCATATGCTTGCTCCATGCCAATCTTGAAAGAAACTAAACCTTTGGTAGATTTAGCAAATATGAATTTACGAAAGACATCCAGAGCTAGAAGAGCAAGGTCTGAAAGTGATCTTCCCTTGATAAAAGCCACTTGTTTAGTCAAAATCAGTTTAGGCATCATTAAATTCATTCTATTCACAAGAACTTTAGATACCACCTTATAGAAAGATTTGAAAAGACTAAAAGGTTTGTAATTGGATGGAGACATTATATTGTTCACCTTTGGTATAAGCGCCACTAAGGTATATTTCCAATTAGCATTCATGTTCCTAGATATAAAAAAAATGGTTAATAGCATTCCAAAAATTAAACTTGATAATATCACAATATGCTTTAATAAAAGAGTAAGAAATACCATCATTTCTCAGGGATATATTATCATCGCCTTGCTTCACAATCAATTCCACCTCCTCCAAAGACACATCCTTAAAAAACCATCTTCTATCTTCATCATTAATAGATGTTATAGGATAAGGCCAACCATCGAGATTACAAGCCCTTTCTTTCCATTTATTATTGAAGAATCGAATAAAACAGTTTTCAATTTGAACTTGATCTTCAAGAAAAATTCCATCTTGATTTTTGACGTTAAAAATCCAAGTAGAATTTCTTCTCACACTAGCAAATGATTGAAAAAATTTGGAAATGATGTCTCCATCAGTCCTCAATTTAATATTAGCATGTTGCCTCCACCACGTACTTAACCTTGCCAATGTAAAATCAAGTTCAGCTACTTTTTCTTTGAAAATCCGAATTTCATTATCAGAGAGGAGTCCACCAACTGATTCTTTCTCCTACAGCTTCAAAATATTTTCCATGAGGCGATCCTTAAATATATTGAATTTTTTTTTTCCTTGGCTTTACTCCAGAAAAGCAATGCTTTCAAGGATCTTTTATATTTGATATTCAAAATTTTTTAGCTCCTTCCTACAACATTCTTACTCCATTTTTTTTTTAACCACGACAAAGGATGCATGATATGAAGACCATATATGTTCATATCTGATTAATCTCTTAAGGTCGGGCTTTAGATCTAAAAGATTTAAAACCCCTAGGCAATGATCTGAATCAACTCTCACAAGATGCCTAACCACCATTCAATGAGAAGAGTTAAATGCAATTGAGTTCAAGAAGCATCTATCCAACCTCTCCAAAATTTGGGCTCCCTCTACCTTATTATTGCACCAAGTGAACTGTGGACCAATGAAGCAAACCTTATGTAAATCACAATTAGCCAAAAAAGAATTCATTTCCTTAGATCCTAGGGAATAAATAAATTTCTTTCTTTCCCTTTTATCTTCCTGGGATAATACACAATTGAAATTTCCCCCAACCACCATAAGCATATCCTTTGAAGAAAAGGATTCTAACTTACTCCATAACTCTCTTCTTTTATACACATTTGTGCTTCCATAAACCAAATCTACTCTCCACATCCCTTTATTAAGTACCTCTAGATCACCAATAACACACTGATTAGAATACTCCAAGATGGAAAAAATGCCCCAGTAGACTTCTAGAATACAAGAGTTCCTCCAAATAACCCATTCTTGAAAGTAATCCTAGTCCAATCCAATCATCTCACCAAATACCCTTTTATCAATTGAGGTTATTCTAGTTTCCAATAGCCCCACAAAAAACACACCATGCTCCTTAGATAAATCTTTTAGATATAGAAAAGCTTTCTTCTTTTTAGCTCCTCTACAATTCCAAAAAGCAATTGATGTCGTCATCGATCAAGAGGAGAAGAATTCTCCATCTTTTCTTTCAATTCACCATCCATCCTTTTATTCCTGAGAGACAACTTGATAGGACCCAGGCTTCTAGTTTCCTTAGGACATTTTTTTCTTTATAGAAGAAGAACCACCAACCTTGATTTCCTTTAGAACCTCCTCAGTCTTCCCTTTGGGACCAACCAGAACTTCACTGTCATCAGATTCCATAGAAGACAATGCATTTATCTTATCTAGAATAATTTCTCCTCCTAAGCAATCTCAGATAAAACCATAAATTTCTTATTAACATCAGGAAGAGATTTAACCACATGACCATTTACTTCAAAATCTAATGAAACTTTTTGAATTTCCTTCTCATCAACATTAACATTCCCTTGTGGAGTATGATCATCCCTTTGAGAAGTTTGATCTTTAACCAAAGCATCTACATTTAAGTCTTCAGTGCCCTTATGCATTATCTTCAAAATAGAGCTAGTAGCACTGCTATTCGAATCTTTCAGACCTGAGACTTTATCAACAGCTGCAATCTCCACACGAACTCATGTTCTCTTAGTCACTACATTCCTAGTTTTCCTTTTAGCATAATTCACATGAATCCAAGGCCCATGCTCATTTACATTACAATCATGTGTTTGTTTAGATTTGATACCAACAAAATTATTTGAATTAAGATTATGTAAAGCTTCACCTTTACCTTCAACCTCAGGTGCTACAGACTCTGAAAGATCAGCAACCATCTTATCCTTCAAACAATTATGTTTGTAATGACCAATCTTACCATAATTGAAGCATAGATTGGAAACTTTCTAATAGACAATCTTCTGAAAGAATCTTCCCAAGCTTTCCTCCACCCAAACACCCAATGGAAGCATATTCTCCAATCTAATTCGAACACATATTCTTGCAAATGCCCTCCTACTCCACTGAAACATATTCCCATCTATCAGATATGGGGTACCAACTTTGGAGGCAATTCTAAATACATTAATCTCATCCCAGCATTGTAATGGAAGATGTGGCATTCTAATCCACACCGGAGATGATAATACCTTTAATAAAGAAGGAGAAAATGATGATGACCATTTATCAATACCAACAATATGGAAATTAACATACCATGGTCCATTTGTTAAAATAGCATCCAACGCCTCTAAATCATTGAATGCACATATGATCAACCCTTGCCCAAGCACAGTAAGATGAAAATTTTTGAACTAAGACCATTGGCTCCTCAGTTCCAATCTTATTACTTGGATAGGAATGCTATCAGTAAATACTTTGACAACTAAAGCTTTTTGGAGTTTCATAGCATTTTCCTTTTCATTATGCAGATGTAGTTTTATAGCTAACCTATCTTCTATCAAGCAGTCACCATAATTTAAATCAACAACTCTAATGTTAGCTTTCTTATTCCATGCATTTTTCATATAATTTCCACCATGAAGTTTAGGCATCTCAACCATTTTTCACCATGATTAAAAGAATCTAATTCTCCTGTTTCACACTGTCAAACCTTATCTCTGCCTTGACGGTTTGAATCTAGATATTCAGCCTCTATGTTCTTAGTAGTTGAAACATCAAACTTATAATCAGAACCAATGACCTCAACCTTACTACAATTACCATCATTTATAATCTTGTTATTTGAATTCTTTGTAACAGAGTCAGCTTTATAGTTCAAACCAATGCTTCCCACCATTATATCAGAACTACTTTCTCCAGTCCACAAAACCCCTGTAGACGGAGCCTGGGCAACATTAGAAGTTTTTGGATACTTAAAATTACCTTCAATTAGAACATTTTTACCCTTCCCAATGTCTAGAAATGTTTTCTTTTTGGCAATTAAACCACCCTCATTGATAATTAATGGTCTACCACTTCTTCTCAATACATCTTGAATCAATGGGTTTACTCAAACATCTGATGAATCATCTCCAAACGCAGGTGAAGATGAATGAAAAAAATGATCGAGGAATAATCATACCTCCAGAAGAGTGATGAGCCGCTTCTATAGGAACGTTGACAGATGGATTATGCCGACCATCCGCCACCCTTGGAAAGATTGGAGTAAGCGCCAAAATGAAGTCTTTAAAAAATTGCTTTCTCTCTCAAGAAAACTGAACAATCTCTCCAACCAATTGAAGAAGTTACTGGTCCAACTAGAAATGACTTGACCAAGTAGTAAAAATTCCTTTACACTGCTTTTTTCTCGCAACACTAGTATACAACTCACATAACAAGTACGAAATAGCTAACTCCATAAGAAGTAGCTATGAACACACACACACACTTATGTCTCCCCTAGTTTCCAACCTTATAACATGAACACTAGGCATTCTATTTATAGATATCCAAAATAGCTAAACTTGTGCCACGACACTGGCTTGGTGGAACTACGATGTTGTTGAAACATTATTTTAGTTCACAACTTATTGGATCCATTCACTAGTTTAACAGTCTCCAACAATCTTTTGATATGATTTTGAGGTGATTTGACACTAGTGCTCAATGGGTAGCACCTTGGAGCTAAGATTTTGAGCACTCATCTAGAACTTCAATCATTGTAGTGCTAGTTTAGTACTGATGTGGTGCTGGGGGAAGTTGTAGTGTTATGGAGCTGGATCTATAGCGCAATGATGTTGGGTCAATTTTTATAATTTTGACATTTTTTCCATCAAAAGATAAATTTACCTAACACTTTACAAAAAATATATGCATGGAGTATTAAATTTCTCTACTTATCAAACTCTTCCACATGTTAAGATATTAATCATCTTTAAGTAATTTATACTACATTGGGATTACATATTTTTAGCTAGAATATAATTTTTAGAAAAATGTAAAATTAATAATATAAGTATTTATAAATTATATAAGTTGAAAGAGTTTCTCAAAATATAATTTATAACATCCCATTTCTTCTTCCTTTATTTTCTTTTTTCTAAATTAAACTGCTAAGGGTGTAAGTCAATAATTTTGACTAAACGACGATTACTGATTTGTTAGAATTAATGGAATTACACATTTAGCTAATCATTTATGCTACCTAGAATCTTTCTATAAGTATTATTATTCCAATAAATTTATTTAGGACTGTAGAAGTGGGGCTAGACATTGTAAGTACCGATTTTTGATATTTTTAGTATTTAGCCTTTAACATTTTATTATTTATTTTCCTATTCATTTTATTTTATTTTATTTTTAATTTTCTAAGTGCCATATAATGATTTTGATTAGATATTTATTCCATTCACATATCTTTTTTAGAGGTACTAATTTTTAATACTCTAGTACTTACCCTTTTTTAATCTTTTCAATTTAAACTTTTTTTATTTGCTAAATACCTTTACATTTCTATTGCCCCCACTTTTTAATACTGATCCAAAGTTTATTAAAGGTTTCATAATTCCCTAATTACTTACTTATTAGGTGATATAGAATTAATCTCATTAGTTTATTCATATTAATTCTTAAACTCAATTGTCTATTTATAAGTAGTAAGTGCTTAAGATTTTTAGGAATTTGACTTATCTGGAATTACTAATTTTAAATAAAAAAATTAGTTTTTACTTATAAATATTTTATTCAGAAAAATTTGCAAATTGTGTATTATTAAATACTTAATGATCTTAATTTTGAATATTTCAAATTTCATATTTAAAGCAAAAAAAAATAAATGTAGAAGACAAATAAATTATATATAAACTAGGAAAATTTATTGAATTTATCATATATTCCAAAAAAAAAATTGCATAGAAAAATAAAATAAAGGAAATAAAAATACAAAAATAATGCAATAAAAAGTTAAAACTAAAAAACATAAGAAAAAAGATAACATCAGTAGGGCTATTCCTACTCATTCCCTTCTTCTTCCTCTCCTACTACCTTTATTTAAAATTAGTATTTCTTGTGCTAATGAAGAAGATCCAAGAAACATCTAAATGGGGGTTGGGCCTCAAAACATAGTCCTTTGACCTGGGGGTTCCTTATCCTAGCTCTTGATCAGATCAACTAAGATTGTAATGTAGTTAGCATGGTATTGGTGCCACTACTAATGTCATATTAGGAATGCATCCCCTGTTTAGGTCCTATCAATTGCTATCTAAAAATTTCAACTTCAAGCAAGTGATTAAGAGGAATTTCCCGTATTTTAAAATATTCCCTACTCTCTAACATCTACTGCATTTTTTTATATAATCATTTACATTCTTAAAATGGTTAAGCCAATAATATCTTAAGTGAAGGATCATAGAAGTAGTTATAAACCCTTCAAAATGCCTTCCATACACAGGATCATGACACTGACTAATAA